>VZTH01019681.1:0-89765 GCA_013397815.1 Aleadryas rufinucha
ATATTTTTATATTGTTTATTTATCAGTGTTTATTGTTACAATGATAATTTTTAAACAGCACAAAGCATTTTGATATTTTAGTCAGATGTAGACAGTAGATAGTCTGCCTGTAGATGATTACTTTTCTCTGTGGTTGAATTAGTAAGTCCTGGTTTCAGAGCGTACATTTATTCATTGTGTATTTCATAATGATTGTTGTGCATTATGCTTTCATTTGCATTTTAAACACACCATAACATATGAAGTTGACAAATTATTATGAATTTTTCTCTATAATCTGAAAGAGGACAGAGTAAAGCATGCTCTGTGTGTTTGTTCTTGAATATTTACTATGTGATTTCTTATTTTACATGTGTTTTAAAAAATTTAGTCTCTTGAAAGGGAGAGATAAAGATGGTTTCCCTGTGTATCAAGAGAAGCTAATTCGAGAAAGTATCCGAAAGTTTCCTTACTGTGAAGCTACATTGCTCCAGCAGCTTGTGAGAAGTATTGCTCCTGTTGAAATAGTAAGTTTTTCCTGTCAAGAAAATCCTTTCTAAGTAACTTGCACAGTAAATTCAGATTGAGCCATCTTTCTGTCCTCAGCTTCTGCAACATACTGTATTAAGCAAAGGTTTTTGATGTCCCTGAACTCTCTGGCTAAATGGAGCTGGATTTTACATACTGCAGGAAAATGCTCTAAAATACTTCAACTAGTATTTTTTTTCATGTGCCCATAACGAATGCTTAAACACCTCAGCTTTTAAAGAAAACTCAAGCAATTTTTTTCTTGTCTCTAAGCTTTCCTTTCCTCCTCTGGAATGTCTGTTCAGTTCTTCTATGCCAGTCCACTTTTTAAAATGGTAGATTCAGGCAAAAATGAAGCTTAATTTGCACTCTGTGTTCACAATATCTAAATTCAGTTTAAGATTGAATAACTTCCTAGATTTAATACATTCATTTGTTCTATTGTACACAAAAAGTTGGTAATATATGATTGTAGAAAAAAGGAAAAACATCCTGTGAGGTTCCTTCTGTCACAGAGGGAGGGGCAAGATGATGCAATGTGCAGCAAAATATATATCTAAATTAGGAAATTAAAAGTACAAGTTAAAAATCTAACCTCAGTTGTCCTCCTTTGTCTTTGCTAACACACTCTTCATTTTAGGACTATATTGCTTCATAATAAATTTTACACGAGAGTTGCTGTTCTTTTTTAAGCATGTTCTCTCTGGTCTCTGAGAGTGAGATGTTGTACACACAAACACTGGGGAAGTGGAACAATCTTGTGATGTGTTTGGATTATTCTGAGTCAATTAAAATAGCCTCCATCTTAAGTGGCTCCAGGTCTGCTAAAATGTCCTGAGTCTTAGTGCAACCTCTACTGTTTGTCTAAGCCAGGAAGATAAACACAGTGTGAAAACATAACCCATTATGATGCATTACAACTTGCTTTAGAGTAAACATTTTCCTTCCTGTTGCTTTTTTCTTAGGAGAGCTTGCAGTCTTCTCTGCTTTTAAGGAAATGATGGTTTATTTCATTGGATTTCTGTCCATTATGCAGAACTGGAAAGGAGGAGATGCTATAATTTTTATTTATGTGGAAGCCTTTGACCTTTGTCATTGCGCAATTACTTGGATTCAGTCTGGGCATTTCAGGGTTGTCGTAGTAGTTATGATTGTACATATTCCATGGTAGTCTAACAGTTTAAGGAATTACTTAGCCAGAATAACTTGGCATTTTTTTTCTTCTAATATTTACATCATTGCCCAAAAGAATAGTTTTAATGTATGGTTACCTAAACCTTACTGCTTGCATTGCATGGGAAGGATGCTGCAAATAACATCTAAATAGTAATATGCAAATAATTGAAAATTTTGAGTTCTGGTGATCTGGTCTGTAGCATCTGCATGCATTGAGCACAACAGTGACAAATGAAACATTTTTGTGGGCCAGCACAGAGACTGAGCTGCAAAAATCTGCTGCATAGGATCTACAGATGTAAAGAACATGGAGTTTATTAATAACTTATAGACAAAATTCTACAGAAGTTCAGGACTTAACTTCATATACAGGAGTTTATCTAAAGATATAAGTGTTAAGTTGTGCATGTTGAAGTTCTGTGATTTGGTTTTATGTTCTTGCTGCTGCAGCAGCTTAAGTGGGACCTACTCTTGTGTTAATTGCTTCTGGTCTTCCCTTGCATGTCCCTCTCTGCCACAGTGCTGGGTTTTAATCTCATTACCACCTCTTGTCTTTCAGGGCTCTGACCCCACAGCTTTTTCTGTACTTACACAGGCGATTACTGGCCAAGTGGGTTTTGTGGATGCTGAATTCTGTACAACTTGTGGGGGAAAGGGAGCGGACAAAAGATGTTCAGTATGTAAAATGGTAAGAATCAAAAAAATAGTGCCACTGAGGTGCTGAGGATTTTGAATGCTTCCCTGTTTACTGTATAGACTTAGGAGGAATGGCATGCATGCCTGCACTGAAAACGTAAAAGCCGTCTACTTCTGGGAAAGATGCCTGAAATTCACAAGTAGGAGTACATGGATTTCCAAGTGTCTATGATTATGAATGAAGAAAGAGTAAAATTTCTGTATGTTTAGAGTTAATAAAAAACTGCTCTTTAGAGATTCTTTTATAGGTTAGAATCACTCCATATGACCTTACAAATTGTTTAAAAACACCATTAAATGCTATACATAGACATTTAACTTGGTGCACTAAGAAATGCAAGCAAATTGTCTATTTTTTTGGTACATGAAAATTAATTGATAACTCTGGTGACTTTCAGGTGATGTACTGTGACCAAAACTGCCAGAAAATACACTGGTTTACCCACAAAAAAGTCTGCAAGACCCTGAAGGAGATTCATGAGAAACACGAACTAGAAGCTGCCAAAGAGAAAAGGAAACAAGAAAAGAAGCAAAAGAAAGGTTAGGAGCTGTTTTTCCCTTGCTGAAACTAATGCTGTGTTAACTTCATCACAAGGAGCAATTTAACAGGTCTTAAAACTGTAACAACTGAGGTTGGGAGAAAATTTTTTGATGAAACATAACAGCAAAGCTGAGTTTGTTGGGATTCTGGCCTTTCAATGTACAAATGCCATATATTTTCCAAACCTGGAATTGCACATGTTCTGCAATGAAAGCAATTCTGATTTACACTGTACTGTTTCAAAATTCAGATCTTTAATCAAGCTCATGCAGAAGTTTCATGCTGCTCTACATTTTATTGGACGTGTCAGGACAAGTTGGATAATAAGCAAGCAGTCTGTTCCTTCTAGTTGCAAAGGTTAATGTAGGTGTTAAATCTCCCATAATACTTTCTCTTCATAATCACAGTATCAAGTTAATTGTGTTGTGTGCTTTGAATGTGAGGAAAGCAAGCAGTAGTCTTTAAACTGCTCATGGCGGTTTTCTCCCTTCAAGAAACAAGTAATTAAAACATAATAATAGAAAAAACACCCTGTCCCCCTTCCCTTAACTTACTCTGATACAATGTTTCTCCAAGTGAAATAATAAGAAAGTTGGGGATGACATAATTTTTTCTCTTTTACAACTTACTGGATTTCCCTTCCTTTGTTTTAAGGACTGTAGAAGTGCATTGCACAAATCATGGTTGCCTTGCAATAGTGATGTTGTTCACTTCAGCTGTACTCAAAATAGCAGGATATAAATCAGTAATAAATTAGTAATAATTGAAGTTTTCAACAGTTTTCTGTGTTGATCCTCTTACAAGAGCTGCTGTTGCATGGGATCAGGATGACTGTGGAAGTTGGAGGCAAAGATATTAGAAATCCCTGGATATATTGCATACCAATACAACAAAACATAATGAGCTGTGAGCAGTGATGCCTCACACTGGTGCCAAACACATACCCTTGCAGGTTGATATTTACTGAAGGAGTCAGTGGCCAGGTGCTGTCCTTTTCAGAGGGAGAGGCAGGATCTTGGTGGATGGCTCTTCTCCCTCCCTGCCTAAAAAGGGAGCCAACGTTGTTTTTACATTTCTACTCCACTATCTACACGTTAATCTTCATTAATTTTTCAGGTGCGTGGCCAGCGCATTACAGACCTTATCAAATTATGCACTGTTAGCAAGACACTGAAGTCATCTGAGCTTCAGGTCACCTTGTGAATGGTGGTGTATCAGAGCATTTCATATCAACAGCAGTTTTATCTCAGAAAGTTGGTAATACCCCCTACAAATCCTGTACATCAGGAAATTAATAATTAAATAAATGTGTAAATAATAATTAAATAAATAAATAAATGTAGCTGCAACTAAAGCAAACCCAAGAGTTTAAGCGTTTCCACTGTGCAAGGGTGAGTGTCAAGGAAAGTCCGCACTTCAGCCTGTGCTGGAGGCTGTTAGCTCACAGCCATGTAAGTCCTTGGCAGGGCTTTGGCAGGGTTGTGGCTATCTGTGACAATTTTTGGCTGGCTATCAATCACAACAGAGAACAAGAAACCAAGATTTAACTACTTCTGCTCCCAATTAGGCTTTCCAACCTCCTTCTTTTCAGAATTGCTAGCATGCAAGCCCTACTTAGTAGAATCAGGGGAAAAAAAGTTGTTAAATAACGTTTTTTCTCAGAAAACATTGCTTGAAGAGTAAAGATGCAATAGCTGATTCTGTTCCATGCAGTCAAGTTATAAATTTTAGGATGACTCACTTCAACCAAAGTTCATTGTTTTTAAGCACATAATTTCTTCAGTCTGTTTTATGCAGAAATGCTTCCTGTGTAGTCGTGTACATGCCTTTTTGATTGAAAACAAACCCTACCTGTACTCTGTGTTTAACCGGCCTGCAGCCATTCTCTGAAAAGCTGATGAAAAGAACAGTGTCAATAAAGCATATTTGAATTGAAAGTTAAAATAACTGTAGTGTACCATTCTGCTCCTCTCTGTATTAAAAAGAAGTCTGGCAAAATGGAAGATAAATTAATGAGAGTTTTGTATAGGGTTAGTTCCAACTTAAACAAAGCTTTAGTGTCTTGGGTTTTTCCAGTTAATATTCTCTACATTAATCACTTCTGTAATTGATGCAAAGTATCCTAGTGTTTACTGTTCTTCAACAATAAAAATGTTTGCTTCCAAATGAGTTCAGTGTTTATTAATTGTGTGATTTCTCTTTTTTTTAGATGAAACGCAACTAGTAGAGGGTAGTTCTACAAGTGAACAACAGTCAGATCCTGGTCCAGATCCTACAAAAGAAGTGGATCCAAATCATCCTACTGATGGAACAGAAGAACTTGAATTTACCAAAGAGATGGAGGCACTAGCCCTGCAACCTGAAAGTCCAGTGGAAAGTGAGACTGCCTTAGATGATGTTGATCTTCAAAAAATTCAAAATTCTGAGGAGTAAGAAGAGGGTAGGAAGGGACTGAGAGTTCTCAGAGGTACTAAAGAATTTTTTATGCTGTCCATGTCTGAGTTCTTAAAGCATGGCTTATGCAAGACTTCCTTTAAAAGATAGAATGTCTCTGTTCATCAAGAGATAGAATACTGGCTACTTTGTTTATAAATACTCCAGGTTTTGTTGTAAATTGTCGAGATAGGTATTTATTATCTGCTAAAAACTAGAGTGGTATAGATCCATCTGTATGTATACCAACAATAAGCCTAGTGAAACTGAGTATCTATGGTTAATGAACCACTTAGTGAAAAATGAAAAGCATTGGTTTGGGTTATTTATATTTTCCAAACTTAAAACTTATTTTAATTGTAATTTAAATATTTTTTTCTGCAAGTACATAGACCTGTAGTTAAAAGCACTGGAAGGCCAACTGTTAAATTGCTTTTTTTTTTCAGCACTTTATGAAGCTTTATCTGAAGGAATTCACTAGTAGTTAAGTTTCTGAAGATACTCATCTGAACTCTCAACTTTTCATGACATTACTGTAAATATTTTTAACTAGTGAGAGCACAACAATGGTGTCTATTTTGTGGCAATTTTAGTAAACGAAACTGTTGTTTCAGGTGTCTCAAGCTGATGGTGAAATGTGTATTTCACTATTGGTTTGGTCAGAAATATTCCAAAGTCTAATGAAGGGAAGACCAGAATGACTCAAAATATTTTGACTGACAAGAATAATGCATTCTAAATCATTTTTCAGGTAAAGATGCCTTAGAGCACATAAGGATGTTGCTTATGAATTATTTCATAAACATAAAAAATGTTTAATATTTTTCATGCTAGAGACAGTGAATTAGATGAGAAAATTCATGTGTGCATTGATACAACTGGGATTTCACTTCAGCTTTCAACTAAATACCAGATCTAGAAAATAGCTTCCCTCAACTTTGCTTTTCACTCAGATTTATTTCTGTGTCTCATGAAGTCAGTGGGAATGCCACAACTGAAAATATCACTTGCTGCATAAGGAAGGCAAAATTGGAGAATGTTTTATTGTCAGCTGAATCACTGATATTTTAAACATGGCAGTATTCTTCTAATTAGAGGAGTAAGGACCATCCTCAAAACAGAGGGAAAATGCTATTAATTTTTTACTGTTTAATATGTTGAAAGTTTTTGTTTAATATGCTGAAAACTGAAAAATATTCTGTACGAGTGAGGATACATAAATGCACCTGTGCAGGGAATGTACCTGTGTTTTAATTTCAAGGATTAGTAGATTGTGAAGAATAAAGGGAAATTTTTTAAAAGAAGGGAGCTATGTGGCAATTCTGTTTCCTGTGTCTGTAGCACGGTGACATTCTCATGTGGCATGCAGGGGCCCCCTGTAACTTGAGTATACAAGTTTAACTTCATGACAATTGGCAAGTGAGAGTTGCCTGCCTGGAACTGAGATCTGTAGTCGTGCTGTAGTCACCCTCCACTCTGAGGTCTGGGAATGCAGAAGTGCTTCTGCTTCCCTGTTCCACACATAGCATTTCGGGCTCACAGGGATGTGTTGCTCTTCAAGGATTCTCTGAAAATGCCAGCCCTTCAGGGGAAAAGAGTCAGGGTTTTGGAAGTGTGCTAAAATCCCCAGCACAAATCCTGCTTTCATTTTCCCAGTGGTGGTGCCTCGCTCATTGGAAATCTTTGATTCCCCCTCACGGGCCATCAGACAACCTCATCTCCCACCTGTTTTCAACAGGAAGGTTGGACTAGAT
Organism: Aleadryas rufinucha; assembly: GCA_013397815.1. Taxonomy (NCBI): domain Eukaryota; kingdom Metazoa; phylum Chordata; class Aves; order Passeriformes; genus Aleadryas; species Aleadryas rufinucha. Next base: position 7,108 of record VZTH01019681.1, read on the forward strand.
AAGCTCCACAGATCCCTGCCAACGTAGACTGTCCTGTGGCTCTGTGCTAACTTAAGAGAGAAGGAAGGAACTCAGAAGACAAGCTAAAACGTGAGAGAAGGGCTTTGATATGTTTAGAAAGCATCATTGACTTTAAGCCTTTCACAGAATGGAAAGAGAAATATGTGAGGAAATGTATTATAAGAAATAAAAGTATTTATCCTTAGTTTCTTAAGAATTAGTGTGCAGTTCAGTACTTTCTGATAACAAAATTATGGTAAGAATTGCATTTCAAGCAACTTTTATTATAACATTGCCACTATTCATCATTTATTATCTTTATTTCTTCACTCTCTATACTGGATACGATAAATGTTATTGTTACACTAACAGGTTTTTTCTGGAAATTCACTTAATTAGATGCATGTTGTTGTGTACTTGTTTTATTGAGATGTTAACCTACTTACGGGGTTAACACTAGAGAGAGATACTGGTTTTTTCTCATCTAAACTGCACTGTCAGCTTCTCAAGGGGCTCTTCTGCTTTGTTTTTGAGCCGTCTTTCTTGACAGGTGGCTACTTTGTTCCAGTCCACAGAGGAAAATTCCATTAGAGATCTTGTCGTTGCCCGTACTAAAACTGCATCTTTGGGGTCCTCAAATGGTACTCTGCAAAAAGAACAAAGCAAGTCCATGACCTGAACGTTTCCAAACCCCTTCAGGACTACTTTACAACACACACTGTGTAGGAAGTGAAAGTAGCGGTCATGATGACACTAAGAGGGAGGACTTACAAATTTTAAATTTCCAGAAGGTTTTCTTCTACCAAATTTAAGAAAGCAAAACGAAATGAGAATAGGTCAGAGTCATGGGATTCTATTTGAAAAAATCATGCTATAAATTATTTAAAATACATTTATAGTAGACTTAAAAATGTTTGTTTTCATTTTTTTCCCCCCCAGAAGTTATAATGGTATACTTTTAATGCTGTGATTCAGTGGACATGATTCAAGTGATTTGATAGTCATTAATGTAAATGCACATTTATTTCACTGTGGATCTCTTAACTAGCCCTCAGGCAAATGTCCCTTCTCCAAGCTCTGAATGCAGATCACCATGAGGTTGTGTTCATTTATCCTGCCACAGCTGCAGTCTGGGAGAGAAAAGCACAGACTCACAACATCAAAGCAGGATTGACAAGGAACCAAAACCTTCCAACTCACATATAGTATTAAAACTTTATCTTATAAGAACTTACTTCTTAAATTAAGATGTCCCTCTAGTAACACACCTCATACAAGCCACAAGAGTATCTCCCCTGAGTATCATGCTCTTTTGTCAGGAAGAGGCACCTTGCAAAGCCTCAGCATTTCCATAAATAAGACTGGAGGCAGCTGGACATCATTCTATCAATGAGGACAGCTAACTCCACCGAAGGCAGGTAAGAATTAATTTTTCAACAGAAATTAGCTTGATTTTAAAGATCTGTGTTCAGAGTACTGTTAAAGGATATCACATGTTAGTTTTTATTATTTCCTTTAATGCATTTTTCAAATCTTTTCATGTGTAAAGCTAGAAAGTAAAGCCAAGCCTGATACCTAAAGTTTGTAAATTTATTCTCACAAAATTTGCATCTAAAATGTCATCACATTAAAATGCAACCTTTCTCCTGTCTCAATCCAGACACAGAGATAAAAGTTTTACATTTATTTCTATGATTTTGAAACTGAGCAGAATAAAAATAACATCACGTACAGACTAAAAAAGTTTCATTCTACAAGTCATAATATTTTCGAGAGAGTGTATCTTTGAACAGCCAGTCAGGAGAACGTTTTCTGGGACATAATACAGAACAGCTATTCTGATACTCTAATACTTTGAGCATGCTTTTTCTAATGATCAGTATTTGATCTTACAAATAAATGGCATTTTTATGTACCCATTTCCAAATGTGGAATACCTTTCAATACTAAATTTTAGACATCAAACCTACTGTAGAGTTGCAGTTACATTAAATACAAATAACTGAAACTGTTTCAAAAGCTCATTTTTACTGGATATTTCCTCTAGTTAGGGTATTTTTTAGGCATGGGAAGAGGAAATTAAATGCTTCAGAGATGCAAAAGGAAGAAGAAATCCAAAACATTACTTACTTATTTGTGTTATTTCCAAATTCCTGGCCTGTAACAGAAAGTTCAAATTATGATGTTAATGGCTGTACACCAATTTGAGTAGCTGAGGATTGATTACTATCCTGATCCTAAATTGCTTGTTCAAATTAATTGAAAACTAGCATATGATTTGAAATATTTAAGCTAATATTTTATTAAATTACTATGGAAGCAAGTATTTGTTGGTTTTTAAGTGTATGTAGTTTTAAGTTTCTTGTATTTTATTTTTAGTAAGTGTTTTTAAGTTTCTTGTATTTCATTTCCTATAGACATACACAGCCGCGCTTTGCTTTCTTTCACAGAAAATGATGCCACTGTATATGTCCACAGTTGCAGGGTAGAGATAAAGGTAGCTGTCTGCCTACTTTGATAATCATCAGCAAAACAAATTATTAAATATGCTTAAACTATTCCCAACCTCTTCAAAATCATTGTTAAATACAGTGCTTTCAATTTTACTATTGTGATATATATACTAAAAAAAAACCTGGCAGGTATTTGATTACTTTCCAAACTTCCATCTACACTATTTAAAATGCTACTATTTCAGTCAGCTATGCACCATGGTGGTTTGTTTATCTTTAAAACATCAAAAAAGCTGACAAGATTGTGTGGGATTTCATTGTTCTGGATTGTGATACAAGTCTCATGGTTCCAGGTGGTATTCACCTGCTTTCTTGCTTCCAGATCTGAATGTTTTAAGAACTCTAAAAACTGCTTTATATGCTATTATAAGATATCATTAAAATATTCTCAGCTTGGAAAGTATAAAGAGGAATCTGCTTACAAAACCAGGCAAGATACGTAAAATTTAGAACACTAGAAGAAAATATTTTCAAGATATTATCTTGCAAAAGCACTAGAGGGCATCAAAACTCTGTGATGCTGAGCACTGAGACTCAGAAGTGTATTGAGACTTTTTAAATAAAGGTACAACTAAACACAAGATATACTGACAGAACATTGTTTGTTCAGCTGTCTTTAAAGACAATTCTGTAATTACTAGGTGTGACTAGAAATTATCTGCCACAATACTCTCGGTGGAAGGATTAATTTGTTGCCTGCTGCTGCTACAACTACTTACTTCATGAAGCAAACTAGCTGAGTTCTTGATGCATTTGTATTTTATTACTAAAACCAATAACATTTTATCAGATGAATGAAAAAACCGTTTCTAATTCAAATCACCTAAAAATGTATGCTTTTCATTCCAGTGTTGTAAATACCTGAGGGCATTATCGGTCTTCTGGCTGGTTGCATGCATCTGCTAGATCCCACTGTAGTCCCCAGGGATGCATCTACTCTCTTCCCAAAAGCTATTGACTGCATGACCCAAGCCCTTTTGGGGTTATAGAGGTGAAGCGCTGACTCCCTTTCTCTTTGTGTAACTACTGTTAAAAGGGATATAAAAAATTTAATTTTTTTCTATCAATTGAAAAGGCTGCATACAAAAGGTGATTCATGTATTTTCTGTGCAGTTTTTTAACAATAGTGATGTTAATGACACAATTTCAGAGCAATTCAAAATGGGAACATGGAGTGATATTTTCTAAGGCTTTAGGGTGAAGCCCTGTACAATAAAATATTTTCTTCTGAGTGCTGTAGGATCAAAAGTTTTAAATGAAGATGCTAGAAAGCAAGGCTTTTCGTGCTGCTTAAATGAGACCTCCTTCAGAAATCAGTAAAGATTTGGAAGTGTCTTTATGAATAGCAAAAAAAACAAGTCCTGGTTTAAGGCCAGTTCAATTCCCACTGGTCAATTACAGAGAAAACCCTAGGAGTGCAATCAAAAGAAAAGCTTAAATTCTTCCTGTTTTGTACTTTAAAAGAAATAACTTTAACTTTTAAACAAATAGTTTGAGGCTGTTAAATTGGGGATGGTAGCTTCAATTATATGAACTTTATACTAATCTAGTACTTCAGCTGTGGAACAGAAAGGAACTAAACTTTTAGAACAAGTAACTGGCAGAAGCATTTTCAGTTCAGTTCAGTTTTTGGAGTCATGGTGTCTAGGGGACCAATTAGGAAGGAACTGCAGTAGTCATGCCTGAAGGTAACAGAACATGAGCACGTGTCTTGTGTAAAGGAGACAGCCAGGACTATGCTCTTGTTATGTTCTACAGATGGTGAAGAAGCTTTGTAATGTTTTAGAGAAATAGTTCACTAAATAGAAAGTCCAGGATACAGCTTGACACAAATTACTGCCTCAAGTCTTAATCCAGGACTGACTACAGTAGAACTGTATTTAGGAGATGAAGTCCAGGAAGTTTTATGGAAGTGTTTCTAGACATGTAAATGCAACACGTATTTTTCAGCACATTAAGCTTCAGTCATCACTTCCCAGTCAAAAAGTGGTATTTAGTAACACAGCCTGACAGCCGTGTTAAGCACAACTCTTAACACAAGAGCAAATGCTCAGGAGAGTGGAGGTACCAGAGCAAAATGACTGTGTGAGCAAATGGGCAGCTCCTCATCAACCCCTGGCACCTGCTGGGGCCCATCCATCAGCTCTGCTTCACAACAGCTGCATGGTCTCCCAGCTCCTGCAGATGTCCTGCATCTGCCTTGCTCAGTCCCTTTTCAAGAAGGCACTGATTTTTCCTTGCTACTTTCTTATAAGCTAGAGCTGCGGTGGGAATCAGCTACTTTCTCAGTGCTCTCCAGTAATTTTCAGTCCTGCCAGTCACACAGTTCTCCAAACGCCAGAGACAAAAATCACCAAAGCTGATTTTCTGGGTACATTGTGGCATGTTTATGGATTCACTGATTTAAAATCTGATTATTCTTAAGACAGTTTTTTTTTCTGTAGAATTTACAAGCTGTGAAAGATCTCTTGAGGAGTTGTGAATATTTATTACATTTGAAAGCTTGGTCTGCATTTACCTTATCAAGAAATGGGCATATGCATATTTAAACTGTACAGAAACATGTAGATAGCTCAGGATACTATCCATACCTAAGTAAGCGCACTCACCCACGTGAATATACCCATCTGAATGCACAGAGGTAGGTACATGTTTCTAAGCACAGGCTTTTATCTTTACCCAAATGGACCAAGATACAAGAAAAACTTACACAATTTAAAAAGAAAAAGAAATCAAAAACATTTGACAAAGTGTTATGCCATGCAAACTCTTTTTGCTTGACAAATTCGCAGAAATCAGGTATCTTGTTCATTAGTTCTTTTTCTCTTTCAACAAATTCATGTAAAAGAACATGTAAGATAATTTCACCTGTTTTCCCAAACTGGTTAAAATCAAAAGCAACTGTCAATACTTTGTGAGAGAGGAAAGCAATCCTTACACTTCCTGTCAAGGAGCTGAACTGAAGGAAGGAAGTATATCACATAAAGCCGGTAGTCTGGATCATATGCCAAAGGGTTTTGGAAAAGGTCTGCAAAATGTATACAGAAAAAAAACAATGTCACAAAAAACCAAACCCAGCAAAAGAAGAACTTTGCAAGGCAGGAAAATTAAAGGTCACTAGGAGCCAAAGATTTTGTACAAAACATCAAATTGTTCTTACTCTGGGTAAATAAAGCAGTCTTTGTACACATGTGAAATTACTCATCTAAACATGGACTGCAGGAACTGACTTACTGTAGAGTATGCAAAATACCACAGGCAAGAACTGAGTAAAGGTGCCATCATGCACTCCAAACCTTTGAAGTTTTTTTTTGATTTTTTAAGATCTACAGAAAAAACTGAAGTATTTCCCTTTGATTTTCTCACCTATTCTTAGGTAATGCCTGTTTTAAATAACAATGGTCTTTTAGGTGTGACAGCTTAAACGTAAGGCACAAAATTTGTAGGAGGATGGAGTTAATAATATCAGATGAGCTTTAGGATACCTAAGACGTTATCAGAGCTGATAAAAGGTTGTATCCCACAGACACAATATAAAATGCAGATACTTCTGATGTTTTGGCAGATGATGAGTTTGAGAACTCAAGAAACTTAAGAGAAAAATGTTTCATAGGGCCTAAATTCCTGAGAACCTGGGTCCTACTAGCTTTCCTTGAGGCTTGAGATATAAAGCTCCAAAAGCCCATTAGTAACTTGGCTAAAATGTTTATGTTCAGGTTCACATTACCTGTATAACCAAACCTTTGCAACACAGAGACAGGTATCAGTCCTGTGCTGCTGCTTTCCCAGGTGTGGAACATTAGCCTAGCTCACATGCCAGATCAGTTGGTTTAGTGACAGTGATATCTGAGGCTGATTAAAATAGAAACTGGCTCATTCACAGATCAGCTAATAAACAAACAAATGTTGTTGGGTGGGGCTTATTTTCTAAATAAAAAACATGATGATATTTATCTCCTTATACAAATATTGTTCTTCTAAGACAGTAAAAAAAAATCAGGAGGCTGTCACCTTGAGATCAGAGCGGGGAAAAAAAAAAATCTTACATTAATAATTTTTCCAACTTCTGCTACAGTCTACAGTGACCTGTTTTTCTGAGGAGAGGCTGTGGCTAGGACTTGCTCTAGGTTAAAAAAAATCTGTTATAATATCATTTTAGCAGTTAGGGAGAGGAAGATGGTATTACTGAAGCAAATAAGAGACAGTAGAAGAAAAAAGCCTGAAAATACTCCACACAGATTTGTAAAATACAGGATGCAATTTCATGTTGTTCAGGACAAGTATGGCTGCTGAGAGGGCTCAGTGCTTGATGGGATTTAGCAGATATTTTGAAGAAGCAACAGGGCTGGAATGAACATTTGTCATCTCCTACATAGAAAACACTTGTTCATGTATTCAGAGGAAAACTTTAAATTCTTTAACAATTTTTTTTTAATCACTGTACTTAAAATTAGTAAGAAACCCACAAGGTGGCAGCAAAAGTTCTATTTTTACTGAACAAAGCAATATATAGCTATTTTTTTCCTAGAAAGTGTTAATCAGAAAGAATAATATGTATGTATCTGATAAGTCTGTTCTTGAGTCAAGAAAATATACTATAGCATTCCAAAGAGAAAAATGTTTCAGAAAGATCTCTAAAAGCAGGCATGTTTGGCAGTGGAATAGAATGAAGATTCAGGAGAGATTTTTCCAAGGCACAAACCAGGTCTGATATTAAACACTTGTGAATCTGGATGCTGCTTGGACTACGTCCCTGCTCAACAACACTGATTTGTAGGTTTGTTTTAGAGAATGTGAATTTTTCTGCTACTCATTTTTACAATAAATTCAACCATTGTACAGATCAAGATGGTTTTGTTTTACAAAACATCTGGGATCAATTCTGGGCTGAGCTATCTACTTTCTTGTCAAGGTCATGCAATTTTAGTTCTACAAATTAGGATAATGCTTTCTTCCTCCACAGTTTTGTCTGTTTTCTCTACTTGGAGTGTAGGAAAACAGTGTGCCTCTGCCACATGGGGCAGAAACGGAGTGAACAAGAGAGTTTTCTGAGGTCTAGCAGCAGGATGTTATCAGCTGCGGACAATAAATCAGTTGCGGCAATTTACAGAGTACGTAACAAAAATCTTGGATTCCAAAAGGGAGATGTGAGCACAAGGTGAGCCCATAAAGAAACACTCTCAATCTCCCAAAAGGCTGCAGTTTTGAGCAGCATGTGCAGTAAATGTTTTGAAGCTGAGTGTCTTCCCTAGACACCTGATGAAAGACGGTTGTTACACTACACATCCAGTGCAGGGCAGTGGCTAAAATCACAAGAGAGCCTTCAGGGAGAGAAATGCAACATATTGGCAGCTGGATGCTACTCCTGAAGTGAACAATAATAGTGTGTTTTAATAGTTCTATTGTCCCCAAGAGCTAGAAAATAATAAAATGTTGTTAAGCATCCAGGAGCTCTGTTGAAGGCTAGCAAGTGGGTGTTTTTTTTTAAATCAGATTGTTTGGCAATAAAAAAGATCTACTTCGTAACAGTGAGAAGTCTCACTGGTTTTGTTTTACAAAAGTGAGTTATGGGTACAGCCCTTTTCAAAGCTATACAGTGCAAATTCTGCACCCATTTATTATTTATTAATATTGCAAGAAGGCAGATAAATTATATAGTAATATGATATATAGGATATGACTTTTAAATTTTATTTTGTTCATTTACTGATGTAATCTAGTTCAAATATGACAGAGCATTTTATTAAACCAATAGCTGTTAATTTGAGAACTCATTATTATGAAATCCCCTTGAAGCAAATATACTGACAATTTTTTTCATGACTGCAAAGGTCAAGAAGGAATGACTTTAAAGTTATGGTTATTAAGGTTGATAAAGCTTCTTCCACTGATTACTATTTACTCTTGTACAAATCTTTGAACTAAACAGCTGGTTTGTTTTTTTTTTTTTTTTTAATTAGGGTCGATCAGTATATTATATATATTGTTTGATTGTTCTTTCAAACATTTCCTTTTCTATGGTGGTGGCCAGTCCAATTTGCATCCAATTTTCACTGTGCCTTTGTAACTGCCATTCATAATAACTCAGCAGCACTTTTAACTATCTGCTATGTATTTCCCACAGATGGTTGCAACAAGTACAACAAACTTCCTGTGCTTGTTGAAGCTCCTTATTAATTTGTAGAGCTAACATTAAATTCAAGTGACTGCACCATTCATACATAGGATGTCTGTCCAGACTCTGCCTAATCACTTCAAACAACTGAATTCTTAAACGGACTAATTTTTCTATCTTGCATATAATGAAAAAAATTTCAGACAAAGTTTGTCTGGCATGTTGTCTTCCTAAACACTTGATTTGGTTTTTTAGTGTTGGCCCAGGGTCAAGTTCAATTAAAAGTTTAGTTTTCCATTCATATTTTCCTTTCCCACAATCCCCCATTCCTTTCTGAATCCTTAAGGAGGTGTTATAGCCTAGTGACATTCTGACATTTGCCTCCTTAACCATGTCACTAAGGCACAAAACTTGTTTCCTGTCTTCTTTGCCAAGCATCTGGTATGGCCTATGTTGACATTCCTCTAGGAATCATGGAAAAAGACTGCTTACATTTTCACTTCCAGTATCTTAATAGCATATAATCCTACCGTCCCTGGAGGCTACTTCTTACATTGCAACTTAGTGGTGCCAACACTGTCTCGTATAACTTCATTTGAAATTTCGGAGCCTGTGTTATTTTCATTTCCAGCCAGTGTATGCTCCTTAACAGACATTGTTATAAATAATACCTAAAGTGTATTTATTCTTAGACTCTAGAAATCCACAGTCTGCCAAAAAGATGCAGACAGGAAGCTCTATAAGCATGAGAATTAATGAGGCAGGAATTTGGGTTCTATAACCTATCACTCACACTCTCAACAGCAATAACACCCATTTTTCAACTCCTTTCACCTCTGTGATAATCTCACTGTACTCCTGTATTCCATTACAAAGAGGCAGCTGTAAACTGCTTAGACACCCTCCAAGCTACTCATCCAAGATACTGGCTAGCCAGCAGCCAAAAAGTTAACTTCTGAACTCACTTAGCAGTTTTTCCTCAGTTGAGGTACTCTTTGTGGAATTTTCATGTCTTAGAGATCTCTTTCTTCTGTCAAATTTGGTTGAAATTGATAATTAGCCTCAAAAGCTATGGGCAAATGATGCGGAAACAGAAAAGAAATATCCTGATAAGAAACTAAAAAGCTATTACTTGTGCTGTTCTGCAAAATAAAAGTAAGGTATTACTTAGAGTCTGCAAGCTTATCATTCCTTTCAATTCCTTCACTGTTTTGCCAAGTTTTTTTAACTCGTTGTTGTGAAGAAACAGAATCTGCAATGAACATAAGTGTTTCAGAGCACCTGAAATAAAATGAAAAATAATTAATCATTCTTCCTCCCTTTCTTCCTCTTATATCCCTGTAATATTTGATTAATTCACTTCCTTTTACTTTGACCTAATATTACCTTTGCCTCACAAACAATAGTATATCCCTAATACTACCTTTGCCCCACAAGTAATAAATAGTGAATTCCTTAGAAAATAGTTCAGTTCCAAGTAATTACTGATGCATTAAAAAGCTATTACCAAAATATTGTTGTGACCCAGACTATGTGTTCACATCCTCACACATCAGGATTAGACATCACATTTTCCAAATTATATACAGTATTTTATCCACATTTCTCTACTAATGATACCCTTCTGTTTACCCATATTTTGTTATCATCTGTATTGTCTCTTGTATCCATGCTTATGTCTTTCAAAGATAAAGTTAGCTCGAAATCTCACAGAAACTAATCAAAATCATTTCTCATCCCAGCATTTTATAGGGACAGAGAAAAATAAAATATTAACATTTAAAATGTCTAAAATATTTAGAAATTTATTATGCTTTGGTCTGTTCATTCACAAATTCACAAGTCTGGTAAAGCCACTTCAATCTACAGGGCAAGCAAAACTGAAACAGAAGTATAAGACAGATGCATTTTGATAATAAACCAAGTTTGACAGTAACTTTGCAAAATACTTCTGTTATAAATTCTCAATGTTAAATATGGTCATTTAAGATCAAAAATTTTTTCACAATTGCCTGTCATAAAGTGAATGACATTTCATCCCTTAGACCAGAATAAATGTATCACCTTATTGCCACTCAAGTGTGCTGGAAAAATTAAATATCTAATAATTAACATGTATTAATTATGCATACATAGGAGCTTTCAACCAATAAGTTACTTGCTGTCATCCAGTTTTATAAATTTGAATGCCAATACAGAGAAAAGAAAGTATAGGCCTCTGCTCAACAATCTAAAAAGGGAAGACTGGTACCTGATATATCTGTCAGCTCATTATTGTTGAGATAGAGCTCAGTCAAGCAATAGTTTTTGACCAAGAAGGCTAAATCTTGGATCTGAAATTAGAGTTAGGCAAAATGTTACATGTTGGTCTAAATATAGTGTTGGAGAATTATAAATGTGGCCACTTGAAAACTGTTTAACCACAGGTAGTTTCTTATATTTCTGTTTAAGACTCTTCGTTCAAGGCTTCTCTTGACAGCTGAACCTTCATTAGAAATACTAATTACACATCAAATGCAAGCAGTAAAGCCTTACCTAATTTTTTGAAATACATTTAACGTTTGTATTTGGAAACACATTTCCTTGAACAACTGGTCTCCACATGTTCTTTTCCTTCTATTCACATTTGAAATAATATTTATTGTGAGAAGACCCTTGTAGAGCTTAATAATTCTATGTTGGTTTAAAAATATTCCTGAAATATACCATTGGAATAAACCAGGCATCTTGTTTTTAAATTATTTTTTCACCAGCAGGTTTAAAGAGCACAAATTTGTTCTAATTTTCCAGAAATGTCATCTAATCATATTTAGAGAATCAATTAGAGTTACAGAAAAAAAATCAGTATGTGTATGGGTGTATTCCCAATAAAGAGTTATCTTCAGTCCCTATGGAATCACACCTCCTTGCTTGGAGAAGCTCAATTCCAATACACTTTTGACTCCAGTGCAAGGTAAAGTATCTGCAGTGGGATAGCAAGCTGACCTTTATAATTGCTGAGAACTGGGAGCACTAATGGTGTTGTTTTTATCCCACAGTTTAAATGCTAGAACAACAAACAGAATGTTATTCCTGACTCTTTGAATACTGTGATGAAAAGTAATTTGTTAGGCAAGGAATTATTTCAGTCCCTGGATTTTGCCACTGACTCCAAAATAAATGTGCTTTGCTCTGTGCATTAACAGCATCTGAAAGCTGGAAGGAAGAGTGTAAGACAGAAGTTTTCCCACTCCCTGGTACAGTGGTTTTCCCTATCTTTGGCAAGTTTTGTTTTCAGGATCATCCGAAGTTTGCCTTTTATTTTTTTTATAAAATTATTGAGTACAGAAAAATATGCTCCTCCTATTGAGACATTTAAGTGAGACTTTTCCTATGAAAAGCCCCTGAGTAACTTCTCCACACAAGTTATATAGAACAACAAAAGAATGTTCTTTGTTACTGCTTAGGTAGGAAAGTGAGAGCTCTGCAAAAATCCAATTTATTTATCTTTTTTGATCAGCAAGATCAGTTCTGCTTAGTCATCAGGCCATTTCTTCTTTTTCTTTAATGTCCTTTAGCTATACAAGGAAAAGCCTTATTATACCTGTGATTTTAAATATATATAAATATTTAAATATATCTATACTTTTGCTTTTTTTGAAAATAATTGGATAAATAGAGATCTTTTGACGAATTGGACATAAGATGCCATATAACTGATGCTACCCTGGTGCAGCAGATATAAATGTGCTCTGAAGTGACATGGAATGTAAATTTATTTTTTCTGCTGCTCACAGATCTACTTATTTACCTGAGCAAGCAATTCTGGTGATTTAAGAATTTGGGCTCACTGTGACAGTCATGTAAACTACTGTACAGTAAAAAATATTCATGGGCTTTTATTAGTTTTCTTGCTTTTCATTACCATTGGCTAATGGTGAGGGTTTGGATTCAATTCAACCATTTAATAATGGTTGGCTATGGATATATAGATTTCTAAATCAGACAATTCTATTGTCTAGTAGATGATTTTGTGTCAGATACAATGTGCTTACAATTGACTGAAAACTGTATTGTCTGGACATTCTCACATTGAGCATTGTCTTAAAACCCACAGAGGATATGATAAACACTAGAATCCAGATTTGCACAGATGGAGAAAGTAAGGCACGTGATTTGTGTAACTGATTTAGGACCTTACACTGCATTGGAAACAAGAGGAATTAACGTGGCCCAATGTCCCACTCCAACCATTTGTCTGGAAATCTCTTAAATACACCAAGTTTAGGTGACACAACGACTGTCTAAGGGCAGCAGATACCCTGTCATCCCTAGAACTGCAGTGCTGCTTCCTGTGCTCAGGAAGAAGCTCATTTCACAGTGTTTTATGTCACTCTTGTGTGCATGACATCAAAAAGGAGCCTCACCTCGACCATCAAACTGCCAGGAAATAAACTATGAATGTCTGCAAGTGCAAAGAAGAGCCGTGCATTTCCTGCAATCCACTCCTGTCCTACAGCCATATCATCCCTTGCTCTGTTCCAAGAACTGCCCACTGTAGCTACACTGGGAACTCAGGAATTAGCACAGAACCTCAGCTTCTTAAATACACAAAATTGATATATCTGATGTGAATCTAAAGGAAAATATATTAGCTTATACTCTGTAATGTAAAAAAAAAAAGTTTTCTTCAAATCTGCCATATTTGACAGTTAAATTAGCCTGGAAATGAAAAGTAATTTATTAGTTTGACAATTATATAATACTTTATGTTAGAAAAAAATACAAAATAATAATCAGGGAGTATAGATGCATTGTTCTGCTCTTGAAAGAAATATTTTATTACCTTATTGTTGTTAATCCACAAATACCTTAATCTGGGAAACTGTGATAGACTTGGGATACTCCTTAGTCCTCTGGTAGAAGAAAAAAAAGTAACAAATTTAACATCAATAGTGCTTAGTAATTTTATAAATATTTTAATTTTTCATAAATAATATTATACAAGAACTAGAAAGGCACACTTCCTTAGAATTTATAGCAGAGAAAGACAAAAAGAACAAGATGGCAGAGACAGTGTAAGCGCTCTGCACATCTGCAAGCATAACGAGGCAGCAGGTGGTAAAGAAACAGGAACAAAATAAGTGATACATTAATTGCTTTTCCATAACAGCATCAGTTATGAGTCTGAGTCACGTGTACTTTGCAGTGTGTAGAAATCCTGCTCAGAACACAGGAGGAGAACTTTGGCACCCTGGGGACATGAAGCTAAAAGGAAAACTGCTTTGAAGGTGCAGTGGGGATTGTCCAGCCAGAGTGCCAGAGAAGCCAACAGAAGACAGACATCAAGCACATCAATGTGCATTTTCTATTATTTTTTATATTAGTGCATATTGTGAAATATTTTGCCCTTTTTCCACTCCTGTCCTGTTCTCATAGAAACTTAGTACATCCACGGAGGCTGAAATGATCTCCCATGTGCTGGTACAGTTTTATGTTTAATTGTGTATCTAGCACTTTGAGCTTGCTAATATACTATAAATAAAAAATTACCTACTGACTAGAAAATATTAGTGAGCTGCCAAGTAATTTTAATTAATTGCTCTTCTTTATTTTTCATTGCTTTAAATAAATGTTCTTAATTTCCACTAGAAAAATTATAAATGACCTTTACCTGACAATTTTTAATTGCCATAATAAAAATTTCCTTGTGGATTTTAATATATTGCAAGACTAAGGCCAGTGTTTCAGAAAATAACAGGACTGAAAAAAATTAACCTCATATCATCAGGCTAAAGTCATGTTTGTTTTCCAACTATGAAGCCTGCTCTCTATCTTTCCATGCTGTCATTTTATTTGTTGGGGGTTTTTTTTCCAACACACCCTCCAGGTACAGACAAAGGGAGGGTGGGTGGATGCCTTTTCTCATCTTACATTTGCAAATGAAAAGTCTGTCAAGAGCAAACGCTACAAAGTTGAGGTGCTGTACTTTTAGTCCCTTGTATTACTGAAAATCAGATTATCCTCTCAAGTTGTTATTTTGTTAAACTGTTTATTTGGCTTCCTCAGATAAGCCATAAAAACTAACTCTGCAAATACATATTTAATGTGTCTATTGTCACAACTAACAGAAAGACATTACTGCAAGTAGCAGGGACAAGCAGATGGCTGTTGACAGGACATACAGAGCTCCTACAGAGCTCCTATCTAATTCTCCTGTGCATCCCTGAACTACATTTCAGGTAGCAAAGCAAAAATTTCGTATATTCTTGGTCACTGCCACTCTATAACTGGTTTACAGGTTTACATTTAATTGGCTTTACTCCCTGTCTAGTAACAGCTTCATCTTGACTATCTCCAAGCCTCAATCTGGTTTGTTGCTTGGTTTTGGTTTTTTTTCATATTAAGGCATTTAATTTGCCTCAGGTAGAGCTTAATTCCTCTAACATTTTAAAAGAGCCTGTCCTTTTCTAGATGCCTTCCAGACTTTGTATGTCTTTTATGAACTGATCCTTTTTGGCCTGCAGCACTCTTTTTCTACCTACTGCTAAGTTAATCAGTTTTCCTGGGATGACAGCTTTCAGTGTCCAAAATACATTGTTTCATGTCGCTTTAATAGTAGAGGCTTAAAAATATAAACTGATTCCCTCTTATTTGATTGACTTTAATTATTTTTTTCCATTTTCTTATTTCAGCTAGCAGAAAAATACGTCAAACCAGCAGTAAAGGAGGCATGAACTGATACAGAGCTTGCCTGAGGTTCATGTTTATATAAACTGATACAGAATGAAAGGAGTTCACTTCTATCCAATCATCAGAGAATCCATCTTGCATAATCTTTACCAAAATGGTTTCATGGGAAGACAGATCACTTCTGTATCTGCTGTGTGAACATTTCTTTTTATTCTACAGCAAGAAAAATATTTCAAAGCCAGTGAGGGCACACATTTAAGCATTTAAAAACAGAAAATATGCCAATTAAGACTGTGTACACAATCTTAATTCTTTACATATGCAGTATAATAATTGCATTGTTTAGAAATGTATATATGCACCTTTTAATTGTCTCATCTAAACTTCTCCCTTAAATTTTACGTGTTTTCTTCTTTCTAAAATGCATATTTTAAAAAACTTGACAGCATCTATATATATAGTAATATATATATATATTTACATCACAAAGCATCAAATACTTTTGTGGTGTAAATCAGGAGATGTGATAAGGAATTTAAACATACTAGTGAGCACATTTGATTTTCAAGACCATAGGATTTCCACTAAAAACAGACTAGACAACACTGAAATCCCTTAACACCTATTTTTTTCACTCATTGGACCAAGAGACCTTGAAAATCTTGTCCCTGAATTATTAAATTACATTAGTTCTTTCTATATGCTATCAATCATGTGAGCAGTGGATGCAGTTGTGAGGCTGCAGACAGGTATGCAACACTTGGAATTGTGCCCTGGCCAGAAATTCAAAACATGCTTTCCCAAAACTTTGAAGTGTGTCCTGTCATGTATCCATCCCTCTATGGCAGCCTCTCAGCATGTTCATACTACAGTATATACCTCTATCAATCTAGATCACCCACAGGTTCATGAAAGTTTTGCCTTCCTTCACTTAGCATGTCTTCTTCTCCTCATCTGCCCTACATCTCTTTCTGAGCTGTTTCATAAAGCTCTCAGAGAAGATCAGCTCTCTCATCAGTATGGCCTGCCCAAAATAAGTGTTCTTGTGCTTGTATTCATTTCATGTTGCCCCGCCCTCCCTTCAGTTCTTAACAGTAGAGATGCAGGTAATTTCAAAGGTGGTACCACTGAGTTTTGCCATTGCAGTAACAGATTTCTTCAGGGAGGTCAGAAATTTGGCAGTTCTTAGACTGGGCAGGTCCTGTGTTTTTTCATTTGCCTTCTTGATACTCCTTCCACCCAGCTTTACGAGCCTGTTAGAACAGGCAGAGATCGGCCCATCAAGCCTCACTCCTCTGCTCCCCCTGGCAGAAATTCATGTACAACTCTGTGAACTCACAGACCCTCAAGCAGCTCTGAGTTGCTGGAGACAGATTGTGTATCTAGGGATGAGGCTGTTAGCTGTGAGCACAGTTCTGCTGTGTGTCGGTGTACCTTCACCATTTCTTCATTCACAACATTTATGGACTACGTAAGAATATGATTTACTGGCGTTTCACATATAAATAATGTTCAGAGAGTTGCTGATATAGAAAGCACTATGAAAGGTTACCATTTACTGTGTGCTTGATTTTTAGTAGAAGTCAAAACAAGAAATATTTTACTTACTGTCTAGCCAGATACAGTGCTACGACATCCACATTGCTCTTATAGCCACAGATCTTCAGCTGGTTTTCTACTGCCTGACAGTATACAGTACATTGGTCAGTATAATATACTGCATCACTATGGATTCACTACATTGTAACATATGTGAACATAAACGTTCACACCAAAATTAATATATGTATCACAGCACCTTGCAAACTGTAACATAGTCTAAGAGAGACAAAGAGGTAATAAATTGCCAGTCTCAATTTTATATTGATAAAAATACTTCAGTGATTAGGCTACACTTGCGCTAATTTTCTTTTCCTGTTGAAAAGAATAATGGTTGGTAGACATTAAGTGAGAAATTAATGTACGTTAACTGGAGAATGGGCTTCTCACTCAGGTGAGCTAACCCAGTACTTGTGATGAACAAGGAAACTGCTCACTTTCCATTACAGTTGCAACTTTATTTTATGCAGCTTTACTTTAAAACTGTGCACATGACATTTTAGAACTACGTATCTGAAAAACTCTGCTTGTACATTTAACATTGAAAAATGCAGACAATTTTTATTTTCAGAGTATATTACTGATGTGTCATAACTTGCAAGAGCAACAAAACCCATTAACATAAGAATTATGGATCTCTCTTACGAGTGGCTGATAAAAACTAAAATGTGTATCAGAAAAAATGAGTTTAATACATGAGCTACAGTGCCCAACATCATTATGATCACTATTGTTTAAAACACAAAATTGATACAACTTACAAGTACAAAATGGCTTGGAAGCACTGACAGGCATGTCAAGATCGGCCTGTATTGGCTGCACAACCACTCCAGCGCGTTCTGGGTGTACTAAACATACACAAAATAACTTCCAAATGTGTGGGACCTGTGGCACTCTCTGACCAGAGGCAGCCAGGCACTCACAGGGCTGCTTGTTCCACACAGCAGCTGTGGGACCCGGCCATTTGCCCAGAACTCGGTACAGCCAGCTGTCAACTGCAGCTGTCGGGTAGGGGAAAGATCTGGGACAAATGGCCATAGTCCTCTTTCTACGCGTGCAAAATCTGCCCATGAAACACCAAGTGATCTCTGGAGAAAAGCAGCTGTGAGACACCCTAAGTGTGCCGATGTCAGGCCCCGGCACTGCGGGACACACCGACGGGGAGTGCGGACGTGACAACGGGGAACGCACACCTACTGCAGAGAGCACCAGTCCCGGGTGTCGCATTCCACAGTCAGGAAGGCTGTGCTCAAAGATTTGTATTTCGCATCCTCCGTTATGCGAGATCTCATCCTCTCCCCACCCTGGAGCCCCCTTCCCTGTCAGCCCTGGGTCTCCGCCGCAGCACCGCGCGGACCTAGCGGGGCCCAGGTGTGCTCAGCTGCTGCCTAGGAAGGGCTGGCCCGGCTCTCTCGGAGGATCCGAGCCGCTCGCTGCCGCCCCGGGGCCGGGTGGGGGAGCCGAGCGCCTTCCGCCGCCGCGGGAGGACGGAGCGCGCCTCGCCTCAGGTGCGGTGGCGGTGCCGAGCCCTNTCACCACCACCTCAACTAGATCATGCCACTGAGTGCCACATCTAGGCTCTCCTTAAACATCTCCAGGAACAGTGACTCCACCACCTCCCTGGCCAGCCAATTCCAATGTCTAAACACCCTTTTTGTGAAGAAATTATTTCTTCCTCTGGCACAGCTTGACGCTGTGTCCTCTGGTCCTGTTGCTGGTTGCCTGGGAGAAGAGACTCGCCTGGTACACCCTCGTGTCAGGCAGTGTAGAGAGCAGGAAGGTCTCCCCTGAGCCTCCTTTACTCCAGGCTAAGCAACCCCAGCTCCCTCAGCCACTCATTACAGGACTTGTACTCCAGACCCTTCGCCATCTCACTTGCCCTCCTCTGGACATGCTCCAGCACCTCTGTGTCCTTCCTGAACTAAGGGTCCCAGAACTGGATGCAGTAGAAATGGAGTAACACTGAAATGGGAGCTCCAGCTTGGGTGTGAATTGAGACAGGGCTTTGTGCTGGGGAAGGAGTTCGATGGCGACCGAGGGGTGCCCACACTGGGAGCCAGGACTCGGAGAGGGGTCCTGGGTGGGCCAGCAGGAGACTCCAGTGGGCAATGGCTAAGGGGAACGTGGAGAGACCTCTGATACCTCTGGGATGTCTCCTGGATCATATTCGCTCTCATCATAGAAAAAGTGTGCTCGCTTTTTTTAAAAAAATTATATTCTTATGGTTTCTTTATTTTTAAGCACAGATCCTATGTCCACGTATGTATATCACAGAATCACCAAATTAATTAGGTTGGAAGAGATCTCTGAGGTCACTGAGTCCAATGTATGACCAAAACTCACCATGCCCACTAGACCATGGCACTAAGGCCACATCCTGTTTTTCCTTAAAAACCTTCAGGGACTGAAACTCTACCACCTCCCTGGGCAGTCCATTCCAATGTCTAATCACCCCTTCTGTGAAGAAATTCCTCCGAAATATATGTCACTTATAAAGAAAACACTTGTGCATTCAATTTACAGCGAATTCACACCGTATGTATTACTCCCTTGCAACTTGCAAATCACCTTGGTGCCTGAGAGCCCCTCTCCCGCGCCGGCTCCTGGAGTGGGCCCACTGCTGCGACAGTGCCTTGGATTGAGTTTGGCTGTAAAGGAACACAAAATGTTTATGACATCCACATGTTCAAGCAACTGTTGCCATGTTGCTATTTTTATATCCATTTTACTGCATAGCACAAGCTAAAGAATAGAAAAAGCCATTTCCAGTGTGTGTGTGTGCACGCACTCATGTGCAAGTAGGACAATAGAAAACGTTTGATCAAGCTACAACAAAAATACGTCTGAAAACTTGGAGCTTTATTTAGAATTTAATTTACGCAGAGTACTCAAGTTAGCAGAAATAGTCATTGTAAATTATGTGTAACTGATATACAAAGAACAAGAGTTGTGTGTGCAAATACATGAATAAGCTGTCCCTCATGGAATTAATTATGTGCATGCCTTTGCTTGTTCAGACCACTGAAGCTAGATGTAGTGTGTATGATGGAGGAATGGAGCTACAGTACAAGTATTATATTGCAAATATCTAATTTTCATGGAAAAAATTATGTGGGTGGTTTCCATTTCAGCTAGGTAGCTTTTAAACAAATAGAAACCTCAAATAAGAAAACTAGACATCTTAAAGGTATAAAACTGACAAGAGAAATTCCTTTAATCCCTTATTTTAGCTTCTAAAAATATCTCTAGGGTATTTAAAATTATGAAAAGAGGAACTGTAATGGAGAAGAAGAAACTGGTACAGAGATCTATGTTTTTTTCATTCTATATTCAAGTTCAGTGTTTTCAATCAACAAGATAGAGCTACCAGTTTAGAATTATGAAAGGTAAGGTGGTTATTAAAGTCACCTCTAATAATAAAAGTGACTTATCAACTAATCCAATTAACATGATAAGACAAGAAAATTCAGTAATAAAGTATGGAAAAAGAGAGAGAGAGAGAACCTCTGGAAGGCATTTTGGTGTATTTCCTCACAGAGGTGTGATGTATGTGGGGTGAGGGGTTTTTTTGATGTGTTTTGGGGTTTTGAGGTGCTTGTCTCTATCAACAACTGGTAGCTACAGAGTTAATCTGGATGACTAAATAGAGACTGTCTAAAATTCAGTTAAGTTAATATCTATTTCTTTCTGCATTTGCAAATTGACTCTTAAAATCCCACTAAGTTTAAAGGAACTTGGGCAGAAAATGAGTATTTTTTTACTCAGATGGAACTGTCACCGTATTTTACACTGGCTTGGTATTGGTTTTTTTCCAAAATACATAGCTTATCACCTATTTATTACTATTCCTGGATTGCTGTCCATAAGTGAACAAATGATCATTTGTCCTTTGGTTTACTCAGAATAATCATTGACTTGCTATGCATATTTTTCAAAAAACTTCTCATATTTATGTATACTTAATGTGCTTGTGCGTGGATAAGCAGTTGCAACAAGACGTGACCTTATAGTATGCGATAACAGAACACAGAAATAGGGGAAAGCACAGACAGATCTGCTTTTACTGACAAAGGTGATAGGGCAGAACAGGAGGTTACTAGTTTTGTAAATCATCAGGCTACAGATACCTTGGGAAGTGACATCTTTCCTTCCCTGCTTCAGAGGCCTCATGGTATGTCCATGCTGCAAGCACATACCAAGGGTATAGGAGATTATCATTGTATTACTTTAGAGACCACATTATAGAAATATAGATTTGCTGGGGACAATAAAATTCAAATAAAACCTGATTTAATATGTAACGTATCTCTATTGGATGCTCTCTTGTTCAGTTGCCCACATTCTTCACCCTCTCTGGGGAAAACTCTTCTATGGAAGATTTTTATCACAGTCTAGCAATTAACACTTGGACAATAATGATTTGATGTGCTAAATCATTCTGCCATTTTTTTACTTCCCAATGATTTTGGCAGGGCTTTACTGAAAAACCAATAGAACAACAGCTCTTCATAACTTAACCTGTTGTTCCGTGGCTGAATGGAAAGCCATTGAAAAGATGAAATATACTAAAACCAATGCCTAATATGTGATATTTTTAATCACCAAAGTTTATAATCTTCAGAATTCAGTCATTCTTTGCCTATGATATTAGAACTGTTCTTTATTCTTCAGGGTTTGTAGTCAATTTCTGGTTTTCAAGTCCCCTATAATTTCTAAAAATTACCATTTTGAAGGTCTGCATTTTTCTATATATCAGATAAGTATGCTTTTTTTCATGCAATGCCCCAAATATTTTAAGTATGGTCTATTTTCATACCAACAGCTTAAACTACTTGCATATTATTCTCACCTTTGTAGTCTTATTGACCTCAATTTAATGTTGAGTGTTTCAGTGCCTCTCCCTGAGAAGACATGCATTTTTAGAGCACATTTATTCAGTGTAAAAAGAAAAAATATGTAACAGTGAAAAATAAAGTACTAAGATTGCACTCATCCCCCCCGGGTTTTTTTGAGAAATTGATATTATATACACCATTACAGTATGGTGACTGCACAGTTCTTTACTATCTTCTATGATTAAATACTTCTCATCAAAGGTACTGTGTGTAGGGGTTTGGATTCGGAACCGGGTGGAAACACCAATTAGTGTAGTGGTTTCAGTTCACCTCTTTATCTTTTGTGAGATAGGAGATTTGGAGGAATGCAAAACAGGCTCAAACTTAAAGAAAATGAAAAGTTTATTAACAGAATTAAAAGAGAAAAGAAAAATAATAAGAAAATCAAAGCAAAATCCCTCTTTTTACTCACACTCCCCTCCTCCTTTCTTCTTCCCTAAACCAGCACAAAGGATAACATTACATAATTCTTAGTCAGTATCCACAATTTTAAGAATCTTTCTACTGAGTAAGGAGAAAAGAGGTTTCCTTTGCAATCCGTGGTCTCCCAAAACCGTATCAGCCCCAGTACAACAGCCCCCGCCCGGGAATAAAGCTGTTACCGGGAAAACACCTCTCCCATGGATATGGGATCACATGGGCCACAACATGGGCTAGTCCTTTTTTAAGGGTGAACAGTTTCTAGCTTAAAGCAGCAACTCGCTTCTCCACAGAAAATCTTAAAAGTTTCTTACATTTCCACACATTACAGCTTCCCACATTTCTGGGCACCTTGCATGGTCCTCTTTTGCACATAGGCTGCATCCAAAACTCTTCATTACCCCCCCATGTCTTTTTAAATGGATTAAAGAGAAAACCAGTTTGGAGTATTACAGATTTTACCACGGTTTGCAGAAGGCAGTTTTAAGCTTTTGCACTGCAAGCGTGACCACGCCCCTCTTTCTTCCCCGTCCGCCATTTCTCTGTTTCACTTTCTCTTTCTTTCTTTCTGACTTCGAAAAATGCCATGATGAAGAGTAGTCTCCATCGTTCAGGCTTTATGATGAAGAAAGCCCCATTCACCTTTGTGCTGCTGGCTTCTTGATGTTAGTCTTTCAGCCCATCGGTCTTGGCTAGGATCCCCGCAGCCACGTGGAGAGGGGAGGGGGCAGTTCTCAGGAGCCCTGGCTGGATGTTGCAGCTACTTGCAGTGAACACAGTTGTTCCTCAGCTGTCGAACTCTGAGGAGATCATCCCGCCGACATCCCGGGGCCGTGTCCCCGGCACCGGGGGAGGGAGGGGGAGGGAAGAGGCTCGAGGCCGCTCCAAGGAGCGAAAACCTCGGCCGCCATCCCCCCCCACCTCCTGCGGGAATGCCAAATCCCAAAGAGAGAGAGCACTTCCGGTCCCTCCAGCCTTTATATATGGAAATTTCGAAAAGCGCCACTGGTCAAACGAGCTGTCCATCAGCTCAGGCTCAACCCATCACACTGTGCTGTATGGCTTTTTCACAAGGGTATTTTTTAAAACATTTTATAGACTCAACTAATTTATGTTGGAAGGGATTTCTGGAGGTCATCTAGTCCAACCCCCCAAAGAAAGTAGATCTAACTACAGAATTATTTTCTATCTCACATGTTTGTGCAGTTTTGCTACTTACAGAACATCTATCAAAGAGCAAAAGTTTTATCTGGGACAAATTTTAAATTGCCTGTGTTATACTAATGATACATAAAAATTAGTACAATTAACTTGTTTTTGAGGTTATTAAATACATCTTACCTGGAAAGTGAAATGCAAAGTATTGTAGATAAATGCGTATTTCCTTTTTTTCTTCTTGTAACCGGAAATATGTTATCAGTGTTTATCAGGTGAAAGCCAGAAGCCTGAGGAAAGATCAGTAGGATATCCCATCTGCGTTCCAGCTATTGCTCCAGAGGAGTGCAGTTCTCTCGTAGGTCCAGTAGCTGCAAGCCCTGTGCAGATATTTCAAATACTCTGCACTGTCTAAAGCATTCAGGAATTTGAATAACTTCTCTCACTCATGCTATTAATCTTGCTGATGGCACCACTGACATCCCAGTGACCCTTCAGCAGGTTCAGGAGCAGAATTTCAGGAGGGGTTTTTTTTCCAACAAATAATACAAACTTGAGCCTATATCTAAACAGTTCAGATTGTTTTCAGTTTGAAGGTAGTGTTGAACTGGAATGGTTAGGCTGCTGCCTGAAAAACAACATTATTTAATTTTTCTAGTATTATGTGTAATATAAATTAACATATTATACACAATGGTGAGTGTAAGGAAAGAAGATAAAACAGTCCACATGCAACCTATGGCAAAATTGTCCCAGCAGACTGCATCATATGGATGAACCACCTCATTTGAATTCAACTTCACTTTGACTTGACAACTGAATACTACCCAGGAGAATAAAGACCACCACCACTAATGTGACAGGCCTGCTGGAGAGGAGATCCAACAGATTTATAAATAATCTGTCTTATTTTTCTGTCAACACAATTTGGATGTATCTTTCATTTCAACATAGCCAACTCTTAACTTTGTTCCCTGGCCATTCTGCATGCTGGAATGTTCCTGCAGTCTGGCTTCCAAGTCTGATCAACAGTCAGAAAAGAAATTATTGTCTGCTGCAGCTCTTTTATGGGTATGTAAACAACATTCTGTAAACAACATCCTTATGGCAAATGATCCTATTACTCTAGTCTCAGAAATTTTCATCCTAATCTTTCAAAATGTTGTATGTGCACTTCCACAATGGTTTATAGCTATTCTAATATATAGATATATAGATATAGATAGATATAGATATAGATAGATATATGTACGCTAACATTGTTGGCATTTTTCATAAAAACATATTATGCACATTTAAAACTTTTAATATTGCTTCCTAACAAAGTTGACTACCTTCACCTTTAAGAAATAGCTATTTTGTAGAAGAGTATCTGCAGAGCTCTCTACAAGTAGAAGTCAATACTTTTCTTACTGATGACTGATGGCAGTGTCCCTGCTGGTTCAGAGAATTTTTTATCAGTGAGCTGTTTTTTAACCTGCAGGTACTGAAAAAATCCCTTAACTTTTAATTTTCAAATAATATTTAATAGTGATATCTGCTAATGTAATTTTCAGATGTAAACTTCCAGTATTCTGTCTTCTTAATATGTTGGCAATGAGACTGTGTTTATATGGTGCAAGACTGTGCCACACAGAGATGCACAAAAGCAGTTCTGAATGTATTTCCTTGGGTGTTGGAGGGTCTGTGTCCATTGCTGACCCCTAAGCGCTCTCTGTGGGTGGAGCCAGGAGGGTTCAGAGAATGTGTTCACAGAGCGTAGGCATTCCCAATAACAAGAAGTGTAACAACTTAATTGGTCAGTTGATGCCCTGAAGATTTAACATGAAAAATACATGTCCTGTGCTGAATTCATACTGTAATATTAAACAGATGCAAATGATTATATGCAGTACAAAATAAAACCAAAGTCTGAAGAAGAGTTTGAATTTGTACATGTACAAACTTGCATGTACATGCATTCAGGAGAAAAGGAGTGCAATCTTAATACCAGGACTCTTAAAATTATTATCTGAATTATGAAAAAAGTCTTTATTTATTTATAATACTGATCATGCGTCTTAATCTAAATATGGGATACATTATGTCTATTGGCTACCTGGCACAGAAATTGTTTCTTCATGCCTTCTGCCTTGGGAAAAACTCTGACTCATCTGTCTCACTGATTTGATGTTTTGAGATCCTGTAACTGTTGTTTAGTCTATCAAAGCTCTACTGACCTAAACTGTGTGAATGAATTACTTACACACTATGTTTCTACTACTGTTCTTATTCTACAGTTCTTGCCATATACTCAGTACTGTACATAGGCTAAAGGTACTAAAAATTAGCTAAACGTAGTAAAAGAGTTAGGGTCATATGACATCTGGACACCATAGCAGTGCATCAAAGGCAATTAATGGATTAATTCTCAGTTGTCTCTTAAATTTTTGTACATGGCAAGAGCCACCATTGCAGTACTGTCCTGCACAGAAAATAGGATCTAGACTTGGAACAGGTCTTCTAGATCAAGTCCACTGTTTTCCTCTTATGTTCATATAATCACATTCATAAATTTGTTATATTTTTGTCAATTAGCAGCAGAATGAAAATACCATAATTATGTTTCTCAACTGTTCCTGATTTTATTTCTTCTTTCTTGCCTTCATTTTGGAGAAGGGAGCAGGTAACATTGAACGGTAAAAGCTGGAGGAGATGCTTGAAGAGCAGCTTCATGAACTTCAAGATTTTCACAAACTACATAATTGTTACTGATTTCAGAGGTTTTTCTACAGCTGGTAGGCATGATGATTTCCCTGTCACAGAGGAACAGTATAATAAATTTAGATTAAAATTTTCTTTTGCCCATATTTTCATTTTTCACAGTGATTTTGTGCAATGATATGTAGGGGTATGGTATGTATACTGATATGTATTGGCATTATTTAGGCCCATGACTAACAAAGATACATGTTCAAGTTCATAAAACTGTACTGGGGAGAAAAATACTTGAGAGTATTTCTGTAAAAGTGGTAGGGAACTTGAGCAAGTAACAGTCTTTGTAGCAGAACACAATTTGAATCCAATATGGACTCTTTGAATATTTGTTAAACATAGAAGAATTGCTGAAAAAACATGAATTATAAAGAACATTTAGACAATTGGAATTCTAACTACACTGGTACCTTTGAGAATTTTACTTTTTGTCTGTCAGCATGAATTTGTGATTTCTTTTTAAAAAGACCAGCACAAGTTATAAAACCACATATGGATAGAGCCCATTTCCACTTCTACAGAAAAATCTATGTTTTTTTAAAACAAATGTGCTAAATGTGTTCTGTAAAGCATGCCAGCAGACCTCAAAAAGAATTGTCATCTTAGACAACTGTTCTACCTTCAAATATTTTGGTGTATGAACATGGCTTTAATCCATACTACACCTCCTCTTCTAAGTGTATCTGGTAATTAATCGCTCCAACCCCACAGTAGACTAACTTTTAGTGAGTTCTAGGGGTTTGTTTTATTAGAAAAAAGTAGTGCTTCATGATTGTGCAATCTCTAAGCACCAGCTGAAGTATTTTTAATCCATTTACTGTATTTATATTTCCCCAGGCTCCCTCTAGTTTGATTTCTTCTTAAGTGAATGTTTACAGTAGCTGCAGGTGTCAGAGCTACCTGATTGTTTGCCTTGAGGGAACAGAAGATTTGCTGTTAGTTAAAGGTTATTGATACAAGAGAGCTCCTTGTTTTGTGTGGATTGAGGATTAGGAATAATTTTCCATTAAAAAGTATATGTCTCATGCAATAAAAATAAAATCTAGTCACACACACACACACACAGAGCACTGGCTTTTGTTACTTTAGCTCATTCAAGGTGATAAGATTTTTACCTTAAAAAAGCTACCCAAATATACTCTTCTGTTACAACTAAACATTTTTAGAAAGCCCTAGAGATCCAGGAAACATGTAACTTCAGAATGGAAAGGAGAATTGTAATAGCAGAACTTTCAGATTTCAAAAATGCTCCTTTGAAAAAAGCATTTCACATGTTTAAAATACTTTTTTCAATAAGGGCAGGAATAAAATATTGCCTAGTCTGCACTGTGATAGTATTCTACAAGATTTTCTGTGTCTGTCAGTGCATTGTTGGGAACTTGTTTGAGTTGGATATATATCTGCAAGCTTTTTATACAGTATCATCTTAACTCTCAAAACAGGCTAAACCATAAGTATATGGTTTAGAACATTAGAACATTAATAACTGCCAGTAACACTTATGCTTTTTAGTGCTAATGTTAGGTCACTAGTAAGCAGTGCTGAATATTTAACTCCAGAGTAGATGGATTGTAGTTAAAGACCGGGTTTTTTCCAAAATAATTACAGCAAAAAAATCCACCACAAATAAGAACAAGCTGAACTGCCATTCATTGCAACTGACTTTCTGGTTTGGTGTTTTTTGTTGGTTTGGGTTGGTTTTTTTTTTCCCTTCTCTATTGCTGTGCTAACCTAACCACATACATAAACAACTCTAGCATACAATGTGTGTGCTAAAATTAAACAGTACATCCTGAACAATTTTCTCTGATCTTCTCCCATACTGCCTAAAAGAACCAAAGGAGTCCCAGTTAATGTCTTGGAAACAGTGTCAACAAAGGTAGAAAGCAGTTCTGCAGAATTCTCACAGAACTTCAAAAGTGATACAAATTAATATTTGGAACTGGCACCTGAGACTTCCCACAGTAAAATTCCAAAATGGTGTTCCATAACCTCAAAGCATCCTCGTCCACCTCATCAAGGCAGTCAGACCTCACGGCCCTCGCAGAACAGCCAGCATGAACAAGTGCTTTTGCAGCCTTCCTGACAGCACCACAGTGTGACACCTCTATCTTCAGTGCTCTGATGGCCTTCAGAACTTCGCTGTTGGGCTTTAAAGTTCCCTATTGTGCAGTTTCTCATTATACCCTGACTCTCAGCAATGCATTTTCATCAGCAATCAGTTATCACTTATGTTGTATAGCCCATGTCATTTTGTATCACAAGGGTATTGGAGAAATAGTAGACAAGAAGAAAGAAAAAAATTAAGTAATAGAGATAAAAGATGAGATCAAACCTACCAGAAATAAGTGTCCCTGTCTTAATAATCCCATTATGAAATGTAATAATATGAAAATTTTATGCAATACTCACAAGCAGAAGACTTACATAGAAGGGAAATATATGAGTTATAAAACTTAGTATTGCTGTGCCTGACTCCTGAAAACCCTCTCACTTACAGAAATTCATAACTTTGAATGAACTTGCCATGCTGGAAAAATTAGCTGTCCAGAAGGGAATTAATTCAAATCAGTTTGCAGTGCAGATTGTACACTAAGCTAGCCAACAGAAAATGTAATTTGCAGCTCTGACATCTGCTAGGTGCCCAAAGCACCCTGGTACCCTCTTCCTCTGCCTGTAAAGAATGAGGAGAACATTCAGAGGTAATTTTTGGGCAGGGGCACCAGTACCCAAAGGGACACCTCATGTCCCAGAGGCTCTCCGGCATCAGCACAACATGCCAGTTCCATCAGTCCTTCTGTGTGTACTTTCTTCTGAGAAGGTAATTTATGCCCCAAGTCCAATGAGTGTAGAGCACCCCAAATTGCTCCTCTGTCAGATTTGTGGCAGGAATTTCAGTTCAAGACTTCCATGAGCAAAATATAACTGCTTGTTCACTGGATATACCACAATGGTGAACCTATTCCAAACCTATTCCACTTAGGGTTTTGGTTTGGTTTTAGGTCTTAAATTTCTTCTAGGCTATCTAGATAACTTAGAGCTTTTTTTGGGAGCCAGCAACCAAAATTAATCTCATTGGTTTCTGTGAATCAATATTTTCATCAATAAATCCTGAATCTTTATACTAAAGAATTCATTTTTATAAGTGCAAAATTCAAAGCACAAAATAGTAGTGATGGAAACAAAATTAAGATCTACTGACTCTCATCTTGATGTCCAAATAGCAGAGCTCTTTGCAATTAGAAAGGAGGGGGGTGGTGGAAGAAAGTGGATTGAAAGGTATTTCAGTAAAATAGTTAAAAAACTTTAAAAATACTTGAATGCATGCAGTGAAGTTTGGGCCTGAGAATAATTTTTTGAAGTGCCTGAAAATTGGCATGTTAAAAGCTATTCAGCATTCTTGTTTGACTGGAACACTCACAGGTTATAGTGATTGTTCCTATGTTCCCTCAGAAATGTTTAAATAGCTGGAATAAAATAGCTTTTTATCCCAAATTTTGACTGAGAAGTAGGATGTTTTTCAGAGAGAGAACATATTCCTTCCCCAGCTTGTGCTATGGCAAAGTGAATGTGGTCATTCTTCTTGAAAGAGGTCTCCGTACTTTTGAGACATTTTTTAAATGGGAACATTGTTTTTTTCTCTCAGTCTCACAAACGAAGAACTTCCTTTATATCTCATTTTGAGAGGGCAGACAGCGTACTATAAGAGCATATAAGAAAAACTGGAAGTTGAATTGAATCCAAGTCCATACTGTGAGAATGTATATTTATATGACAAAGGCAAAACTTATACAAATAAGCAATTTTAATTGAAAAATGCTGTCAAAATCCTAACTATTTGGACTGGTTTTGATTTCAGACATAAAAGAGTCTTAATTTTATAGAAAAGACGTGACGGGACCATGTATTATTCAAAGTTCTCAATTGTCAATATAAATATTGTGATCTTGTCCAACAGTGAGAGGGTTGTATTCATTTTGGCAATATTCAAAATGCAATCAACCATAGATTATGAATGCCTTTAGACACTGTGCAGTGGTGCATAAAACCAATCAATTATTTTTTTTGACTACACTTATCTGGCACTGAGACTGGAAACCTGTCTTATTGTGAATTGTATGTACCTCAAAAATACATAGAAACTATTTTCTTGTTTGTTTGCTTAATTAGTATACATGACATTCCTAGTTGATCTGGGCATGGGAATCTTTACCATCCAGTTTTCACATGTGTCCTATTTCTATGAAACTTATCCAGGAATTAAATGAACCCAGTTTATCACTCCTTCGAACCTTGTTGTGTGTCTCTTCTTGTCTCAGTCTCATGAGATACCTCACCATATTATTAATCTATGTGTGCAGCATGGAACTCATGATTGTGTAGCATACCATGAGATTTTTGCAGCATTTTGCACCCCACAGGAAAGTAAAGAACTAAATGTGTTTGCACTACAGTTTCCTGAATAATTACTTGAACTATTCCACCAGTATAGGTCAGTTTGGATCTCTGCCACCACTGCTATTTGTAATTCAGATCAGAAATAGGCAATTGTGCCAAACTGTGCATCCTGTCAATGTGCTCATATGAAGCTCAGCAGCACCATCAGGGCATTTCCTTGAATGCTATAAAGTGGCCTCCCACAGAGGAACAAAGGAGCCAGAGAAAGATACTGTATTCTTTCTGCACATTGCTCTGCTTTATCCAAAATGCAACCCCCCTCTCTTCTTAGCTAAATAAGCCATTTGTTTAAGACTTGATTCCAGTCAGTATTCCAGTTCACCATTATATTAAAAATGGCACTTGCCATTTTGTCACAACTGTGAGGCATGGAAGTTTTCTCCACATTCCTTACTATATGTTGCATTTAGAGGATGCTCTCTTCAGTCACACTATTACTGCCTTGACAGTTTAGTCATTGTTATTCATGAGGACTTCTTGATGCTTATCTGCAAGTTGTTCAAAGAAGATCACACAGCGATGACCTTGAAATGAGAATGAATGAGGCCTTTGTGTTCTATAAATCACTAACAGCCAGCACAATGCTTGTATTTTTCTCCTGGGAGGAAAAAAAGACCTGTGGCCATAAACTTCTGTGCTTGTACGTAATACCTGTTACTAATGCAAAATTAAATCTCTAGCAGATGAGGTGGAAAAAACACCCCTCAAATGAAAGTGAAAACTATTCAGTTGAAGTTGCTAGAGCAGAAGAAATACTGAGTGTCAGAGAAGGCAACGAATATACATGATTCAGAGTCTTTGAGCAACACTTAAAAGACATTCCAGGAGAGCCTAACATAATTAAAAGAGCTGTAGATATAGATAAATGTACTAAAGGACTAAGCAAATAGCACACTGGAGGAAAGTGTAAGTATTACTGAAGCACAGCTAAATAGCCTGCAATAGCAAAAATGAGGTACTGTTTAAATATTAGATTTTAAGTTAATGAAAAGCATTATATATAAAATAGTTGTTGGAAATTAGTAAGGAGGAAAGTCAAACTGTATTCTCCAGAAATAATTTTTGGACCGTTATGCATAAACAATAGGAAAAAGTTACCCATCTTACTAGAAAAGCAGCTATCAGATTGATAATATGAAAAGCTTCAGTTTTCACCAGTATAGCAGTTGAATCTCAAAGTTGATGAGAAGCTCTCAAAAAATTAAAAAATGTCTTGTCATTCTGTATAAAACGTGTTCCAAGGGGAACTTAAATGAATATGGAATTCAGCAGCTACCTTATGTGGAGAGACTAAAAAGATTGGTAGTCTTCAGCAGTGAAAGGAAAAGGTGGGGAAGAGAAGTGATGACATGATGAAAATTCTGGATAAGGTAGAAACAAAATTTCTGTTCATTCTATCCTATAATATGACAACTTGAAAATAATAGAATATCAGCCTAAAACAAATTTTAAAAAGCATTTATTTAAACACAAAGTAGTGGACTTCTGGCACTTACTATCACATGGGATTTCAGGGCATTAAGAGGTTCCAAAAGGAATTAGACAAATGTATGGAAAATATCGCAGTAGGGTGAGGATGTACCTCTGGCTACCCTGACACAACAGTGATGCATCATGGAAAACGAAAGAGGAATGGACCTCTGAGAACAGCTGGGTTTGTTAATCACTGAATAGCTTTTCCTACTGCCACTGCTGAAGACAGAAAAGTTGGTTAGATAGACCATTGGTCTGACCCAGTAAAACCTTTCTTACCTTCTTAAACCTTCTTAAAATTAAATTAAGAGCTTTAGGTAAATGCAAGGATCAATCTGATAGGCATTATTAATCCTAAAAGTGAATGTAAAGCTTGAATAGTGCAGTTTGTTGTTAAAATAACTTAAGAAATCCATGTTACTTATCTTGGCCTCATAAAAGTCAAAATTGGGCTTGCCTAGTAAAAATTATTTTGGTAAAGTATGTCCTCCAGGAATACTGCTGCTCTTTCTGAATTGTAAGAATTTGTGGTTACTTTGTTTTAAATATACAGCTTGTGTATTTTAAGATTCTTTATTGTATCATATAATGGGAAAGTACTACATGGTCACATGTGCTTACAAATTTACAGCCAAACTCAACCTAGAAACCAGCATACAGAAATGTATTACACCTCTTTAGAAATATAGTGGTGTTGGTAATGTTTCCCAACACTGCTGCAATGTGGAAAAGTCCAGGCTATTTAACTCATTTGTTGGCACAAAAAGGGGTGATTGTGTGAGGTTTTGCTGAGGATGAGCTCACAATAGATCTGCAAATTTTCAGCACATCAGCTATAATTATGCACAGATGCAATTCTGTCTCCATTTTATTTTTGTATTAAAAAAGACTCCCTATCTCTCTCTTTGCATGCTTCATGAGAAATATAAACATAGCAGACAAAATGCATTTTTCAGGCAAATGTATAACATATATTGTCAATAATGCTGTCTTCAAAATTCTTCCTCAATTTTTTTTTTTTTTGGCCACTAGGAAATTCAGTAGAATACCCTGCTTCTAAGGAAATCTCTCAAAACATTCATCCTATTACACCAAGGGGGAAAAAAGCATATTCTAGAAATTAATTGTTCTGGACTCTGACTAAGGAGAAAAGTTTTGATCCAGGGCTTTTTGCTTAGCTGCTACATTACATACCTCAGGTACATGCAACGAATCCTCGAGCATAGAAGAGCCTGCCCCAGTTGAGTTTCCATTTTGTAGTTCACTTTGCTGGATGGGCTGAAATTTCCAGTCAGATTCACAAAGCTCATCTAGGTAATCTCTGCTCTGCAGATAGGTTGAGGTGAGCCACGTGAATGATGTGTACTTTAGTAAGTAGTGCAGGCTAATGGGAAAGCATTTATGGTATGAGTTAGTGCTGAGAACTTAACAGCCACATCACACAGGATTTTGGGAAGGTGTTTGTGGGATAGATAGATAGATAGATAGATAGATAGATAGATAGATAGATAGCCTGGACCTGTGGCTGGAGAACATTAGGTGTGCTTTTGGAGTATATCTTCTAGATCAGTCTTATCTAGAAGCTACCTGGTTTCTATGCTTTGAGATTGCTTTATAATGTGACTAAAAGCATGATAAATACTGCAGAAGCACAGGCTAAAATGTCAGTGATTAAATGCTGCCGTGGGTATGATCAACATTTGAAATTAGTTACATTTCAATACTTTAAGCACAAAGGTCTTTGATAGTCTGGGTAACTTAGAGGCCATGCTTGTGAAGGATTTTCATCAAAATACTGCTTCATATCTTTAGCACGAGACTAAATATGGCTATGAAACTGTAAAATATCTGAGCAAAACCAAATTTTATAGCATAAAGTTATGTATTTGCTTGCAAATATAAACATTTGTTTTAAGTACATTTATCCACCTTATGGATGGCCCACAACATAGCCCTTAGGACCCACCTGAAGGAATAAGGAACAGTTGTGTGCCTATTTCACAAATACCAACAGACGTTGGTAACATTTTTTGATACTTGAATGCTCAAGGACAAATTTTAGAGTTTATCAAACTGCCATATCTGGAAAAAAAAACATGGTAAATAGTCCTCTTTATTGCTGCATTACATTTTGCCCATTTTCATCTTTCAACAAGCAATGGAGTCAGGAAGATCTCAGGTGTCCATATTTTATTAGAACTGAAGAAATTCTGCATGGTTTAGAGAATATTGACACTAAATTAATCAATTCAAGCTGGTTTAGGAAAAGATCAGGCTTATATAAATATAAAATATTCAACAGTCTACTCAATGACAAAATTTTGAAAAAGGGAGGCCACTAAAAAGTGGAAAAATAGATCCTTTTAATTAATGACTCAGTAGTGGAAGAATGTTTCCCATACCCATCTGTGTCCCAGACAGAGTGAAGGAGATGGTTTATCTCCTGCCAGGACAAAAGCCAGCACAAAAGGAAGATCTTACAATAGAGCATTCTGGTGAATCTTCACTTATGGTACCCCATGGAGTCTGCAGTAACAATAGGGAAAGGAAATGTGGCAGACTGAAAAGATTTCACAGAAAACAACAAAATGAGAATTTAAGGTTTTGTACTGAATGGGGCTGTAGGTGTATATTTGAGTGCAATCTGGTTGTGTTTATGAAAGAATACTGTATCACTTTAAATTCCCTACTAGCAAAACAGTAAGTCAGGAAAAAACAAATAGAAAATAAAAATAGAATCTGTGGTTCCTGTAGTGTGTGGTTCATTATGTATATGACACTAAACTAAACTTTCGCCAAAGGCAATTTCTCTGTTGGGCAAGTAGATACATAGTCATGGATAAAAAAAAAGGTGACTCCATACCATGTAGATCCCACACTCACGGTTGTGATTGATTTAGTTAACTTTGAAGAGCATCAGTGTTTCTTTTCCTGGTGTACTCTCCAGCTTCTGCTTTGGATGAGGAGGGAGGTAAGTTCTGGAGTTATCACGGTTCAGGTAGTGGATCACTGTTTCATGGCCTCCCTCTGCTCCTGCCCTGTGCAGTCCTCCCAACAGACATTCCCCCAGCACAGCTCTACACCTTGGCCTCATCCATCTTTTAGCCGTTTCTCAAGCAGCATGATTTGTGGGGAGTGACCCCCTATGTAGAGAACTGGCCCAGAATGACAAATAAATAACAGTTACAACAACAACAACAACAAAAAAAAAAAAGGAAAAACCCAAGAACTCACGCTTCTTTTGGCTTTAAGTCATAAGATTTCTATGAAATGGTTGAGGTAGAGCTCCTATTTCGGTATAAAGTGACTAGTGTTGATGTGCAGCTACTTGGCACCCTATTTCATAGTATGCTCCATCCTTTTATTCACTATATTCTGTCTCGGATTTTCTAATTAGTTTCCAATCTTTGGGTTAAATCCTTGTTTATTAGTAGAAGTTTGGGGTTTTTTACTTCTCAGTGACTTCTATAGCACTTCTGAAACATGAGGAGCAATTATATGTACCCTTACATGGTTTAAAGTGTCAGCATTCACTGCCTTTATTCCTTGGTGTGCACCTGGACTGTCACACTCTGCTGGTATGTGGGGCATCAGTATAATTGCTAAGGCCAGATTCATGAGTTTGCCTGATGAAATACAGAAGAAATACCTCTAGGGGATGGAAATTTAGGTCTGAAACCACAGCACTCGCCTGAACATGTAACCTTGCTCCCAATTCACATCAAATGACACCAACCTTTATCCCACAAGTTCTAGGAACACATTTGTTTCATGTCCATTAAAGCACCAACTTCCCAATTTGTGCACAGCTTTAGAATTGAAGACAATGTCTGTATAATTTATTCATAAACCAGTACA
This sequence comes from Aleadryas rufinucha, assembly GCA_013397815.1. NCBI lineage: Eukaryota > Metazoa > Chordata > Aves > Passeriformes > Aleadryas > Aleadryas rufinucha. Next base: position 43,020 of record VZTH01019681.1, read on the forward strand.
TTTCAGTGAGATCAGTCTAATGAATCTGGAATTTCTACTGCAAGATTCTAGAGGCAATGCATAATTGGACTGTACGGAGGTTCAAATTACCAGCATCCAGTGAAAAATTAGCTACCAGTCTGAAACAGGTCCAGTTCTTGTTATCTGATCTTTTTAAAAAAACCAAAAAAAACAGAGGCAAGGGGGGTCCACCTCAACTAATTCATTTTCTAGAGCTACTTATTTGCATGATAAAGCAAAGCTTGTAAAAGGTAGAGACAGATATAATTGTTTTTATCAAGGTATTCTTCACTCTGACACTGCTCAGAATTTGACAGCACTGTTCTTATATTAGGTTTTTGTCATGAATGCCTTGATGTTTTGTACTTGGTGTATAGCAGGCCTCATACCATATTCTTAGAGACAAAAATAACTCCTTTGTGTTCAGTAGAGTAGCTTGGCATTGTCTGAGAGACTGAACAGTGATGAATGAGAGAAATAAAAGAAGACTTAGAGATCACTAAGACCTAGTGTGCCTGTACCTTTACAAGGGGAAGTTCTAGGTAGTATCATAGCCGAGAATTCTTTGTGGCCAAAAAATGAAATCCCAAACCTTCAGGCTACAGATAAGATATATATTCTTAATAACAAGGGAGATTGTCCAAATTAGCAGAAGGGATGGATTACACATCTCTGAAGAAGTCTTCCTTCACATCTCAGTGTCTTTCTGAAACACATGCTTTAGTCAAATACAGGTAATGAAGTCAGTACAGAAGAACCTGGATGTACTGTATAAAATCACCTGGCAATCTCCCCTGGCCCTCCAATCTTAAAAAAGCCTTGAGAAATGAAGTAAAATTGGATCTATGCTCTGTTTATTCTTCCATTTTAAAAACTAACAAATAACGTTTGAATACTTTTCATGTGTAGGCCAAGTATTTTGCCATATCTGTAGCCCTTAGAATTAATAATTTACATATATTTTTGTGGCTTTCATAGTCTCAGATTCTTGGGCTCTAATGAAAAATAGTGCTTTCCTTTAGTGACTGTCGTTTTCAAATAAATGTCCAGCTGATAGAAAATAAGCCATCCTTGTGAACCAACTAAAGTGGACAGCTGATTTTCTTCGGCTCTTTTAAAGACTTCATCCAAAATCAATTTTCCTTTTTTTATGTTTCTCCTTACAAAGACAAACTCAGAAACAAGAAAAATTTGCATTCCATACACTTAAAAAAAGAGTACTTCTCTTCTGGTTTTCTGAAGAGTTATCCCTGAAACAAAGTGATCTGTTAAAGACTTTACAGTTTGTTGCACAGAACAACATACACAGCTTGGCCAGTACACCATGTGTGGAAAGCTAAAAAAAGTTTCAATGAATAATAGGTCCCAAAAAGCAACATCAATTGTAATCATTACTTTCTTTGAAAATGAAGTTGGTGAAATGAATTTTAAGAGCATTCTTCCAAAATCTCATTAAACAAAAACAAAAAGAAAGAAAGAAAAAAGAAAGTATGTAGATTATAGTTTACAATTTGAAAGGGAAGAAGAAAATGTATGTTTTAAAATGTTTTATATACATGTTTATTATCTGTACCATATGCATTGTGTTTTGTCCATAAGTGTTCTATTGATAATTTACATAAAATGCTTGGATAAAGACTGGCCCTTTGGCAGGAGTAAGCCAGCATGGAGTACATAAACCAAAAATCCGTTTCTTTGGGTGAAATACATTTTTAGTTTCTTGAGACTTTTGCCTCAATACACAAAAGTGCAGTTTCAATTTGATTTAGTATTTCTTATGCCATGTACTAAATCCTTTACTTTTCCAGTCTTAACTAACAGCATTTCAGCATTTCAAGCTACTCTTCAGCAAGCTAGATCCTGCCTTGCTTATGCACAATTGCAGTTGAACTGTGTGAGAGTTCCCGCTTCTGAAGAAGCAGACATTTCAGTCCTGACTTGTGTTGAGCATTTTTGGATCTTCCAACATGCTTGATGCCAAAATACAATGCTACATGACAGTTCTGTAAGCAAACAGAAAGAGCACTCACTATATCTTCCATTTTAATTCCACTCTCACGAAAAAGCTCATGATTTTAATATATACATTCACCCAATATTATTTCTTGTATTAGTTGCTTGCATGAAGTACATTTCTTTCTAAGTTATTGCTATGTCTAGTATTTTTTATTTTTAGCAGAGCATACCAATCTGGCAAATGAATGCTAGGAACAATCAGTTCACTCTCCTGTACGAAAGGACTTTTGCTTGTCTGCAGCCCCACTAAGGCTTTGTACCTGACAACTGTCTCATCTGCATGCAAAATATAGGAACTAATATCCAGGTATATCTGTCAAGGAAAGCCTAACAAAGACTAAGCATTAGCTTTAAGACACACAGACTTGTACTATTCAAATCCCAACCAAATAATTTCACCGCTTCTACCTTCCCAGGTACTTAGTGGACTGGTGAAGTTTACAATCAACTGAGTATTTTGAAAAATCCAGGGTCCTGGCCATTTCATGTAAATAAAAACTGTATTATTCTTTCAATGGTGGTAGAATTTTAGTCTAGTGTTCATGGCCAAAACTCCTGTGGTCCAAGGTATGCGTCGTGCCTCCATGTCTGGTTGTTGCTCCCTATTCAGTTTAGTCATATTTAGGTGATTTTGATTGAATGCAGTTTGCCAAGTCTGTTGGGACTTTTCAGGATGAAAAGCACTTTATAAATGTAAAATATTTTATTATTACAGCTGCTTCCAAGAGAGAAGCCATGTTTAGCTGAACATTCGGAAAGAAAATTTACAGAAATTTATTAGAAACTTTAATTTTGTTTCCAAACCACGGTCACTAGAGATTCAATCTATTTGTCTTGAATTGTACCTGCCAAATTTTGATGACATGAAATTCCCCCTCCCCATTTAAAAGAGAGGGATTGACCACAGTCATACTGCAGACATTAAAGTAACCTGCATTAGTAGGTTTTCTCCACATTCCAATCTCTTTGCCTTAGGGTATTAAACCCTACTTTCATCTCCGCGAGGTTCAGTATTGCCAAATCCAAGCCATAAGGCCATGTCTAGACTACAAACTGAAAAGTGGGTTTGACTGCACATATGGGCACCCTAAGCCACATGTCCCACAATTTTTCCATCTCTACTTTGGTACATAGCCCACTCACAACTTGGTTTTAAATAATTTACACTGTTACAAAGAAAACCAACCTCCCAGTACTAGCTGATGCACCACTACTATGATTGATTTTGCCTGGGTGCAGGCCAGGCAGGCTGCCTGAACAAAAGCTTGGCCCACACAAAGCCACTGAGTATAATCAGCATTTCTGAGTGTAGTGAGAGTTTTTCCACCTCCTGGCACTCATCTAAAAACTCCTCAGTATTAGTTTAAGGGTTTGTGGTGTGAATTATGGGAGAGCTAGGTCTTGAGAATATTTCTCAAGATCCACACATGCCTGACAGTAGAGATGAAAATCCTAGACATAAAAAGCATTGTAATGGTCCCAAAATCATGAGATTAGATTAATGAGATATTTTCAAGTACACCGCCATCTTTTGATGCTGGAGCCCAAACCAATTAAGGTTCAGGATACAGTCTGAACTTTTACCATGCAAAGATTATGTGTGCCACAAAAGCTAGAATTGGAGAGCAAACTCAGTGTTCCTGCTCCTCAGATGTTTTGCTGAAGGTAATAAGGCAAACAATGAGTGACTTCAATCCTCTGCAACACCCCTAGCCAAAAAGGACCTTAATAACCAAGAGTAATCCTGAAGTATGATTACATTAAGCACCCTCTGTGTTCCTGGGCCTGTCTTCCTTCCTTTAATCTTTCTGTGTGGGATAATTAAGATATTTTCAAGTTCTTTCAGGTATTGTAGTTTCACAAAGTGTGATAAGTCTTATGTGGTGACGTGGTATTAAGTCACTGCTACATTACCTATTGTATCAAAATAAAGAACAGTTAGTGATACAAAAAGGACCCACATTGGAATGGGAGGATTCCCAAGCCTCTCTTTCAACGACAGTTCCAGATTTTTTATAGTGGCATTACTGCATGTGGCATGAGGTTGAAATTGGAGCCTCAGTGTTGAATGTCCATAGGAAGCAATGCATATTGGGGGGGAAGGATATGATACATTCACTAATGACCTCAAAGCAGACTACACTTCTATCAGGAAGAATGAAAAAAAGTCCTTCCTCAGATGTTTGGAATGAGTACTTGGGAAGGACTGCCATCACATAATTAGCACAAGTGTGCTGACACTAGTAATAAAAATTAAGTAATGGAAACACCGAAAAGATATAAACTCTTTTAACAAGCTGGATAAATCAAAATTTTTATAACCATGCCATTCATAAATATGATGCTTCTTTTTAACATGGAAATGTGAATGCAATGCTAATTAAGCAAAAGCTAGTACAAAGACCATACCGATTGCTGCATATAGACAGTTAAAGTTCATAAGACTAAAACCTTTAAGTCCAAACTGGTTACATAAGAGATTTCTGGGCTGCTGGTGACATGCCATTGCTGTATTTATGTTTTAGACTCTGAAATCTCATGTGCCACCTACTGGAAAGATGTTCTCAGTTATTTTAAAGTGCATGCTCATAACACAGATTATCAGAACTTGGCCAGCTACTCTCTTGGTGAGTGTTTTACTGCATGGAGGCTCTAAACACAACTCCCTGTGAGATGATTGAAGGATTTCCATTGACTTCAGCAAGGTTCAGATTGGACCTCTAATGCTGAAGCAAAAAGCATGCATGGCTCTTCCTTGTGACAGTTTAGAAAACAAATTAGCTAACTTAAACAGTTTATTTTTGAAAGTGTTTTCTAGAATGTACAATAAAATTCATGGCCATACATTCCTCTGTCCTTACTAACCATCATATCCTTCCATTTTTGTTTATACTTGTTGACTGAATTAATAGTAATAAAATATCAACTTTCCTCACTTTAAAACAGAAAAAGTCATTAATGAATAAATTGGCTCCAGCACTTCAGTTTTAGGGTTTTTTTTAACAGACCTTATACTGATCTTATGTTGACAAGAATAATGGATTGGGTTTACCAGAACAAAACACTTTATTCTGTGTAAGCGATCCTCTTTTCTGTTCTCTATATTATTCATTAGAAGAAGCAAAAGTTATCTATTCTGTGCACAATTAATAAGAGGCTATATACCTAAATGTGGTACAGTTCAAATAAGGAGCAGTTGTGAAACTTTATATCAGCTAGAGCAGGCAAAACCTCAGTGTGCAGGTAGGCATTTGAGCTATAACATTTACTTACATCCTCTACACCTATGAAATACAAAAATCATGCTCTAACTTCTTATACATATAGAAGTAATTTTTAACTAGTTTTCCTTTATGTGTGTCTTGGTTTTAAAAGACAGGTGTCTGTAAGGAAGGCAGGAACGTCCCTTGGAATGGAAAATGCAACCCCCTTCCCTCCAGATTATTTTAACTTTGAAATTAAGGGGCTTTCAGGCAAAGGTATGAGGAATAGGAATAACAGTTCTTTACTAAAATATATATGTATAACAAGGCAAACAAACAACAATAGCTATGGCAGGGATACCAAACAGAACCAGTAACCCAGTGCCAGCCTCTCTCGGCTCTCAGGCCCTTTCCCCTTCGGTGCAGTGACGCTCACAGCCGGCAGGGGNCTCTGAACGCCAGATCACAAGTGGAACTAGGGGCCCCACCCAATCCCCTCTTCCCAGGTAAAGGGGCCAGTCGGCGGGGGCTGCTCCCCGTAGCTAAGTCCTTTGTTTCCCTCAAGTACCTTGGCAATGACTCCCCCTCAGCAATGTACATGTATAGGGAAAAATTCTATCAAAAGAAAAAGAAAATAAAAAGAGAACTCTTAAAACCCCAACAATGTGATTTGCATAAAGTAAGAAAGTCATCATAGATATGCTGCTTCACTGTTGTAAGGAGCTCTACAGCAATAGGTACTTTCATAGAATCATAGAAACTTGTAAAATTCTTCTTCACAAATTATTTTATATAAATGGGTGCAAAATTCATTGCCACCTACTAGTTAAGAGAATCTCCTCAGAATTCCAAATTTATGACATTTGTCCTCCTGGACCTGCCTGATCTACTGGCTCTTTCTGACATTGTGCACGTATACAGCTTTTATAGGTACTTCAAATGCTTTTCTTTCCTTGAAAATTAAAATGTGCAAAAAATACTCTGGAGAGATACGCTCCCAGTCCTCTGTCTCCTCTCTTGATCGCTAAATGTGCTTCCTGCGCAGAGGAACCAGATGGACAGACATGGGAATGCCAGGCAGTTGTTATCACACCTCTCATGCCCCAACAGCTTGCCAGAGTTTGCAAAGGAAAAAGAAAAGGAGGGAGTCGGCATGGAGCGCTAATTCCATTCAGCTGTGCAAGAGGTGGATGGAAATGAGCATCTGTGATGCAAAACTCTGAAGGGAGGCTGGAAGACAAGATTGCATGATCCTACCCTCCTAAGAGGTAGCAAAGGTAGCATGTAATGAGAAAGACAAAAATTAAACAAAATACCATCTCTTACTGGCTGTTTATACTGAGGTGTCTTGATACATCCAGCCCTACAAAGCAAATAGGCGTCTCCAAGACTTACAGGAGGCCAGTCTGGTTACCATCAGGGAAGAATCAGGCCAGGGATTTTCACCTGCAGGATTTTCTGTTTACAGTAAAAATTGGTTTGTTGTTCTAATCAGGCAGGCATGAATATGTGAGATGAGAGCTACATTTTAGATGAAAACTCCAAGAAGGAAGGACACTTCTCTGGTTTTCTTCAGAGTGAAAATTTATTGGAAGTATTCCTCCTGAAAAACAAACTCAGATGTTGACAGTTATGAAAGCTTTATTTGTCTAATGTTTCCATGCTAGGATACATTTTAGAAAAGCAACTCTCTGAAAAGCTTTGAAGAATTGCAGAAAGGCCAAGTGAACAAACAGAATGTTCTGACATTTCCTTTCCTGAATACTGTTTATAAGTCATCTAAACCAGTTTATCATTCCAAAGACTAAAGACTGAAGTCCCAAAATAAATGTCGCTCACAACAACCACGCTTTGCACTGGAAAAAGAATGTCTTCATTGCCTGCAGGTTACAGGCATAAAGAGTGGCAAGGTTTTGAATATTGGGTAACATGCATTTGTTGTTGAGCCTATTTAGTTCCTGGACAGTGACGTGAGGTGCAACAGTGACAGGTAGTAGAGGTACTATTATGGCCAGTTTTGAGCAGTATGGACAAAGTTTAATCTTCAGAGAAATAGTAATTTTAAAATAATCATTGCTGATTATCTCTGCTGACAGCAGCCTCATTGTTAAGTTGTTTTGTAACCATATAACTTTAACTACATTTTAATTCAAAGTGCTAATCTGTTGTGATCATATAGATATATAGAGCATTAGATGAAAACTGAAATCCCACTGCACTTCAGGCTAGAGGACTGTTTTGCTTAAAACTCTGTGATTAAGCAAGTACAGCTAATAATTATTTATTACCATGAAGGCATACTAAGTGACTTCTAAGCTTAGATGAGATAAATAATCCTTTAAAACCTAAGGCAGGGATTATCCTACTGCTGTTGAACTGCCACTATTAAAAGTCAAGATTAATCAAAGAGAAAATAAAAATAGTAACATCTGGTTATATTTTCTTCTTTCTCTGAAGTTTCTTCTGTAAGGAGCCTCAGAATGTGAGGATTTTTGTCTGACTTGGATTGAAGAAAAGATTTTGAAATCTTGACATTTACGGCTGCAAAGAATTGCCGTTCTTGTTCTCCCCTGAAGTGTTTTGATATTAAATTTTACATAGAACGTGGAGAATGGGTGGAATGTACTGAATATTCATTCCCACCTCTCAACTTCATGTCAATAACATTTTTTACACTCTTCACCAAACAGACTGTGCATGTGTTTCTATGTATTATATTTGTGAGTGACATGACTCAACTGCAACAACAAAATGTTCTCACTGTAAAAATGCCTAAAAAACTATTAGGCACTTAACCCTAGAATTCTGGAAACTTGACTCTCAGTGTGGATTTTGCCACTCTATTAGTTAAGGTTGTATTGTAGTCAAAATAAGTTTTAGCTTAAAATAAGCTTTAGTTAAGTAAAAATGTAATTTTAAAAGAGATTCTAGAGCATTCCACTGAGATTGCAATCAGCTCTTCCTGTTACATTTTCTTTTTACATGTGATTTCAAGGTAATTAAAATTGCCAGAAAGGAAGTCTGGAATGGGCTGTAGTGTCTGTGTAGTCAGATGATACTTGGTTCTCTGTCTTAATTTCATTCAGAGTGATTCATTCATTTATTGCATGAAACAGTTAGTTTGGGACTTAAAAGATAATTAATTAGGTGACTGAAACTAACTTCTGGTAGGAAGGAAATACTCTCAGTAGCTGAGAGTGAAAACCAACGCATCAAGATAGATCCTTTGAGAGAGAGACAGATTTCCATTTTAGTTAAGGTTCCCAGCGTTTAAAACTCTGTCTGGGGTGATAATGTGAAAACATTTGCTGGATTATAGGAGATCCCACATGTGCAAATAAGAACTTCTCAGTACTGTACACATGCACCATCATATTGGATGGATCAATTTTAATAAAATAAGCTCTATAGACGTTGATCAATTGTATTGCAGTTCATGGGTTAAAAGTGAAACCCTGACACTGAGTGTGTGGTAAATCTGTGAATTTGTTGTGCAGGATGGGCCATTTCTGTCTCTTGGCAGGGAAAGGATTACACAGTATTACAGTTATTAAAATTCTAATTTGGGGCCAGGTTTTGCCCTGAGGAACTTCCTTAATTTCAGCAGGGAGTTGTGCATGTTTATCTGATTGAAGAATTTGGACACTATCATTCTTGGTGAAGGTAACTTTTTTCTTTAACAAGAATGTGCACTAGTCAAATCTAAAATGTGAACGTAGCAGGGATAAATTTCCTACCAGGAGACAAATGTCAGTAACTGTTCTGTTTTGATAATGTAAAGTGATTTCCTTGTAAAGGGAGTGGGAGATGGAGCAGAAGGAAGGAAAGAGGGATCTTCTTCCAGATACCTTGTAGGCTTGTTTTTAAATTATGACTTTGGATCTAACAAGTTTGGCAAGTGTTTGCCTAGGAAATCCTGACACCATGCCAGATTTTCTTAGCTGGTTTGTAGTAGAGTGTGCATTTTTTAAATACACTGTAATCAGTTCAGACCACATAATTAGAAGCACAAAGCAGTTTACTGAAACATAGTGATATATTAAGAGTTCAGTTAATTACCCATATAGAAACAAGTCAGACTTCAAAACCTTTACTCAGTTTCTGTTTTATTTGCAACTGGAGCATGCTGATGGGACTTTGCCTGTGTAACATTGAGTGGGAGTTTCAGAATTTTAACCGGAGGGTAAAATTTTCAAAAGCATTTCAGTGACTTGCTCACTGAAAATCAATAGGACTTTCACTCCTTAGGGCAACACTTTACAAAGTATGTAGATACCAAAGTCCAGTTGACTTCAGTGTCTATGTGTAGCAAAAAAAAAATTCCATCTTCCTGCCCTAAATTTCCTTAAAATAGAAGTGTGACATTTCAGCGTCATCTAAGAGTCTCCAAAAATGTTATCACAAATGGACAGGCTGTTATTCTCATTATTTTTTTTCATTTCTAAAATGTTTTGTTACTCTTTCTTCTTCAACACATGCAGAAATCATAAAATATGTTTTGGATGATAAGCCACATTGTCTTCAAACTTGTCTTAAAATCTTACAGCAAATGTTCAAGAGGAGTTCTTCACTCTACTGTAAATCTTCCTAGAATTAAAAAAAATATATATATTTATCCCTTTTCAGTCTATTTAATGTCTTTTTTGATAAAAGTGATAAATTACCTCCTTTGAAGCCACAGCTTGACCTAAATTATTCTGTCTACATTATGTATAAGAGCAAGCAGAAAAAAAAAAAATTGTAATATGGCATCTTAGGGAAATGAAGAAGACATAAATCAGAACTAATTAGTCATTCTTATTAATGAGAATATATGTTATGTTTTCCATTGAATCTCTCAAATGTAATTTACTAAAAAATGAAAAGTGTCAATATAGAAAAACCTCAATATTCAAAAAATCTTTGGTTTTAGAATTTGCAGCATGGGAGGGTATCTTAGTTCTCTAACATGTTTTCTGTATGAGCTTTAAAACTATGCTAACTTGTTGCACAACAGCTTACAAGTTCTCAACAGTTGCGTTTATTACAATTTTACCTCACTTTCAGACAAGTCCTCTTATCAAGCTCCAAATCACATTTTATGCAGCTTTGAAGTACATTACTAATATACTTACTGCTTAACAGAAAGTAGCCTGACAGTCATTTCTGTTTTAAGGTACAAAGTAATAAATGTAGGTTTATTTTTTGCAGTCATTTATCTGAGCCTGTGTTTACTCTCAAAGTATCTGGCTTTGAAACAAGTCAGAAGTGCAGTGCTCTAATGGTCTTCTTCTTGGAACTAACAATAAAAATATAAACCCAAATTTTGAACCTTTCTTTCCATGACGCCTTCATTCTAATTCTGGCCTTTTTCTGTCATTATCAAAACTGGGCAGGCCCAAGTTATATGAAAAACTGAGGATTCCTTCTTCTTTTCTTGTGCATGTTCAGTGATCATGTGGTTTGCAAGGCTCTCTGGCAGTCATTTGTACTTGTCAGTGTATACTCTTCTATTCCCTGTGGCTGTTTTGTGCTGCTAGACAGGTGTGTGCACTCTGCACAAAACTCTGCCCTTTGGACATCATTAGAGTGTCTAAGAAACATGGAGAATGGGATCCTGACAGACTTATAAATGACCACAAAGAAGGGAATTCTCTTTTGGGATCTTTACAGAACGTATGCCTTATATTATTCCACATCCATTGAGAAAGTGTGGTTTTTCCATCACAGAAAATGGAAAAAGCAAGATTTAAGGTGCAGATAACTCTGGATACCATTCTCTCTGAAGAGTGATGGATGGCTTTACCACTATGTTTAAAGTTCACTGAGAAGCAAGGCTGTTAAGATAGGAGGAGCAGTTAAGTTGAAAAAAGTGTGCAGTTAAATGTAGCTCTTTATCCTTGGGTACATGTACAAACATTTAAATTAATCTAGTTAATGGGTTTCTGCCCTGTGCCTTCCCCACAGTCACTTTTCAAGCATCTGACTGAACAAGGGCCTTTACACCATGCCAAGCAACAGAACGAAGCTCTCTTGTATCCTTGGGAGCAGTGAAATCCAGACTCCTGGACCCTTCATTCTGAGCATTCAACCTCTCCAGACACTCAGGTATAGTCAGTATGCCCTGGCTGATCTTAAGCATCATAATGGAAGATAAAGGAGAGAGAATTTATTGCCTAGGACTCAAAGCACATAGAGTTTTATAGATCAATAAGAACATCCTGAGTTATGCCCAGGGGCAAAAAGGAAGCCAGTACAGACTTCAAAGACCTTGTGTAATATATTCCTTATGGCCAATATTACAGATTAAGCAGAGCAATGTTCTACACAAGCCATCGAATTTGACTAGAATGAGAACAGACTATACAAGTCTATTTTGGAGGCTACAAGGATAACTTAGAGCCTTCACCTCTGAGAACTTATCACAACATCTAACTAATGATAGCAAAATATATATTAAGTCTGGGAACTCATTCTGAGCTAAGCAACAAGAAACACCTTTTGATTCTGAAGTTCACTAAGGAAGAATAACCAAATTTGTCTGATCAGAATTCCTTCAAGCAACTTCTAATCTCTCTCAGGGAGATTCAGAAAAAGTGAAAGATTGCAAGCTGTAGGTTTGATAAAGAAAGTATAAATCAAATTAACTGACAAACTCCTCAGAAGCCTGCTTACCTGTCAAAGCAGGGAGGCTGACAGTACTGACTAAGAAACTGAAATCACAATATTTTCATACAATATTTGTAACAAGTGGAAAACACAAATAAAATTAAAATAATGTCTACTCTGTATTATTAGTGCACAGGAAAAAAAAATGTAATCTGTATTATCTTTCCTGTGGAAAATTCAGGGCCAACCTTTTCCTTTACAAAGGCTGTAAGAAGCTTTTCTTGAGGTCTTCCTTCTCCAAGTGACAAGACCAAGAGATGTACGTGACGAACTTAATGGTTTCATGTAGATTAAATCTGAAAGGACGGTCATTAGCTTTCACTGAAACCTGAAAAGGCTGAGGCCTGGCAAGCTCCTTGTAGACCCAGGCCTATAACGACTCCAAAGTCCCATTCATTTTCCCTGTGAGAAGATTGTATGCCTTATTTCAAAGAAAACAGCTCTCAAGGAAACCTCTGACTTTCTTAAGTCTTGTCTAATGTGGGAAAATCTCCCTGCTAGAAAGAGGTCCCCTGACTGGTAGACACAAGTACTGTGGATAACTGGAAAATTGGTTCCATGCTTTTAATTACAGTGGCTCAGTTCAGCACAAAGACTATCCTGCAGGGAAGGTGACATGTGCAAAGATCTGTATGATCTGTGAATATGACAAAAAATGAAGTAGGACTTGAACATCAACAAGGTTCACTGCTGTTGAAAAAAACCCCAATGCTTAAATATTAATGATCTGTAATGTACATATCTTTTTTTTTGGTAATTTGCTTAAGAAAACCTTTTTTTTCTAAGAGAAAGTAAAATGCATATCTTTGCTTTTGTGGTTAGATTAGATGCTCCATGAGAGTGGAACTTGGAGCTTTGTAAGGGGTTAGCAGTGATCCCACTCCTCATACATTACTCTGCTGAAAGATCTCACTCTGCCTTGCAACATTCTTGTTATTCCAGAACTGGGTTGGGCTAGTCATAATAGATGCAGGCAATCAACTTCCCCACACACAGCTCTGCCAGTAAAACTCACTTCACCTTGCAACACTCCTGTTTTTCCTGTGTCCTTTCAGCAAAAGCTATGAGTTTGGCACTCACTGTGGATCTGTCCTTGCTCCTGCTGAAATCCAGGATAACTTTCTTAGTGATGCAAGAGGAAAGTCTTGCTGAAATAGACAAATGTCTGCTTGTGACTAGGGTGAAACAAAGTTGTCTTCTCTGAATGACTGAGATTTTGATCCTGGCAATAGACATAACTAACCTGTGTTCCACTTCTGATTTTACTACAGCAATAAAATCCAATGTGACTTTAGATACCAACTCAGTTACAGAGTGTAAGTGAGATTAGAGTCTAACCTTTATATAATATGGCCTTCTGCAAGGCCGTGCTTTTTCTCAGGAAAAAGGTTTCTTTCTTAGTTAGAACATTGCAGTTTCCAGTGTTGATCACTGTTTTATTTATATTGAAAATCTATAGAGCATTCACCATGATGCAGACAAGCACTGGCCTACTGGCAATTCTCAGTTTACACTGGCATTTGTATCTGGGCCATATAATTTTATGTAAAATCAAGTAAGTGTGTGACACAATAAAATAGTATGCTAAAGTAAGGATTATTCTTCTGAAATTTTGAAAAAATATTTGCATGTTTTCTCTTTGTTTCCTTTATCACATGAAATAATACATTAAAATATAAGAATGCTCTAGGCAATGTACAAAACTAAAAAAGACTACTTTGGTGAATGAGCATGGTGAGAGGCTATGAATATGAATATATTTGTACTAAGGAGCCTAGAGGAAATACTTTTTATGTGTGGTGATGCAGAAATACATACTTATAATTCTGCATGTCAGGGAGAGAATATTCCCCTAAATCAAGTAATTTCTCTTGCAGTACTCCCTGTTGATCAAAGCCGCATAATTTAAAGTATCTAGAGGCAGCTTTAAATTATTCACAATATTTTTTTATATGATCTTGGTATATTGCAGACAGTATTTGTGTAACTAGCAGTCTTCTGTAAGTTCAATAAATTTTTGCATCCTTATAGAGCTCAGCTCAGTTTGAGAAGAGGGTACATAACTTTGCATAAAAAGGGGCAGGAGAAACTCATGCTGACACCGTGTTAGTCTCATCACGCGAAAATGCCAGGCACACAGGACCATAGGGAATGGCAGGGCAGAGCCGGCAGTGTCTAGGTCTCAGCCCGAATGCTTCTGTGTGCTGGTGCCTAAGAGTTTCCTGATACCCTCAAAAGCCCCAAATAGGAATCCTGGAATTAGTGCATCTAACTCCTCCTTTACTGCAGGCTTCTCTCCTATTGGTGAAAGGTCTTCGCAGCTCATGTAGGGACCCCACCCCTTTTGTGGGTTTTCATTCTGAAGCTATCCACAACTTTACACCTGAATGAATGCCAAACCTCTCTGAATATATAAAGGAAACCTTCAAGAGCAATTTCAGTTACACAGAAGAAGCAGAAGGAAAAGATTTCATCCAGCTCTGTCGGACAGAGACTGAACCAGCCATGCTTCTCCCTGCCATTCACTTCTATGGCTTTCTCCTGGCTTGCATCTTCACGAGAAGCTACTTGGCTTTCAAGAACGATGCCACAGAAATACTTTATTCCCACGTTGTTAAACCCGCTGCAGCGAGCCCAAGCAGCAACAGCACGCTGAATCAAGCTAGGAACGGAGGCAGGCACTACACCAGCACTGGATCCGACCGTAACAGTGAGTATCCCACCGGCGGCACTTCCACCGCAGCCCTGGGCGGCAGCCCCGCCTGGCCCGGCCCCGGGAGCGGGAGCGGAGCCCCAGCCGGAGCCGCGCTATCCCGNAGCCGGGCCACGGGGCGATGCTGCTGGTTCCCGGCCGAGATCTGCCTCGACAGGCGGCCCTCGAGCCAGCCGCCCTCCCACCTCCGTGCTGGGAAGTCCTGTAGGACCGGCTCTCTCGGGCAGGTTACTTCCTGAGGGAGGTTCATCCAGGAATGCAGGGTTTATGGGTTATCCGGCAGGGAAGCGAGATAAAGAAAAAGGAGAGAGAGGCATTTCCAGAGCGCTCTCTTTTTTAACTCACCTCCCACTGCGGGCAGGGGAGGCGTCTGGGCTACTTTTCAAGTGCAATAAAAAACTCTGAATTTTGTTCCCGCTGTTTAGTTTTACTTCCTGCTGTAGCACTTACCCGCTTAACACCTCCAGCAAAAGTAAACAAATCAGCTCATAATTTACCTGTGATCTCTGCTCTAACTTGCCTTTTTTATATCCAGTCTTTTCCTTCTGAGTTTTATGTATATATGTCAGATACGTGCGGATCTGAAAACCCGCTGACTTTATCTGTTCCCTCCCCTGCCCACCTCCTTAAAATGAAAGAAATCCAAATAGAGAAACACACACACACCAATCCACCCACAGCAACTTGATAAAAATAGTCATCCCTGGAAAGTGAAGGCAACAAGTGACACCAATACCTTTCAGCTAAGCCAGGTGTGTCAGCCTCTAATGAATGCTAAGGGTTTAAATGCACAGGAAACATCTCATCATTATGAGATTACTGGAACAGCCCAGTAGGTATTCATTGTCACTGAGCTGTCACTGGTGACAAGCTGAGCCAGGGAGCACAGAAAAACAGAAGGAAAGACAATCTCAGATCTGTGACCAGCTGCTTCCAGGTACATTCCTGAGTGCAGCTGCCGGAAGGCAGGCTTGAATCTTTTCTGCAAAGCAGGCAGTAAAGCAGCCCTGTCAATAGTCTCTAGGATCAGCCTGCAGATTTACAGTCCCTCTGCCTGCCCACCCTGAGACACAGAGGACAGCGTGAAGCAATCTTAACGCAGTGCCTCAGTTCAGAACTTCTTGCACTTGCTTCCAAAAATCCAAGTAGAAACAGAAGCAGCCTGTAGCTGTGATATGTAGATGTACCTTCAAAGCCTTTTGTGATTCACTCTGAAATGTTTCTAGTAATTACTTCTATTTTAAAAGCGTTAGTTAATTGCATTGTGTGTAGAATCTGTGCCGTAATTGTCCTTCGGAAAGAGGGAGAGCACAGTCAGTAAGGATTGCTTATTAAAATTAAGCACACTGTGGGCGTTTATTTCAAAGTGTAATTACTGAAATAAACAGTTGTGTATATTGCAGGGTGCAGAGCCGCACATACAGACGGGTACAAACATGCCTGTATGAGAAGCTCTGCATGTTGATTCTGTCAGCTGCCTGAGAGAATTTGCAGGATCCTCTATGTTACATATACAGACTACTACAGTTACAAAGATGGTGTTCTGTTGAGGGCAAAACGACCCCTCTGAAAGTGTTACTGGTAATCATTCAAACTTCATAGGCAGAACCCCATTCTGTGGTAACTTCAGCTGTTACCACTTCTGCAGTGTCTGCTCGGAGCCGCAGAGTTCATGGGAGACTCAGTCCACTGTAACCATGGAATGAGAAGAAACACACTATTTGAAATTCATTTAAAAGCACTTCAACTGTTTCCAAAGCACTGTTTTCCCCCTTGCTAATGATCCAACATAATTGTTGTAAACATCACAGAGCAGATTCCCTAGACTGAGAACATGCAGGAAACATTTCTTCCCTTGGGGCATTTTTTCTCTTCTAAAAGGTATGTCCCTGAGAAGAAGGATAGAGAATAAAACTACCTTTTCTACCACAACTGCTGAAGTGCACGTCATTAGGATTTCTTTATGCTGTGGTATTATCCAGAGACACCATCAACACTTGAGGCCCCTGTGTTGGGGGACATAGCAGTAAAGAGATGTCCTGTAAAGATTACAGCCTACTTTAACTTCTGCAAAACATACCTGGTTAATGTGAAAATGACTGGTTAAGGAAATTACTCCATTCTGAATCTCAATGTTTCTTGTTCTGTGCATTCTGCAGATCGCGTTCAAGTTGGTTGTCGAGAACTGAGATCCACCAAGTACATCTCAGATGGCCAGTGCACCAGCATTAATCCCCTGAAGGAACTGGTGTGTGCTGGTGAATGCCTCCCTTTGCCACTGCTCCCCAACTGGATTGGAGGAGGTTACGGAACCAAGTACTGGAGCAGGCGGAGCTCACAAGAGTGGAGATGTGTCAACGACAAAACTCGCACTCAGAGGATCCAGCTTCAGTGCCAGGATGGAAGTATAAGAACCTACAAAATAACTGTGGTCACAGCCTGCAAGTGCAAGCGATACACCAGGCAGCACAATGAGTCCAGCCACAACTTCGAGGGAACCTCTCAAGCAAAACCCATCCAGCACCACAAAGAAAGGAAAAGAGCCAGTAAATCTAGCAAGCATAGTACAAGTTAGAAGTCAGACATTCTCTGCTCTCTCATCTCCCTCTCCTTGTGCCAAAATTGAACTCACCTGTAACCATTTGCTTTACCATTCTGACTGCTTAAAGACAAGTCTGCCATTGCTGTGTTCTCAGTTGACACTACATGCTTACTGCTTTGACCAAAATCAAAAGGGGCATTCTCAGCATATGGACCTTTTGGGTGATCTTCCAAATGCTCAAGATAGGGAATAATACAAGCCTTCCAAAACCACACTATAAACTTTTACATTTTCTCCAGCCATGGAAACAAAGAAAATTTGCCAAGAGTATTCACTGAAGTCAATTTTGTAAAATGATGCTTTGTTGTGTGTTTTCCTGAGAACAGTTATCACATCTATTGCCTTTTATATAATGTTTTATGACTTCTGACAACAGCTTAAACATACACCACCTTGTATCTTTTTTCAGATTAATTCTAAAAAAAAGTGCTTTGCATGCTCACCTTTCTCTTATCTCAGTATACCAAAAATTAAAATATGCATGGCAGCAATCAAAAAGTAAAGCTGAACAAACTATTTATTTGTTGTTGTAATTATTTAATGAGCTTTTATGTGTGTTATTTCCCTTCAAAATTTCCTTATGTTTATAGCTTTTCATATGTATCAAAGTATTTTCCTATGATTTGGGGGCTGGATTAGAACATACATTTTGTAGATAATGTAAAATAGACATTTTAGCATTCTTGGTATATATATTTTAATTTTGAACATTCATAGACTTAGGTGTTATTTTGACATAGCAACATAAAAACTGTATTTTTCATTCTTCACCCTGTATTATTTTTGTTTAAAAAGTGTGCAATCAAAAGACAGATATGACTTCCTTTCAAATTCATTGGTTTCTTTTTTTTTTACAAAAATAAACACTGCTAAAGAACTGTATTGTCTGGCTCTCTGTATGAAAATGCACACATTTTAACCAGTCACAACACTTAAACTTAAAAAAAGGGAGAACATTATTTGGTTTAAAAAAGTCTATCCATGAAATTTAACATTGAAATAATCTTTCTGGAAGTAAAAATCTTATATGACCGTTTAACAGATGGTGCTTATTAATGGTCCAAGCCAGGTTCTTATTTAACAATTCTCAAGCTCTACATTTCGGACTAAGTGTATGTTTGAGAAGTTTTACGAGCTAGTGAGACACCACCATTTCTTTTCTTTTCATTAGTGATGATCAAGTCAGAATAATTGTATAAATTACATATGGTTTCATTTTTTCCACAGAACCAATAGAGTCCAGCACATTTATCCACAAATTCTTATAGAATGTATCAGAAAATTAGTAATTAATCTACCTTTCAACACATATTGCATGAATCACCTGTTCTTAATCTTCCAAGCTATATTTAAACACTATGGGCAAGATTTCATCATGAGATTCTGCTGTTCTTAAATCATTAACTTTTACAATCCATTTGCACCCAAAGTAAAAATTACACAACAGGAGAGTAATGAAAAATCTTGCCTGATAAGGGCTCACACAAGCTCTCTTTGACCTTCTTTTTATCTCATCCTATTTTGCATTTTAATTCCAAAAGATTCATCATGAAGTTCTTGGCAGAGATCTTGGTCGTTAATGTAGAACTGTTTGAAAATCACTGCTGCTGCCTGACTTGACTTGCTGAATCCTGAATTTTACTGACAACATGTAATGATTTTTCCTCAAAGTTACTTTCAAGAATTCACTTTAAAATTTTCCATATGTAAAAGAGAAATATACTTTTTTGTTCAATTTTAAGTGATCCACAGTTAAAAATCCTCATTGCATTAATGACCTAGTTGTTTCAAATTCAGTTTTTTGACTGTGAAAATATCAAAATTATGAGACCAGAGACGATGTATACTTAAATTGTCTGATCTTAAAGGTGCCTCATTTAAGCATAAAAGGAGAGATGATAAAGCAGGGAGAGAACTGAAATGACATTGCTTCTAGGCATATCAGTCCAGCAGACTCAGAGATTTTTTTTTTTATTTTAACAGACATTATAGTCTCGTTCAATCATTTCATGACAGAAGAATTTTTCCCAAATGCCAAACATCCATCTATTCTTAAATTGTTATCCAGCTACTTATTCAAGATGATAAAGCAGAAAAGATTGAGATAATGGACCAAAATTTAACCAATTTCAAGGCCAATAGTCACTAAAAATCGGTAAAGCTGCCCTACCTGTTCTGTGTTTAACTTCCAGAAATAAGAATGCTGAAAAAACCTGCACATCTTGCTCATAACTCTTCTGCAGTCAGTGAAGTTGGACTGTAGGAACAAAATACACATGTAGTAAGAGTTTGCATTTAGAAATAGAGGTAATAACTTCTAGATTGTCTTTTTACACAGAACTACCCAAAGAGGAATAATCTGACACACTTCCGCTGAAATGACTTTGTGAAATTTTGCTGGACATGCTGTAGAAAGACCACAGGGCCCATCTCTAAATCTGGTATATTTGAGGGAACATGAGGGAAGCCAGCAGGAGCTGAGTCCATCAGCAGCGATTTAACTTTGATTAAAGTTAAGCACTCAGGTGCTGCCTGAGTTAGCTAAGGTCTCTTCTTTGGCCATGAGTGGCCTTTTGTGGGAGAGATCTGCAGGAAAGCAGCACTAGAAATATGTTAATATAGAATTTTTCTGAAAGAATAATGTTACTCTGTGATGCAACTTGTAGCTCTGAATGCTTCAATGTGGCCTATACAATCTGCCTTCTGCTTCATCCTGTTACATGTGAGCTCACATGGGTCTATCCAAGGATCCAGACAAAAGGCATTATACAAGCACATCTAACTAATTTCTTTTGGAGAATCTCCAACACATGAAGTTGCAGTGGGTAGGATATGGGCCATTGCTCAGTGACCAAAGTTTCTCAAAGACTCAGCAAAATAGTACTGCTTAAACTGAAATAATTTTAGATATGATACACCTTAAGTTTGCTTCAGAGTTAAAAAGGAAAGACAAACATGCTAAAACTTTCACCTAAAGTATTAAGTCAAATAGATACAAGAAGTATGCAAAGGGTTTGAAAAGTACAATGTAGAGGCAGACCAGATAAATTTTTACATAATTAGATTATAAATAGTCTAGATTTATTACACCAAAAATATATAGAAGTTTACTTTCTCAATGATGTTCAATCATATAGGCAGATCAGAATTCCAAGGACTTCTTAAAAAGCATTTCAAACATCTAAAAAAGAACTTAATAATTTTATAATTTCTCATACTTGCTTCTTTAGAAAACTAAAAGTGAATAAATTAGAAATAATCTGTTAATCTACCAGCACTCTTTCATTACTTTCGAGTTGATGAAATCTGCTCCCAGCTAAGGGGTAAATTGTTTTATAATGAGTGGAAATCAATTTTCCTCAGACATCACTAGAAACAAACTTAGCCAGATGCTGATTGTTTTGATAGCATGGAGGCACTCAGAGGCACACTTCATAGAGGCAGTGGTAGATAGTATGTGTCATTAAGACATTTATCAACTGTGGAAGTCGTAAGGGCCTGACATTTGCAATCTAGACTAGAAAGGGCCTTGAGAAGTTTATTTATTCAGTTATTTAATAATAGTAACAAATCTGTTGCTCTCTGCTTTCCAGCAGCCTTGGAATCAAAACCACCCAATCCAAGCTCAGTCATTTGTTTGGAAATAAAGCAGACATTTGAATAACACCCTTCAAAATACCTAACAGATTTCTGCTAGTAAATCACTTTAGTCCTTCTAACCTTGACCTTTATATCCTTCCTGAAGAAGTACAACATTAATCAAGAAAGGACTGTTCAATACATTCCACTGTGAGAGTCCTGTTGCTACAGTATTAACCTGAAGGTGTTCAGTTGAAAATTAGAAGGAATCCTTAGAGTTGGAAGGTATCCTATTATGATGCATTTCCTTTCCTGTAGGCCAGGCAAGGGGCTTTGATTTTAAGTTCATTGACATACATATAAACATCGCTCCAGGCTAAACCTGAAAATTCTCTAGAGATTTATGAGTTAAGCAGACATTCTGTCACTGGATTTGTTAATTTTGCCTGAACGTCGCCCCCACAACAAAAAGCCTGCCCATGCATCTTTCTGAAAGACATCCAGCCTTTCAGCTCACTCCTTCTATGAGTTATGTGGGCTGACACACTAGAAAAGTGTGATTTACAAGAGATGTTCCCTACCACTGAGTTAATAATCAAAAATCTACCATACTCAGTACTTCCATGACAAGAAAATACTCTTCATTTTTAATTAATGCTCATTGAACAACATGCTATGAAAATAAGTAGTCTCTACTAATTGCTGGGAGAAATCTCTAGAAATACTGGACTGTAACTCCATTTTGGGAGTTTGCATTTTCTTACCTCCCTTTGGCTTGATATGATAGTGAAAGAGGTAATGTTACATTACCTGAAGTTCAGGCCTTCTTTATGCTTCATTACAACCACAAAGAAATACAGAGGATGTTTTAATAGAAATTAAAATCTGGACAACTTCTTTAATAGGGATGTTTATGAAATATGGTACTTTTTGAATGTAATGGAAAAAAAAACTAAAAAAAAAAAGAAGTCAGCTATCAGACAAGAAGCCTAAATCAAAATCCCCTGAAAGGATAATATAGTTCTGTTTACTAAATGGCAATGATAATTCCTGTCAAAGAGTGATTTTTACTACCATCTGCTTAAGTAAAAAATACTAAACCACCCAAAAATGTTGTGAACACTTTGCCTATTTCTTGTCCCCTGCTCTATTTTAGTAGTAGTACACTAGTGTATAATTATCTTATTGTTTAAACCTATAGCTGTTCTGAACTATATTACTACAGCACACTTGCTTTTGATACATAAATATTTTAAATCTCTTTTTAGACTGTCTGGATGCATTATTTTTTAATTTTGACTACTGAGAGGAAAAGCAATGCTCTTACTTGGCTTAGGAGTTCCACATTTGATTTGTTTTGTTAGTCCCAGTGAGAAGTGACTTAGTGGGGAAGTTGTAAAGCAACTTAGTAAAAGCATAAACCATTCTGTGAATTCTGATGTTTGGTTGGCTAAAGAAGAGCTATCCAGGCACAGTCATTAAAGCTCTTTCATATAAAACAGTGGAGAGTTGAGAGAGAGGGCCTAAGGAGGAAAGTACTTGCCTAGCCCTACCACAAGAACAGCCCCTGAGAAATGGAGTGACTATTCAAAGATTTAAAACACTCTGTAGCACAAAGACTTTGCTTTAATTGCAGCTAAAGCAAGTTTAAACATCTGTTGCTTGTTAGATTATTATTTTATTTATTTTCTTATTTACTTATTCATTTACTTTGGGATGGGTTGGAGAAAGCCATTTTAGATTCCCTATGGCCATTAAGTTGGGATGGAGAACAGAAGTCTGACTGTTTCTAAAATGTAAAGCTGCAAAAATTTTGGTTTTAGCAAGGAACACTTGCTTTTGGTGTTTGTTTCTTTTCTTCATTGAAAAAGCCTTCTGAAACTTTTGCTTTTGTGCATCTTTATTGCAATTTTTAGGACAGCAGCCAGAACAGCTTATAGCACCTGGGAACTGGTTGTATCACTGCACAGCATCTTTTGTTTTCAGATATTGAAATGTCTGAACCTGGGTATGTCCAGCAGAGGAAAAAGAAGAGAAGATGAATCAAAAAAAGGGAACAAAATGGCATGCGGAGGACAGCATGTGCTGTGTGTTCTTCATTTTCTTCTGATCTTCACAACTTTTCATGAGACTTCAAAAGACTTGCTCCATCTGCAGATTTCCAAGCCCAATAGCCCATGAACATTGCTACCCCTGAGGAGTAGCAAACTGTCAAGTCTAAATACACATGGTAGAAAACCATTTCTGACTGGTTTTGTATCTTCATTTCCCATGCAAAGGGAAGAATGCACAGCGTGTCTGTACCTTCCACACTGAACCAGCGAAGTCATGGAGACTTTAAAATCTGCCATCTTCACAGAAGTGCACATTTCACTGCACTGTTCACATCTTCTGGTGGGTGATCACAGCCTCCTACTTCTGAGGAGAATGAATACTGCCTAAGCTGACAAGATTCATGTACAGGTTTCTTAGAAAGCTATCAGTCTGCCACACACCTGGACTTCCTTGTTGAAGAATTTGGCTCAAAATCCTGCTTGCTACCTACATAAAATATATCACATATCATATACATGTATAAAATTACAGTAATTTGATTTTGTGAACAATGCCATCAAGAATACCCTAGTGAGTTATCCATAAAACCTCTTCTAGGTGTTCTGCAACTACTATCCCCATATTTTCTTTTGATCTTTTTGTAATCAGTTATGAATCTTGACATCTCTCCCAGAAGAAAATATTTGCAACATCTTTTGCCAAGAATAAAGTAAATATTAAGGATTTCCATTTTTATTTGCTTAATTAAAATACTTCTTGGCATATGTCTTCCATAAAAACCCGCATTAGACAGATCATTCAAGCCACTGTCTGAATCTTAAGAACATGGTACTTTGTGGTACTCTTTATCTACTCAAATACTGCAGTTTCTTGCAAATCTGTTTGTTTCTACCCTTCCGTTTGAAACTTCTGGCTCTAGAAAAATCAAATCCTCTTTCCCATGGTGTCTCAATTACCAGGCTTGTTTCTTTCCAGTGTTTAGGTTACTTGTCCCACAATTCTTTTCCAACACACACACATCCCCCCCCCACACCACACCACACACACCCACACCCACCCCCCCCCCCACACCCACACCCACACCCACACCCACACCCACACCCACACCCACATACTCACAGAGAGAGAAGGATGCATTACTTAATCAGTTTCCTGAAGCATTCAGTACTGAAGAAAACAACGTATGAAAACCACAAGTGTATTGGCACAGGTAACTGCCAGGAAAAATTTTTAAAGTAAAATGAGTTGGATTGCGTTACTCAGAAAAACAGTGGCAGGATACAGAGCATTTTTCATTAAGTAGCTGGTTTGCATCCAGCTAGATTAGTATGTTGGAAAATGGTTAACCTTTGATGGTTGCTCAGTAATATATGTTAAACAAGCTGAGTCTCTGTATAATTGTTGGTTGACAGGTAGCCACATTGCTGCAATGGGGAAAAAGCTGTAACCCTGATCTTTCTAAAAACTGAACAGGATCAAAGGATCAACCTTTTCCAATCTGACATTTTCATGATAGAACTGTACAAGTCAGCAAAGATGAGGCAAAGGATTAGGACAAGACTGCTGTTTTTAGGGACTATCATCCTGCATGTTTTGCTCACTGTAAAGCAACTGTTTGGAAAGAGAAAAAAGATTCACAAACCCTACCAGAAGGCAGATTGCATTTTAAGGCACTTCCCTTACCAACTACCAAAAAGGTTAGAAAGTAACACTAAAAAATCAAAAGAAGAGGAGAAAAAGACCTACCTGCACATGATTGTTTTGTCTAACGTATACCATATAAATGTGTAATGAAGGGCAGGTCCAGTTTTTGTGTTGGATAGTACCTTGTCTTGCCTGCTGCAGTTTCAGTCCCTGATAGCATAGTCTTCATTTATTGAGTAAAAACTGACATGGCTGGAATCCCTCCTATATGAACTCTGGCAAACTGACTTCATCTGTATTCCTTAGACATAGGGCTAATGAATAACATTCCTGGTATTCTTAAAGTAAGGACCATTACTAACATGGTAAGAGATGCAGAAACAATGCTTTCAGTGTAGCAACAAATAGTAAAGCTTGTACACCTATGCATACCAAATCCGCACATTTTCATTGGTGTTATTTGATTCTCTCCATCACTTGAAGTCTGGTGAATTGTTTCATATTCCTTCACAAACATTCCATGGAAATAACACAGAAGATGGTAAAGAATAAAACACAGCATGACAATATACACACATCAAAATTAAAACAAAGATTTAGAAACACGAAAATCCCAACTTTATTCCAAATCTAACTTCAACTCTTATATGTTCTCTAATTTTTCATTACATCATTCTGTATCACTTGTGTCTTGACATCTGTGGCTCAACACCACTTACTTAACCTGTTCATAGACTATCTCTGCCTTGAATCATCTTGGGAAAAAGAAATTACCATTAGTCTTTCCTCAGAGGTAACTCTTTCTTCAGTCATTTCTGGACACCTGTCAAAATTAAACATTTCTTTTTTTACTGACATAATAGGGCACTATCCTAATGGATGGTGCCTGCTCTTACATCACAGTGTCAGTGGAAAACAGCCATAGGGATTTCCATCCCTCAACTTGCATGTCTTTATTAGTGTCACCATCCAACGCACTCTGACAGCCAAAGACCCTAAACCACAGTTCCTATACACCAACGCAATACATGGCGATGTTAAAGCTGAGCAGACAAGCCTACCCAAACCTGGCATTACTGAACATCTGACCAACACACCTAGAATCTACAAAGACCCTTCCAGAGCCAAGTGCTTAAGACTAGTCAACTGTTTCTAATGAAAAATTATGAGAGCTCCATCTCATTGCCTACTTGCCAAAGCACTCCCCAGAGCAGTAGAAGTCTTTTTTCAAATCTTTAACCTTGCTGAATTTTACAAATTCTCCTGCAGTCAGGGAATTTCACTCCCATTAATTATTGGATTACATACTATAGGGTAATTCTCTTATCTTTACATTCTTTTACTTTGTGTACACAAAATACTCATTAGCTCCTGAAATAACCTTCCATATCCTAGAGGCCTAGAGGATTATTGGGTAGAGAATGGATAAACACTTCAGAGGAAATATTACATTTAAGGGTGAAGATTTAAAATGTGTGCCAAACATCAAATTCAATGTTTGTCAATTTTTTTCCTAGCACTTGCATAGAACACAAGCAAAAGGTTTCCTCTGTGTATCAAGTATTCATAGCAGAAATTTAGCTACCAAAACCATGTAAAACAATGCCAAAGGGGTTTGCACATGTAAAGCACACGAGATACAACAGGTGAAACTCAATGCATGTTTTTCAACACATCTACAATGACATGCAAGCATGGAAACACTCCTCTGTGTTCAAAGACCACATCTCCTTTACATTTCTAGCATTAATATTCTCTATTTACACTTCAACTATTAAAAAGATATTTTTCAGAACTGCCTATGAAGGAAATAGCACTTAGAATTTCCCTTAGGGTTCTGGACTATAGGTGACTCTGTGCACACTGTATATAAGGCATGTAAGCACGTTTTGATATTTGATAGTCAACATTTACATCATTTAAGCTATGCATGTGTGTAATTCCCTTGCTGTACATGCTGTTTTGATCTCAGTTCCACATACCAATAGGAGCAAATCAATAGCACAACTTTATCTAAATATTCCACACATCTATAGCATCTTTCATCAAAGAATCTCAGAGCAAGAAATAACCCTTTGCAGTCATATTTGTAAAAATACAAATATAAATATATGCTAATGTGATATAAGATTTCCCTGAAGGTGTTAAATATGCTTTGGAGAGAAAATATTTTTGCCTTTTTCAACATTGCCCTATCTATTCTACTGCCTCAAGCTCTATGTTCCCTATGACACTATATTGACTTGGAAACCACTGTCACCACAGAGCAAATACTTTGAGGCAGCTGCCGTGCAACAAAGATTGAAATAGTGAAGATGTAAGTCAGTCTAAAAGGACCATGTGGAGGGCTGATCAGCCCTCAGACTCAGGCAACAACTAGAAAATTGTGAAGAGCATAAAACAAAACCATCACATGATTATTTTTTCTAGTGATCAATCAGAACTGAAATAAAATCTCTGGAAACAATAAGCATGCTTTCCATGAAGCCTAAGACTTCAAGATGTTGTGCAAAGTGCTACAAATAGCAACAGACATGCAAGATAAAAACTGAAATTCTATCTTTTGGGGGACTTTCTAATCTCTTTAGATAGGCAAAGAATCCGTGTTTATTTCTGTAAACAGTGACTTCAATAATTAGAGACAATTATCAGTGATTTCAGGAGAACCAAGGCTGCTATCCTACTTGAACAGAAAAACTGTCTAAAGAGAACTGGTATTCCACTTCCTTCCTTACAGCTCTAGATGTTCACTTTATGACTTGCCACCACTGAAGTAATAATTTATATATCTGGATAAAATTAGTGAAATACAATCCTGCAAACACAAGGTTCTGGTTGAAAGCCTGCACAACTGCTTAGAATGCTACAGATACCATGTTAGCAGCAAGAAGGGCTCTCAGATTTTTAATATTTTTAGGTTTATGTTGTCCTTTAGAGATCTTGCACTTCCACAGTAGGAAATATTGTGGATTTTTTGTAATTTTGCTTTTACAATTTACTTTAACTTGCAAAATACTCCTCGATTGCATGCATTTCCCTTTAAAACACATAATAGTGAACCTTGCTGCTTGTCAGGAAAAGGCAAATTCATCTTATTTTGCCTGCATCAAAAATAAAATGCTTCAAGAGCTTAGAGAATACTTTGAAAACAGGACAATTTCTCAGTTAATTTATACCTACAGAAACTATATTAACTATACCTCAGTTAATATATATCTGCGGAAGACTCAACTGCAATTTTAAATTAAGAAATTTTATTCTTTCACTAATTTTTCCACAAAAACCTTCCAGAATGATTTCTACCACTCCCATAACTTAATGTTCTCTGAAAACCCTGTTATGAGTTTCAGTTGTAGAAACAGATTACTTTTTTCCTCCAGCAGTCAAATTGTCAAGTGAATTTCACTACTGTAATTTGATTCCAATTTGTACATATCTTCTTTCTTCAATTAAAAAAAAAAGAAAAAAACACCACTTTTCTCTTCAAACATATGATTGGCATATTTACTGCATAATTGCAAACTACAACTGTGGTTTCAGATGTTACACCCCTGCACAGAAATGATAGATTAGCCTGCTCTTTACTTGCTTTGAGGTAAATGCTGCCTCTGTCCCTTTTTATCCAGTCAAAAACTGTGTAAAATTTTTCGTCCAGTATGTGTGAATTTACATTTTACCCACTTCTAATGTTTATATATGAGCATGCATATATATGCACAGCAACTGAAATATTAGATTGATTCAATACAAAATGGATAATGGAATGGAACTGAAGATAAATTAAATATTCACAAAGTGTTGCTACATTCACAAAGCACTTCACTGCATGTTATTAACAAATGAATATTAAAAAAAATGTAAACTCCCAAATACCAGTTTTCTTAACTCATGGTAAAACATAATATAAATGGATAGGAATGTTAAATATGCTCTTCCTTCCATATAATTTTCTAAGAAAACAGAAAAAAAAAAAAAGGAGAAATAGCAGTAACAAGTATAACCAACACTCCAAGGCTTCTGGAAATACTAGCAGGTGCTATCGACACCAGACAAGAATCTTTTGACTCCATAGGGACTATGGAAATTTCTGAAGCATTTGATGTTCAAGTGCAGCCAAAAGCAGCTTCAAAGTGCTTTTTGGCTGGATTGTAAAATCTCACCGTAATATACAACAGATTTGATGACACTGAAGTCTGCATCCATTAAAGTCCATCCATCAAATATAATTTATGCTGGATTGATCAAGTCTCATATCCCTAGCATAGTAAGGAAAATGGGACTTCAGAACAAGAACAGAACCAAATCAGCACAGGTTCTTTCTTCCTTCACAGAAGAAGTTAATATTAATGAATGAAATGAAGTGGGGAAACACTAGCTGGACAAGAGAGAAGGTACTGGGCACAACAGATTGTGGTGTAGGTGAAGACATGTAAAACCATGATGTCAAGAAGGAAAGGGGAAATAGCTCTGAAGGCTGTTTTGGTGTTTGGGAATGTCTGTCTTACCTACCCCTCAGAACTCACGTACAGAGTGAGAAGCCATGGAACTAAAAAGAACTTATTTCACTCCTTATAGAAAGGCAAGCAAGAGGTGAGGTCTTTATGAATGAAAACATGAAGACCTGAGACAGGAATTCAGAATATCTGTTACATTGAAAAAACCGAAAAAGTGGGAATGCTGCAGAATAAGCTGCGATGAACGCATTTTTATAGAACTGCTGCGAGAAAAGATTAGAATCCAAGATGATTGTGCATACTGGAGGTGCCTAGCTTAAGAAGAAAAATTCATTCTGGGCATCTAATAATAATGAAGTGATGCTGACTCACAGTACAAACTTGGGAAGTCCTGAAAAGAGACAACAGAAAAATATGTCATCAGTCAGAAATTAGGTAGTGAAATACTTTCCAAGGAAAAAAAACCAAAAGACCTGCTGAAAAAGAACATAAACAGTTTAATACAGTTGCTGAGCCAGTGGATTTAAAAAAAAAAAAAATCCCACATGCTAAATTGTCCTGGAGACAATGAGACCAACACTTGTTGGGAGGAAGGCAGTTCAATTTCTAGCTAATTCCTTCTCTGGTGAAAAGTCTCCATTCCAAAAGTTTTTCAGCAATCTGTGTAAGTCATACATTTTCCTCTTTTTTGCATGTCCATTTTATTCAATACCCATGATAATACATTTGTTCCTTACAGAAGCTTTCGAGACATCATTATCTAGAAGGCTCACCTGTATGTTTTCATTCAAAACGTTTGACATTAGTCCCTCTCATGTTTCACTGCATGGTACGAGCTGATGTGATTTTTGTTCATTGCCAGAATTGTCAAGACACCTCTGCCTGTAAAGTGCCTGTGTTGTCCATGACTTCCCTGCTACTGCAGGTTATCAAGAATACCTGTGAAGTCTTGCATTTGCTAGGAGGGATCACTTCTCTCCTATTCTATGACTCCTACTTATGATGCCTCTGCAAGCCCATACTATAATTTGACCCCAGTCCACAGCTGGCACTGGCAAAGCAGCTCAGCTGGCACATAAACCTCCATGCTGCTCTTTTGATCAGACTTACTCCTCAGAAAGATCTCTGTATGTGTTTTTCTTAGGTTCCTCTTAACACAGGTAAGAGAAACCTGAAAACCTGCAAATAAGCTATCTTCTCAAAGACATAAAGAAACTTTGCACTCTAAAGGCTTTGGTCATTTTAGGATAGCCTGCATATAAGACAGTGAATTTTTCCTAAAAATAATGTCAAAGAGGCCCAGGCAAGGGCCCTGAGTGCACCCATCTTCAAGCTTGGATGACTGAGTTAAGACATCTAACTTGTCAAGTACAAACTCAGCTCTTCCACTAGTAAGAACTGTTATGAAAAAAGCTAGAAGCAACCTTCTTCTCAACCCTCCTTTCCTCATTTCACTTTGGGAGCTACTTTTAAGCAGTCTTTACTGTTGGTCCCCTATGTCTGCACCTGGTCTGATGCCTCCCTGACCTTGACCCTCACCCACTGGCTCGGCCTCCTGGCTTGCCCTGGGACCTGCCACCTCACTGAGGTCTTGACAGGTGATCACCAGACTGTGTCTCCTTTGCCATTTAATGGGTATCAGCCCTGGGAATTTTTCAAACAACACGTCTCAGCCATCACTGCTTACAGTAACACCATGAGATGAGCTGGAACATCCCAGTTCCTCCCAGTGAATTGACTACTGCTGTGTTTTACCTGTGGGTGCTGGTTGATAGTGGCTGAACATTAGCCAGGTGGCCAAGAAGGCCAGTGGCATCCTGGCTTGTATCAGAAACAAGTGGTCAGCAGGACCAGAAAAATGGTAGTCATGCTGTATTTGGCACTGGTGAGGCCACACCTTGAGTGCTGTGTCCAGTTTTGGGCCCTTCACTTCAAAAAAGACATTGAGGTGCTGGAGTGTGCCCAGAGAGAGGCAACGGGGCTAGGGAAGTGTCTGGAGCATAACTCCTATGAAGAGCAGCTGAGGGAGCTGGGGATATTTAGCTTGGAGAAAACGAGGCTCAGGGGAGATCTTACTGCTCTCTACAACTCCCTGAAAAGAGGTTGGAGTCAGGTGGGACTCAATCTCTTCTCCCAGGTAGCAAGGGACAGAAAAAAAGGATATAGCCTCAAGTTTCACCAGGGGGGGTTTATGTTGGATATTAGGAAAAAATTCTTCACTGAGAAGGCTGACACTGGAACAGGCTGCCCAGGGAAGTAGTGGAGTCGCCATCCCTGGAAGCGTACAAAAGGTGTGTGGATGCAGCACCTGGGAAATGTAGTTTAACAGTGTATACGGCCACGCTGGGTTAACTCAATGACTCAACAAGTCTTCCAACCTTAAGAATTCCAAAATTATCCTATTCCAAATCTCGCCCTCCCAGGATGAAGGGAAACAATCACCACATTTCAGCAGGTGTCCCCAGTCAGCCTCTTGGGCTCTCACGCAGATGCAGGGCCCACAGCTCGGGGCCCACTCTTCCCCGGGCACCACACGCGCTGTGTTTATTTTCACACTGGGCCAAGACCCCCCGCTCCATTCCGCGGCTCCCGGCGGGACAGGGCCGGACGCGCCTCGCCCGCCCCTCGGCGCGGCCCAGCCCCGCCCCCCCGAGTCACTCGCGTGCTGCGCATTTAAAGGGCCCATGGCGACTGTGCCCGAGCAGTTCCGCTGTGTGCCCGCCATCGCCATGTGGCGCTGCCCCGAGCGCTTCCCCCGCCGCGGCCTGGGCGTTCCCGCGGGGCTGCCGGGGCCCGGGGGAGCTTCTGCGGGGGCTCGGTTAGCGCGGGGGGGGGCGAGCGGTAGGGCCTGGTGCGCGCTGGGGGCAGGCGAGCGGGCGGGCGCTGGATTCTTTGGATCGCGGACGTCGTGAGCGAATAAAACAGGCGGGCGGGCGGTGTCGCTGTTCCTGCCGCGGGGGGCGCGGAGCGGAGCCGCCGCCGGGCCCGGCGCAGATGGAGCTCGGCAGCCGCGACGCCGCGCCCGGCGGAGTGTCGGTGTCGGCGGTGCTGCCGGCGGGCGGGAGCGGGGAGCGCTTGGGCGGTGCCACCCCCAAGCAGTTCTGCGCCTTGCAGGGGAGGCCGCTCGTCAGCTACGCGGTGCGGGCCATGGAGAGGTAACGAGCCCGGCGCTGCTCGGCTCCCGACCGCGCCCCGCCGGCTCCTGCCGGCCCTCGCAGTGCCCCGGAGAGCCGCAGGCAGCCCCCGCTGCCCTCGCCTCGGGCCCGGGCACCCCCCGCGGGTCTAGTTTGCGTTGCGGTATCTCTCCGTCCCTCCCTTCCCGGTCAGACCGGGCAGGGAACGAGGTGTGTCTGGGCCCCCTGAACTGGGAAGAAATCCCGGGTTGGACCTGGGCGTTTCCCCCACCCCAGCCTGGCTCCAGCGCCGCCATCCCGGGTAGCTCTCCGCCCTCCTTCCCCAGCCCTGCCTGTGCTTCGAGGCTGTGCTGCATTCCTCAGCTCCTGGAGATCATCTATTCGAGGCCCTTCAGCCTCGAAGCTCGAGGGTTTGTGTAGCTGCAGTGGCTGGTTTGGTGAGCTGTGAGCCCACCGCAGCTGTTGGAGACAGTCACAGGACTATTCATCAGCCTTGAAAAGAGATCTATACTGCTACTGCCATTGGAGATGGTCTTTATAATGGCCAAAGGCCTTGAAAAATGATCCGCTCGTTGTGATGGGTTGAATGAACTCACAGATGTAGAGCACTGCACTATGCTCCTCTATTGCCCATAGTAAACCACCTAGCATCAGCAGGAAGTTTAAAGCAAAAATGTCTAAGTTATAGTTGTTGGACTAGAAGTTGATGGCTTATGAAGTGTGAAGCTTCATGTGTAACTTTTCCGTGTTTATGTTTTAGTGATACCACAAGGAGCGATGGGTACAAATTGAATGATGGGAAATTTAGGTTAGATATTAGGAGGAAATTCTTTACTGTGAGAGTGGTGAGGCATTGGAACAGGTTTCCCAGGGAGGTTGTGGATGCCCAAACCCAGGCAGAGTTCAAGGCCAGGTTGGACAGGGCCTTGAGCAACCTGGTCTGGTGGGAGGTGTCACTGCCTCTAGCAGGGGGCTTGGGGCTGCATGATCTTTGGAATGCCTTCCAACCCTTAACATTCTATGATTCTATGTTGGAGACTAGGACTAAAGTATTGGGATTTCTTAGCAGCCAGGCTTTCCCTTTCCATAAGGCTGTTGAGTTCTAGGTATGTGACTGACAGATAATATATTATTGTCAAATGTTAACATAATGTAAATCTTGTATCTAGTGTCACTTGAAACACCGCAGGTAGGAGCAGAGTGTCAAGGGGAATTCTGGATGCGTTGCAGTAACTTGTAGGAAAACAAACCTTTAGATTTTTAGAGAGAATAAATGGGGAGGAGTGGAGATGGGTGAAAGAAATAAAATTGTCAGCATCTCCCAAAGTTCTTCACACATGGAAACCTGTACAACATCAAAATTCGGACTCTTATTCCGTTCCCACCCAGAGAGGCTTCCCTCAGGTCACTTGTTAGTTTATGAAAGAAATACTGCTTATTTTCTTTATTTAATTTTCAGCAGCAGCCAGTGGCAAAGCTAAGCACATCAGTAAGCAAAGCATCCAATCCAAAGCTTGCCACAGCTGTAATTTCTGCCAAAATGTCACATGACTCTACAGAGAGGAATTATATCCTCACTCAGTGTATTGGAGACCTGGAAAAGAGAACTGAGTGAGGTTTGGGAAGGAAATGTTATGCATCTAAAACCAAAAATCTTTATTTTTACTGCCAGGAATCTCTGAGAAAATAGCCATACTTTGAGCAACAGTATTATATTTGTCCTAAAGCTGCAAAAAATTAGAAGGTAGATTTCTAGTTGTACAATTCACCCAAGTTGATTATGAGGGTAACAGCTTGGTGCTTTTGCTTAGGAGTGCAATAACCACTGCCAGTGCTCTGGCAGGCAGAGCTTCCTACCACCTCTGCTGAATTAGGTGGTATAGATGTATATGAGGAGCTGGGAACAGATGTACTCCAAAGCTTGGGATGGCTTTCATTTTCATCTCAACACTTCTGTCTCTGAAACTGTGAAGGATGTACCTTGTTCTTACTTTGTGCTAATGTAAGCACAGACATGTAATACTGAGGAACTGCAGTTTGTCACATAATCTGCCCAGAGATAGCAGATTTTGTGGTTTTTAGCTTGATACTATCTTCTCAAGTCTTTTGTTTACCTGATGGAGTTGAATGGGTGACCCATTAGCCTGGAATAACTTCAACTGAACTGGGTATCTCAGCTAGTGTGGCTATTTTTGAGCTTTTTTAAATCTGGAAAAGAGACAGAAATACATGAACAGTTCAAGGATGTGCATGCTTTGCATATGGTTTTTAAAAATGAGTAGAAAAAGATTTTTATGTTATTCAGCTGAAAGTAGTGAGACTCTAAATATCAATGTGGAAAAATGGGCAGATGAGACAAGAGCAGACATGAATGAATAAGCAGTGCCTCCTGTTGCATAGGATAACAGCATGCAGAACGCTGGCCTGCCAATAGTAATCACAGATGATAGCCTGAGGAAGAGGAGGTGAACAAAACTAGGGTAAGGAGAAGTTGTTGGTTTTAATTGCCAGTGCAGTGGCACTGATAGGAAGGTCAGGCCCTACCTTTGGGCTAAAATTACAGTGTGTTAGAAAACTTAAATGTGTCTTTTCCCCATTGGAATTGTTCCTGCTTTTGTTGAACTATGCAAGGCTTTCGCAACAAGTTCAACTGATTTAGAATGTCATTCCTCGGTTTTGCTTCTTTAATAACTAGCAGAGTTCTTCTTTAATTTGATTTTTTTTTTTTTTTTGTATGCATGTTTGTTTAGAATAGAACTTTTTCAATTCCTTTTCCAAGACACAGAGGAATCTTAGCTCTGTATGCACATATGCATGCATATTTTACTAAAGATATATAGAGGAAAACAAAGGTAAAGATTGATTTTAAAATCATTGTGGAACAAACATGCTGCTGCAATTCTTGCTGTGCTCATATTTCACCAGTTGTTGAAAGTACAATGAGTAGTTATAAAAGAGGAAAGCAGAGTTAATATCTTCACTGGCAGAATTAAAATTTTCCATAAAGTTTTCAGACAGCTTTGTTTACTGTATTGTAGTATCTCAAAACAGGTGGACATCTCTTAAAGTCCCCTGGGGAAACTCCCAAAGGGGCACCTCTTTGGAAGTGTCTTACGTAGTTTATTTGCCAAATATTTTTCTCCATTGACTGATGCATATTCAGTGGCTCTATAGGTCACACAATTCCCATTTTGTTAAATGGATCTACTCTGATAGTTCTTTTTGTTCAGTTATCATTAGCTTCTTTTTGAAATAGCTTATGAGCGAAAAATAGTTACAGCAAATTTATGGAGGTATCTTTTTTATCATGTCTGACTCGTAAGGAGCATTTTATTTCTGGAAAAAATTGAATCGCTTCTGTACATGAGATGCTCCAAACTTTCTTATTATACCATAAAAGCTTCCTGCTTCCATTTTTGTACTGTAATGGATACATTTGTATGAATACATTTTTTTCATAAGCTGTTATGGAGCAAAAGGAAGTTATGCTTGCATTCTGCAAGTGCATTTTTTTCTTGATACTTCTCTTTGTCATTTGGTTTTTAATAAGGTTAGCAAAAGTAATACAGTGATTTGTCTTGCACCTCTGAAAGTTTCTGTGGCAGTGCAAGATCCTGTCTAACATTACTAAAGCCATCTCAGCAACAACTGCCTGGTTCTGGCCTTGTTTTACTGGTCTCAGTAGGTTATACTGAGTAGTTTGTTAGTGGCAGAGTGAGAGTTGCAAGAGATTGAGTGTGAGTATTTAAGCCTTATGTCAGATTTCAGCACTGGTTTGTATGTGAGTGAACTGATAGAGGGTTAAACCTGGGTCACATTTGGACCTCAGCATGCCATTTAGGTGATTCAGTTTCAAAGTGAGTTTATTTCATTTTCTCTGCAGCCTGTGTTTTGAAGTAATAGTTTAATCTGTTGCTGAGTTAATGAGCTCCTGTACTTTCAGTTCTAACTCAGCTAGTTTGTTTGTGCTTTTGTTTGAAATTTAATGGAACAATACTATTTTCTATTAGGCAGTAAGTCTGTCTGTAGGTGGTGATGAGAAGGATAGCTGCAGGAAACAAACAT
Source organism: Aleadryas rufinucha (assembly GCA_013397815.1). Classification (NCBI taxonomy): domain Eukaryota; kingdom Metazoa; phylum Chordata; class Aves; order Passeriformes; genus Aleadryas; species Aleadryas rufinucha. Next base: position 79,133 of record VZTH01019681.1, read on the forward strand.
GTAGTCCTTTTCTGCCTCATTGTTTGCTTTCTGCTAGTATTGAGGTCCTCCCAAGGTAGTTGTAAAGTGATTGTAACTGGGCTTGTCATTTTGCTTCATTTGGTCAGACTTGATTTTCCACTTTGGAACCACAGCCTGTGTTGTATGGAAGCACTAGAGTTGTGTGTTATTAAAGCATGTTGGGGTACAGCATTGTGATCTTTTTCATGCATCGTGCTCATTCTTTCTGAAGCTTGATCCAATATTACAGTTACAAAATTGAAATGGTGTTTTTAAACTGGATTTGAGGAGGTCCTGAGTAGATTACTATTTTAGTATGAAATCTTTCTGAAGGAAAGGATGTGACAAATTGAGGGAGGAAAAAAGATTCATTTACTGCCATATTGATTGTATTCTGATATCTTTCTACTTCTTTAAAACATTTTGCAACATTTCCATAAGCAGATCTTCAGAAGAGCAAGCAACCTGTGTGGTGCACAGCTCTCATTTATTAAAATTTGTAGCATACTTTACTGGATTAGTACTTTTCATGAGTTTTAGTGGGACAAAACCTAAGCTCTTCTGTATGTAATCAATCTAGAGCATATCTTTATGCTCTTACATGAATATGTCACCTCCCTAAATCCCAGCTCTAATTACAGAATGTGGGTCCGGAATGAGTTTAAGGAGGACATACTCAAGTTTACAAATGTGTTTATGCAGACACAGGGTGGAGCTGTGACCGCATCCTGTCACTTTTTGGTGTGTTGTACCACTGGAGGCCTTGAGCCATTCCACCCCCTCTGTGCACAGATTTATCACAGGCTGGCCAGTACTTGTGTTCTCTTCCCCTCTTCTCAGAAGATGCTGTGTACTACTACCCAGTTGCCTCATAACCTGTTTCACTTAACTGCAGAAAGGGCAATGTCAGTGCTCTTCTTACACAGTCACAGTGACTATGCAGACTGTCCAGTTTCTGGGTACTGTGTAAGGCTGCAGTCTTTCTGCAAACAGAAGTGCAGAGCTCTTGTTCTCATTTAGTGTGAAATAGCTCTTCTTGAATTTTGCTTTGTTTAAAAGACTGACTCTCAGTATTTAAAAGAAGAACTGAGATGAATCCAGTTAGTTTGCCCTAGTTCCAAGTTGAAGTCATGTGGGAGTGCTACATTTTGTAGCTAAATGTAAGAGTATGCCAGAAATCATATGAGAGATTTGTAAACCTTTTGATGGACTTGTGATGAGTGACAAGTTGAAATGAAACTTGAAACCACATGACTTCAGATTTTACATTTGAGCAACTTCAGTACTTAAAGAATGCTGAGAATATGTTGGTTTGGCTGTGTTTTCTGCCTTTGCTAATAGTAAAATGAACATAAGGACAAGTATTTTTCTTTTGAAGATTGGTAATAGCACTTTATTTTATTTTAAATAGTTATTTTACAATTTGTTGAAATAGTTTTCCATGTAGTATTATTAATTACAACCCCCCCACACCCCATAGATAAGGTGGAAGATGCTCTGTTGTTACATGTAGTTCTAGGGGACTGGTTTCTAACACAGATAACTTTTCTTTTGAAGTAAGGATAGTTCCCAGGCAATGCCTTCTCATGTGTTATTGCAGAAATAAGTATCTTGAGCCTGTGTATTTCTGAACTGTGAATTTCTTACTCTTATTTTTCTAACTGGAAATACTTAATTCTTAGTACCTTCATTCTTCTGGTGTCTGCAAAATTAGTTTCAGTAGCTTTGCTAGTTTTAGTTGAGACAGTGTACTTGTCTCCCTTTCTCCATAGTTGGATGTGTAAGCTACCCATAGGTAATTTTTAACATAGTAATTTTTTTAAAAATCATTGCTCATCTGATGAGCTTCTTGTCTGACATGCTAAAAAGCTCTTCTGCCATCTGTGGAGACACAAAAAGGGAACACAACTTTTTTTTTTTTTATTTTTTATGTTCTCTACATAGGCATTTAGGTAATAAGACACTACAATGGATTTGAATTATGGTATTTCTGTTGTTTTGAAGTACAGTATGCCACATATGACTAGAATTTGTATTCCTAGATACCTTGACAGAAGTATGATTTCAACCTAGCTTCAGTTGTGACTGGTTATAATCTTGTGGTCCGTGGGTCATTCACTTCCCCCCACACAACCCCTCAGTTGTAGAGCTAGACTGGTACCAACAGCAAAAAATTGGAGATCTCTAAAAATGTACTTTTGATATGGTATTCTTAACTAGCACAACTATGTTTTTACATTTTTCTAGCTTCTTACAGCAGAAACCTTTGTGTTTATAAATATATGTATTTTTTTCAAACTACCAGTATACTGTTACCTGTCAATATTAAAGTGTTACAGTTTTCATTCATTACCATTCTGTCAGTTACTGCTTGTGCCTGTCTTGATAGTGATCTTTTTTCAGACTTTTTCTTGGTTGTCTTATTCTCTTGTACATCGTGTACTTCACGGGAACATGGAGTATTCCAGGTCACAGGATTTACCAATTTATTAGAAGCTGATTAACAAACTGTCACTGATTTAGAAGTTCTGTACTGTTTGAAGTTAGGAATGATGCTGGAGTAAGAAATGTTTTGAAGGCTTTTGAAGAGTTGTCAGAATGTGCCCCTCTGCAAAGTGGTTGTTGGAAGGAAGTCCCTTCCCAGAACTCCAGAGTTATTGATATAAATTTTCTGTTATAGCTCTCCCTTAAGGAGTGGAGTACAAAAACATGGACTTGAGTATATTGAGAGATGCTTTATTTAGCCATGTTGAATATTTGTTGTAATGAATTTCTTTGTTTCATATATCTCCACTTTTATTTAGTCATTCATATCTACTTTCTCTGGTTTTGTACTGGTTTTTCTAGGATAAGTTGGATATCTGATGTTATTGTGGTGGTCTCTCCTGAAAATATTGAAACAATGAAGACTATCATTGAAAAATATGGCCACAAAAAAGTTACAGTAGTAGAAGGTGGAATAACTCGTCACCGGTCAATATTCAATGGACTGAAAGTATTTGCAGAGAATGAATTTTCCAGCCATTTGCTGCAGAAGCCAGAAGTAGTGGTTATCCTTGATGCTGTGAGGCCTTTTGTTGAAGAAGATATTGTTTCAAAAGTGGTTATGGCTGCTAAAGAACACGGGGTATGTACTATACAGCAATGCAACTCTGCAATGTGCTTTATACTGTACAGCATAAAATCATGGTTGATAAATAAGGAATTTTCTAGCAATTTTATTATTATGTGATGGGTTTTTTTTAAAGTAGAACAGATCCAGAATAGGTTCCCTATTATGCAGAGAAGTCGGGTGGGGGAGGTTGACGTTTTTAAATGCTGCAGGTATTATTTTGCTACAGGGAATAATTATTACCATAGAGACTGTCAGTAAGAGATTGAATTAATCAGCAATTTGTTAGCTGAAACGTAGATTATGTAATGATAGTTTACCTTTTTTTTCATGCAGAATTATCACCTAATGCTAGAGCAATTCTGTTAGTAATTACTAATAATAGCCAAAGAGTGTATGTACTACATTGGTTGACTTGTAAACTTTGTGTTTTCATCTCAAACTTATATGCAAATCCTGAATAAGCAGCAAGAAGGCTGTCTCTCTATTAATGCTAAATTGTTCTAGAACCTGTAAGCATTGCAAACTGCTGGAAAACAACGGTAAGTGGGAAGTCTCCAGGTGTAGGTTGGATATTCTGTTTATCACTGCATCTGAGGACTGGGACTACTCATAGAAACTAAAAAGATTTCTGAGAAAGTAAGTCGTATATGAAGGGGAAGAGTTGTTAGAAGTTGTGTTATGCAAGTAAAAGGATAGGAGAGGCATGCACTAGCAGCAAGAGGAACTGTTAGATGAACTGGCTAAGTCAGAGATGTAAGAAATCACAACTTGGCCGCAGGCTTGTTTGCAAAATTTGCTATCTTTAATTTGTTCTTGAATTCTTCATTAATAAGATAGGATAATGCTTCCCTGCTTCAAGGACATGGTTTGAGGTAGAAGTCATTAGTGATAACAGATTGTTTGGGTACTAGAAAACTGGGAAAATGTACCACTACTTGTCTTTTCCAGAAAATGTGGTAAAAGATAAGCTAATTGACAGGTAGTTCACAACTTTGACAGTAGAATAATGAGTCCGAAGAATGAACCATGGCGTTTCCGTAGTGCTCCTACACCTTTTTTGAAAGTTCATAGTGTGGAAGGGGAATGTATACCTTTTTAAAATTTTTATTATGAAAGTCAAATTATGTCAAGTGTCTCAGAACACTGTGTTGCAAATCTAAATATATTGAGCTTCTTCCTAGTAGGCCTGTAGTTTTGTAGATAGGCTGAATAAGAAACTGCAATAAAATATAAGCTCTGCACTATGGTTTTCAGTGATACAGAACGTAAGTTTCCAGTCATTAAAACTTAAATTCTGTTAGAATTTTAACAAGGTTTTTGACCTTTCTATTATAGCACAAAATAGCATTCCAGAATTGATTCTCTGCCAAAGACTTTAAAATAAATCCTCTTTGTAAATCAGTTTTAAATGTGATGCTATGAGAGTGGTAGAAGAATGGAGTTAATTGTACTGGTTTTGGGTTCAAATGAGAATAACTTTTCTGAATATGTTTGTGTTGTCTTTGCATGTTAAGGTATATCATATGTCATTTGAATTTGTGTTTAACTTGTTTGCTTTTTTTCTTGAAAGTTTTGTGATTTTAATGTAATATTTTCTCATGGTTTTCTTTTTAATTGGATATAAGGTATTTTCAGTAAAAAAGTAGAGGGAACCAAGGCAATCTCCATTGACCTTTTCATGTCAGTGTACTCTAGTTCATCTGAACTTCTGACTGGTAAATATTTCCTTACCTGGATCACTGAAGTATCATTTGATCTCAAAAAGGTGACTGTGTACATGTGTAATAGTCTTTTCCATTGTATAACATTTGTCTGAAATGTGTGTGGTATTCATTTGCTCTGTGGTGGCTTTCTGTGTTGGCTTAGATCCACTGAAGTCAGTGAGGCTGGGCCATCAGAGAGATGTGTGCTCTAAGTCTCTAAGAGCTGGGTGCTATTGATGTGACCTGACAAAGTAATTGAATTAAGGAGCATGAGAAGAATTTCATTTTATGTATCAAATTGGAAAACCACCTTCCCAGAGACAGGTGGCTGTCTCCACTTGAGAACTACAGAATTCTGAAAAACAAAATGGAAAGCTATGGCTTTCTCAAAACTGGTATGCATGGTTTTGAATATCAGAAAAAAATTGATCGTGAACAGCTATCAGGTTTAGTTCTTCCTACGGTCAAATTCTTTGCATATCTAAAAGGATGTCAGTTCTTCAGTCTTTCAGTACAAGAAGTAATTACTTCCTCTTGCATTATGTAGAAAGGTACAAAACCTGGCAGAAACATCATATTGAATGACTTGTGTTAATAGGGGTAATGCTGTATTGTTATATGTTTGCATACCATATAGATAACATAATTATGAGAAGCTTTAATGTTCTTTAAAATGGCAATTGATCAAGTAACTTTATTTAACTTCTAGCTGCCAATTGTCAGACAAATAAACTGCTTTATTACACTTACTAATCAGTTTGTTATTTGCCTGTGGGTATAAAAATGTGTACCTTAACCAGAACTAACAAATTATGCCTTAAACCTCCCAAACAATTCCTTGATTATGTCAAAATATTACTTTGTAACCAATTAAATTCCATTTATGTTTCTGGGGTAATTTTGCAATTTAAATTATATGTTTCTAGAGACAAATTCTTTACAGCTAGTAAAAGTTGGGAAAAGTGGAAGCTTCAGAAGGCATCAGTCCAAAGCCTCTAGCAATATCTCATTGCCAACATTACATTTTAAACAACATAACTAAAATGAAAAATGCATACATGAAAAAGAAATCAGGAAGGTGGGGGGGAACTTGTCAGTTCTGCTATTGAAAGTTTACAGAAAGAAGGCACATCCAAAGACTTTTTTTTTTCCTAGTTAACATAAACTAGATTTGAAAGTACAGTCTGTTACGTTGAAAGGACTAAGTCAAAATGGCATTCCTAAAAGCTGGTTTCTGGAAGCTGTCTAACATCATTACTTTATTCTGAGCTTTAGCAAGGACCTGAACAAAGCTTACATGCCAGTACTGCTGTACAGTGCTACTCAGTCTCGTGGACTCCTACTCACAGAGGAAGTCAGTCAAAACAATACTCCCAGGCAGAAAACACTACATGTTGTGCTCAGTCTGTTCCTCTTGTGCTACCATTGTCACTCTTACTGTAGCGGAAGGCTGGAGCTGAAAACATGGACCCCTGTGGATCCTGTTCTTTCACCCGCTTACAGAATGTATTTTATTTTGCTATCTATGGTTGCTGAGTTACATTAGCAAAACTTGGTGGGTGGCAAACCAAAAACCACCTTGTTTTTTCCACTGATGGTAAAGGAAGACTTGGGGGGATAAATAAGATGATCTGGTGTGGTGTACTTGAATGGGGACAGAATGCTGGAGTGGTTCTGCCCACTCTGACCTTTTTTTGCACTTTTTCTCTTGGAGCAATTATTTTTTTGTTTTCTTATCTCCTCTGGGTTTGCCATATATAGAATATTTTACATGTAGGCTTTGTCCTCCTTGTTATATTCAAAGACTGATTTTAGCCAGCTGCAAAGGCTGTATCAGTGACAAGACTGTTTTTGATTCATATTTATACACTGGGTCATCTGAAGTTATCTTGTCTGTGTTCTCAGAAGTTCTGCTTTCATTGTATGCTTGGTGCTTTGGAGGGCTCTCACTGCCCTGTCAGACCCCTGTGCAAAAACAGGATCAAGAACTGATGACATATTACTATTACGATCTTGATATGAATGGAGTGAGTTTTGTACTTTAGGAGAGTGACTGATTTAAAAATAATTATTAATGAATTGTAGGGTGTTTTTTATCAATTTGAGAATAAAATAACTTTTTAAGACCTACATGCTCTTAAGCCTACTAAGGTGCATGGAGGCCAGGGAGGGGATTAGAGAACCCCATTATGGCTTCACCAAGGGCAAGTCCTGCCCAACCAACCTAGTGGCCTTCTATGATGGAGTGACTACATCAGTGGAACAAGGAAGAGCTATGGATGTTGCCTCTCTGGTCTTCTGTAAGGCCTTTGATACAGTCATCTCTAAACTGGAGAGAGAAGGATTTGATGGGTGGACTGTTCAGTGGATGAGGAATTGGTTGGATGGCTGCATCTGGAGGGTAATGGTTAACACCTCGATGTCCCAGTGGAAATCAGTGACAAGTGGTGTCCCTCGGGGTCTGTATTGGGACCAATACTCTTTAATACTTTCATCATTGACACAGACACATTGGGATCAGGTGCTAGGTGACACCAAGGTGAGTGATGTGGTTGATATGCCTGAGGACTGGATGCCGTGCAGAGTGACCTGGACAAGCTCAAGCAGTGGTCCTATTTGAACACTGAGGTTCAACATGGCCAAATGCAAGCTCCTGCAGCTCGACTGGGGCAATTCCTAGTATCAGTAAGGCCTGGGGGATGAAAGGATTGAGAGGACACTTTGGAAAAGGACTTGGGGGTACTCGTGGATGAAAAGCTGGTCGTCAGCTTACGGTATGCACTTAGCCAGAAAGCCAACTGTGTTCTGGGCCAGGAGAGGTGTGGCCAGCAGGTCCAGGGAGGTGTTTATGTCCCTCTACTCCACTTTTGTGAGAACCCACCTGGAGTACTGCATCCAGCTGTCAGCACAAGAAAGATGTGGACCTGTTGGAGCAGGTTCAGCAGAGGGCAACAAAAATGATCAACTAGATCACTGATCATCTCTCCTATGATGTAAGGCTGAGAGAGTCAATTAGTCTGGACAAGAAGGCTCCAGAGAGACCTTATTTTGGCCTCTCCGTACTTGAAAGGATTTATGTGAAAGATGGAGACAAACTTTTTAGCAGGGTCTGTTGAAACAGGACAAGTGATAATGATTTTAAACTAAGAAAGAGTAGATTCAGACTAGATAGAGACAAATATTTTTTTACAGTGGAGGTGGTGAAACACAGGAAGAGTTTTCCCAAAGAGATGATGGATGCCCCATCCCTTGAAACAGTCGAGGTCCGGTTGAACAGGGTTCTGAGCAACCTGATCTCACTGTCTCTGCTCATTGTAGCAGGGTTGGACTACAAGACCTTTAAAGGTCCCTTGCAACCCAAGCTATTCTATGATTCTATGTTATTGTAAAGATCAGAAGCTCCTTAGTAGCCCTGAATGTGTGAAGAAATGAAGTGTGGTTTTGCTGTTGTACAAAAACCAGTTATACAATGCATTTTTCCTTTTTAATGGATAACTATCTAAAGCATAGTGATGTTTCCATAGCTTATGGCATTTTTGGTCCCATAGAAATTAAAACCTTCTCAGCCAAGTTGTTAATTGTTTTCTGTGTTGAATGGAGAACTAACGCATTGTTAGTAAATACTTGTAATCTTAGTCCTAACAAGATGTAATGTTTGACAGTGGGAGGGCATTGGTAAGTGGAGAAACAGCTCTGTCATTTCCCAGTCTCAATTTCAGTGCTTTAGATGATTCACTGCATTTATTAGAAAGGATGCAACTCAGCCAACTGAAATACCTAAATCATAGACAGAAACCTGAATTATAATCTCCCATTTTTCTTTGCAGCATTTGTATGTTGTACTAACAGAACCACCCTAGTACTAACAACTACTATTTTTAAAAGGTGGCTTAATCCACTACTTTTTACCTTCTGGAAGTCTACACACATTGATTTTTACCTTCCTTTTTTAATTTTTTTTCAGATAGGGTTAGTTTATCCTGAGCATAGTTTCAGTTTTCTGTTAATTCTGAGCATAGTTTCCTGTACTGAAGTGGTTGTTGGAGTCATTTTTATGTAATGTCTTTAAAATGTACCTCCTTCAAATTTAGAGAAACGACATAGATGGTACTGCTGTTGATTTGAGGCTAGTTAAAATCTGTATGCTTCATCTGAGAAAACAATATTATGTTTGGGAAATGAAGCAGCCTTTAGCAAATATGTGTCTGTTTAGCACTGAGATTTCTCCTTCCTGCAGCAGATCAAAGGTTTAAAGAATAGTTCCTTAAAATAAGGGAGATCTCATCTTTTCTAGCATGTGTGAGAAGCTGAATAAAGGCCATGGATCATTCTAGCAACTCCCACGTGGCAAGATCTGGAAGAGGTTCTTAGCCATACCTCTCTGACTAACGATTAGGCATGTAAATTTTACCCCTTTTCACCAAATATTGCCCTGAAAAGAAAGATTATCTGAGTTTTCAAGCAGAAATGTTCCCAGCTGCATTTTGGCTGAGTTTGTGATCTGAGTGGTTGTGGCAAGGACAGCACCAGCCCTGCAGGTAAGGTGAAGCTTCTGAAAGCCGACTTGGCCTGTTTCATATGCTGTGATAGTTTGCTGAACTGATAAGCACAGAACCAGTAAGCACTGGTTCTGTGCTTATCCTCCTGTTTCCAAGAAGTAAGTGGGATGTGGTACAAATAGAACTAAACCTGCCTTGAGGAGCCTTGGAGCATGTAGGAGAGAATTCATGAGGTATGAGAGCCACACATACATGTATTAAAGTCACTGTTTGAGCCAAACTGACGTGGTAAGGTGTAATGATCCATTTTACAAGGTCCTTGATAACAGAAGGTGTTAGATGAAGCCTGTGTAAAGAGGTGACTTGAAATTCTTACTCTAATGGGCTGTAAGGGAAAGAAGCTCAGGTCCAAGGTTTCCTGCAAGGAGAGGCACAAGCAGTTGAGAGAAGCAGCTGAGCAAGTTCATGAGGCAAAGACATTTGATAAGCAAGTGCAGAGTTGCTTAGGGCACTGCATGACCACAAACTCCAGTGCCTGTGGGTTTGGTTGCTCAGGACTGTATGTGTGGGAAAGAGTTATTAATTAAACATTGCAGTTTTGCATTTGGTTGATTAAATTGTGCAAGAGTCTTTCTACAACACATCAAGATTTTTTTCTTCTTTATAAAATGACGCAAATCATGTGTTTAATGATATGCAGTGGATCAGTAGCCTTCACATCATGATGTTGATTTTGTAATGATGCACGCTGTCTGGAGGTAAAATATTCTTCTGAAAGTATAAACTTATTAAAAACCATTTTAACTCCTGTGGCAGTTGCATCGAGATTTCTGCTCCACTGAATACAAATGCTAACTCATCCTTATATTGATTTACTGTAATATGCAAGATCCTTTGTGGCAGAGTGCATGCTCACCGATAGCTTTTTGCAATGTAAATCAGTATGTGGGGTATGAAAGATGTCTTGCTGACTGTAAGTTGCGCTTCATTACTTGTTAATGCAAGGTGAGACTATGCAGTCAAAGTAAAATAAACAGTCTTGTTAATTTTTGTGGCAAAATTATTATTTTCGTGTTTCATTAATTTTAAAGCAAATGTTTTGTTTAAATTTTCCCATCTAGATTTGCAGTATAGCATGAGTGAGAACAAAAATGTGCTGGTATCTCATCTTAGTGTCAGTTATTTTGAATGAATGCCAAAATGTAAAGCTGTAAGTATGCTTTAAAATGCTTCAAAAAGTATTGAAAAGCAATGGTGGGATACTGGCCACGTGATTTCCTTTGAAATGTTTGAATTGCTGTGATGGGTTGAGCCTG
>VZTH01019684.1:0-38880 GCA_013397815.1 Aleadryas rufinucha
ATGATGTTTATATATGACACTTAAGATTTCCTAAATCCAACCCTACGAATTTATGAGACTGCCTTCATTTCAGGGCTGTTTGGCACAACTACAGTATGTTGTCCCCTGTTGCCCTTCTGGGGACAAGTAACATAAATTGCTTACTGTGTGGTTTCCCTGAGTACTGCTACGTTCAGTGGTCTGCAAGAGTATGGGAACATGGCCATACAGAAGAGTTTGCCTTGTCCCTACCCTCTGGGACAGGAGAGGTGCAGATGAATGATTTGGAGGCAGTGTCTGAGCTACTGATCAGTTCTGCCCTTGACAGTCCTAGTGCTGCCACGGAAATCTGCAGGCTTGTGCCAGCGTCCTGTATTGATCTGCAGAGGTCCTGGGAGACTCTGTAGATGCAGCTCAGAGTGGGGAGAATTTCTTAACACAATCGAAATACAGCCTTCCTCTGCCTCTATATTTTGCTGTCTCCCTTCTCTGAGCTAAATTGTACCAATTTCTCTGCCCAGAGCTCATCGCAGCACTAGAACCATGACTCACCTGGTAGTTTCTGAGACAGCCAGGCATTCCCCTCTAAATCTCTTCATCCCCTTCAGCCTATTTTTAAATGCTTGGCTGCTATTCTTAAGTGCTGGTATTGAACAAAATGTAAATATAGTGCAACCTCTGGTTTTAACCTTGGCCTCAATCCACTTTTATTCTAGTTAAATGTAATAAACAACAAAGGTAACATAAAGGTGTATATTCTTTTTTAAAAAAAAATGTTTATAATTCTTTAAAATACATGAGTCAGCTAAGCATTTAAAAGTAAAATATAGATATAAAATTATTCAGACAGGGTGATATAATATAGAAGTTAAATTGAGCATATTTTAGCAGCACTGGGAAACCTTACCCCAGAGCTAATAATGTAATAGATCTATCTCACCAACAACTTGGAACTTGCAACAGAGTTTTATCCACAAAGGAGAGTTCTCTGGCCTACTTTATTAAATACCTTAGAGGACTTCGCCTGTAAGATTACATATGAACAATGCAATTTATTAAAATCCCTGTTCTTATTTTTCCTGTTGAAATCTTAGCCATTTTCTAAAAAAAAAAAAAAAAAAAAAAAAAAAAAAAAAAAAAAAAAAAAGTATAAACAAATCCAACAGGCTAAATAAACATAATTCAACAAATGTTTCATCAAACAGGTATACAAGGAAAACATCCTACAGTCTATTTTCCCCCATCACTTGTAAACTCATATTGTGTCTGTCTCTTTTGCTGTGTTGCATCAGGCAAGTTGTGTTCCTGATCAGGAGTGTTTTTTCAAATCTGAAGGAGAACTGAGGATATAACTGAAAAGTCACCCATTAAAGACAGTCCTAATAAATAAAAACCAGTCAAATTGAAACACTCTTGCTTTTTCTTATAAATGGAAAACATTCAACGTTGTTTAACAAATCTTAATGTGACATGCAATTACAAGTCACTGCAAAAGGATACAAAGGTTGAAGCTACATCATCTTACAATTCATTTGGGATGGACATGGATATTTTGGTGACTTATTTAGAAATGGTTTACATTAACACACCACTGTTGGAGGTGTAAGTATTTAAATCTATTCACTAAATAGGATTTTGCATGAAGTAAAAATAAGAGAACTCAATATAGTGATGCTAATTTATATGTATATCTGAGGTTTCTGGTAAGATTCAGTTATACATTCTAGCATTTACCTTGGAGTTTTTATGTAATTCTGTTTGATCTGAGAATTCAAGTTCATTCCACTTGGTGGAAGATGCTAGATATTCAACAATAATAATTACTATTTTAAAATTAGGCCATTTATGTAAGTAGTAGGTTGCAGAGCTGGCAATTAACGCTAGGCAGCCATTTTTGCGAAGTGGTATAAATAATATCCCCAAATCACTTTATTTCCCTTCTCTGGTGCTGCCTACCTGCTGAGATCATAAAAAGCAAATTGACCCATGTGAAAAATGTAGGAGTCTAGTCCTGGAGAACGAAAGAAGGAAATTCATATAACTCATTAGGCAATGCTGAAATCCAAATGCAGACAACTAAACTGTCACAACAAAAATATCTAATTAACCTGTAACTCATTCCCTGTATATGTATATATGTGCTAATGTGATAAAGGAGTCTACCATGAAAAAGAAATGAAACAGATGAAATTTCCGTGAGCCTGTTGTCATAGGCAATCCAATTTAGAGAGAGGAAGGTATTTGACCTGACATTTATAACATTCATTTACCAGTAGCTAACGAGGAAAAAAAACCCAAAGTAAAACAATCTATGAACTCAAGACATGAAAAAATGATTGAAGGTAAGGGTTTGTATTTGTGTGCATGTGTGTGAGCAGTTTGTTCAGGGAGAGGGAGTTGATTATGAAGGGAGATGATGCCTTAGGTTTTAAGTTTTATATTTTTCAAATCCTGTACTGCCTACTGTGTAACTCTGAAGTTTTGTGTGGCCTGTTAACTACTGTTCTCTTACACTGGTTAGACATAACAAGCCCCTCTAGGTTTGCTCTTCAAGGACACCAGGACTCAAAATGTGTAAACTAAACCCTCTAAAGGCGGGGGGGCGAGAGGGGGGNCGGTTTCTTTTTTGCCTTTTTTTTTTTTCTCTCGGCTTTTCTTTTGGACTTTCCTCGGACGCTTGCTGCTACCAATAAACATCTTTTGGCTCGCAGCAAGAGAGTTGTGGCTCGTTTTTCACATTAAGTGAAATATTTTTCTTTGCTTTTTAATACAGATGGATTTGGTGCTTATGGAAGTAACATTGGTTCTGACAGTGGAAGCTTTTTTCCTTCAATACTTTCAATGTGAGTTATTCCCACAGAGACTATTTTCTTCAGGTAAAACTCTGATCTCTGTATAGTAAACTAAGCAAAACATGGTACTTCTGGTAAGAAAAGACTATATATAAATTTAGCACCCTAGCTAAACTTGAGCTCAGGTAAGAATACTGCTTTCTTACCCAAGCTAACTCTCACTGTCAAAAAATACAGTTTATCTCTTTTTCTGTACTAAATTATTTCAGATTACTGCCCAAGGATGGTTATGCTTATGCTGAAAGCAAATAAACAAACAAGAAAAAGGCTAACAGCTAAAATACATGTTCAGACTGGCCCAGGTAAAATGGCATCTGCAAGAAAATTCCAACCAAAACCAACCCCCCAAACTCCCACCTAAACCTCAGAAGAGTGGTCTAAATCCAGCTGCCTACATCCAGGGTCTTGAATAATAATAAATGTGAATTCCTTCAGGATAGACACTAACTTTCAAGTCCAAAATGACCCCTGCTTTCTAAGTCTATATCAAATGGAATAAAGGGCATCTTATACTTGAGTAGAAATTATATAAGTTCTCTCTTGCCTTATACTTCATGTTGTTATCACATAATAATTTTTCACTTCCTGGGGCTGCTAGTGGCTAATTCAAATTTTTTTCCATCTCTGTCTTTTTTCCCCTTTGTTCCAAGGGGCTCATTCCCCACAAGCAATGCCAGTATTGAGTCAAAGTGTCATTCAAGCTCACAAAGCCACACATTTTCAGCTGGGAGGTGGGTGTGATTATCCAATTACCTTTTGACATTTCCATCGTCTCCTTTGGCACCTAGGTACAATAAGTTGGGCATTTCAATATCTGCCCATCCTCAATTTAAAACTGTTTTGAAAATACAAAAGAACCTTAAGTGATCTGTCCACAGCATTGAAATATCAACTTTAGTGGATACTTTGAAAACTCAAAGGCTTTATAAGATGAATAGCAAACTGGGGATGACAGCTCCTGTGGAGCCATTATTGAATTGCAGCAGTGATGACTGCATTGCTTTGGATTTAGATAAAAGACTCCATGCAAGACAAATGGTAGGAGGACATCAAACAAGACTGTGTCCATGCAGTGACAGAAGCAATCCAATTGAAGAAGCTGTTGATTTCCGCAAGGTAACTTACTATTTCTTCTTAGGTAATCTATGTAAGGAACTAAAGATTGTATATTCATCTTCCATTTACGCTTTTTTCAAAAAATACTGCTTCTACTTGTCAAATATAAGTTTTGCTTAAACTATTTGCCAGAAAGGAAATACCAGTATCACATCTTGTTAATTATTTTGCATCTGTGTTTTTATTTAACCACAATATCACTGTGTCTAAAGATTATAGATTGAGAGTTACAATCAATACTGATCAGGTAAAGAGATTAGTCAGCAAATGAATAACATCGATACCAGCAGGAAACACTGTGCACTCAATACAAAGGGTACAGATAAACATCATCACCTTTATTTAGATGAAAGCTGATTCTAGAGCATTTCCACTATCTCATTAATAATACACAAACCTTTTGGAACCTATGCTACACAAGCATAATGTAGGTCTTGAATAAGTGTCAAGATATGACATGAAGTGGCTTTGTACAAAACCATAGAATTTGGGGTTTACTGACAGCTATACAAGCTGTCCCCTGGAAAGGATACAGATGTTTATTTAACTTCTTGTAGGAAGTCTGCATTGGCATGTGAGTCTTGCCATTCCCACTTACTGTGCCTCACTGATTTACAGAATTCAGTGGATCTGGATCACTCAAACCAGCTTGATTCATAAGAAGCTAAAGAGGGAGATACACCCTGTAAGAACACACTGTGCATTCCAACTGGAAATGGCCATTCAGCCCACAGGGCTGGACTGCAACTTTTCTGGGCAGATCTGACTGAAATGTGTATAATGCCATCAATGGGTCTTTAATGCACCCTGGTTCACTCCACAGATCCACTTTTATTTGTCTGTCATAACAACTAACAGAGACAAAGAATTATTCTCTTAGAGCACAACCACAAATGAAGGTTAGCATTTAGTGTACCATAGCTTCTTAGAAGTGTATTTTTGCAAAATGTGGGAATTTTATGGATGTGAAGAGATTAAAAACATTTACACACATAGAATGGCATAGAAGCATATAACATGTCTGGTAATTCAGATTTTTTTGTATCTGCCTTTCTTGTATGCTATTTTGTATCACTTTGCAACTTGCTATGCTTGCTTTATATTTTGGATCAGGTCTAGTAGTCATCTTCATATTTTCCACCGTTTCCCAATATGTCTCAGCACATTTTTCTCTCTGCCTGTCTTTCTCTTCTCCCTTTCTAATACCTTTTCTTTCCCAAGCCCTTCTTATTAAATGTAGAGTAGGTTAAATTGAGATTAAAACAAATAACCTTCAAAGAATATGTTCCTCTTTTCCTGATCCTTCTACTTCTCCCTCCCACACAAACTTCCTGACAGACAGACCATGGCCAGCTGTCATGAGAAATTTTACCTGGGCTGCCACCTTGCCAGGAGGCATGGTCCAAAATCCCTCCTCACCCTGATACAGCATTTTCTGGATGAAACTTTAATCTAAATGCCCAGGCATGTAATTTCCTAAAACCATACCCAGATTCAAATGACATTAGAGCAAAAGGAGTCTTTAGCCTGTCATCCCCTCACAATGAGAAAAGGACTCCCAAATCCAAAGAGTTTTGGGAAAAAACCCTGAGCAGCAAATTTTTTGCATAGTCAAGAAATAGATCCCCTCCACCCACCTTCAAATTCCTGACTAATTTAATGTGTACATATGAGTCTCTGAACTCCTTGCAATGATCTTGGTCCCGAGAGGAATTATCCGCATCTGCTCCTTTCCTTTCAGGATACTGTGAGCAATATAGCAGAGAATCTAAGAGCTAAGTTTCTTCTGAGCAGATTCATTGAAAAGAACAGGTTTCAATAAGCTAAACTTAAAAATAGCTTCAATAGTGTCTAATCTGTGATTCCTGCTTGGCGCTGATAATTAGGACAAAAAAAAAAAAAAAGGACAGAACTGACATGATTGATCTCAGTGAAAACAGTTTTGTTTTGTTCTCTTGAAGCTACCCTCAGAATTCTACTTTGCATGATTACTTGCAGTATTTTTCCATCTTCGTGTTTACATTTCAGAATTGGCTAGTTTGTCTGAGACCCAAATAACTAGTGAATTCAATTGCCAGCCTAGGGATGAACTCCAAATTAAACTTCCCACTTACTCTTTTTCACCCATGTCCTGATTGGAACAAACCTGCCCGCTCATTATAGAGTTGTTACTTTTAATTGTCCTGTTCCTGTGTCTGACAGGGGCAGCACTTTATCCCTGGTTGGGACGGTGGAACACTTGGCACCTCTGTGGCGCTTCTCTTGGGGAGCCAGTTGGAGAACAAAGAACCAAACCAGCTCCATCTCTGAAAACATAGGATTGGTATGTATGGCTCCCCTGACTTCATTTGAATTTATGGCTACTCAGCATCTCAAGAAAGCCAGCCACAACACCTACCATTTTGTTTTCTAGCCATAAAACAGAGACCTACAGGCTCAAGCTGTTTTCTCCCCATAGGAAATTATATGTGCAGAACATCATCTGTGGGGAATCACATGGTTTTCCTTAACATCCATTTGTGCACTGCTCCTTGAACATGAGGAACTGTAAGGAGAATAAAGTCAGGTACCCTCTGAATCCTTTTTCAAATAATCATTTGGAAAGCAGAAATTTATTTTATTTCCTACTGCAGAGGAATCCACCTCTTTGCCCTTCCCCTTTTATTGCCCATTTTATTGGCAACATTCCTTTTCCTCCTAAAGTAAATTTCTGATGTGGATTTTGTATTTTGGATTCATCCTTCCTGCAGACTCTTACCTGATTGTGTTATTCTGATCCAAAGAACTCAACAGAAACTCCCTGATGGTGATAGGCAGAAATTCCTCTGCAGTTTCCTCTCTGGGAAACGATATTTAAAAAACAAAGAAAAAGAAAAAATTAGAAGAAAAAGAAATAAAACCAATCAAACCAACATCACTCCACTATCCCAAATTCCAAAAATAAAATAAAACAATACAAAATAAAATAAAACAAAATAAAATACAGTGAAATAAGAAGAAACAAACCACCTCAAAACCAATGTCAAATGCAGGTCTCAAAAGCATGTGTTGATTCCACAGTACAAAGTCACTTTAAATCTCCTAGTCCCTCGTTTCCACTCCCCAAGGGGACTCAAACCAAACAGAGAACAACTTACATTGCCAAGACCTGGGAGCTTGTTGTAAGAATAACTAGTTCTTGACATTTGAAATTACTCTGGTTCAAACATTTTTTGATCTTTCTTATTAGCCCTGTGTCTTGAGAAATAAAAATATGATAATCAGAAAGTACATAATTGGGTTCAGGGTATTCTGTGGTCACCCTTTCTGGCTCTGGAGATAAAGGCATTTTGAAAGATTATGTGCGGATATCTGGAATTTATTCTGCACAGTCTGTGAAATGACAGATCTTTTTTCTTAATTACACCAGCTATCAGTCTAACACCTGTAGTTAACCATTCTGTCCTGAGGAATCTCTTCTGATACCTTTTATGCTTCCACCAGGAATACAGCAGCAAAACGGCACGTGGATGCTGAGACATTTATTGTCACAGACACGGAGGCTGCCTCGAATCCCTGCAATGGCTGTTTTACGCCACTGCATTCCCAGCGCTTCCCAGCTCCGAGGGTCTGTCTGGAAAAGGTGCCGCCACACTTCAGAGGCATTATGGACTGACAGCTACAGTGTTACAAAGTGTTTGGAGCGAAATAAGGGTGCCATAGCCAACCCTCACAACTCCTAATTAGATGTTTTTGGGAGCAGCACTTGGTGGCCGGAGCAGCCCTGTGCATCCCCAGAGCTGCCAGTGCCATGGGGTGCCAGGTCCCCATCCATGCGGCCCAGCCCAACCACCTCTCTTCCTTAAACCTCTGCCCAGACCCTTGCTGCAGCAATGAATCACGTGCAGAGGGTTTTCCACAAGCTGTGTTTATTGAGCTATGTTACAGGAAAATATAGCTCAGACAGCCCCACTGCAGCCAAAACAATTTGTCATTTTTAATTCTTCCTGTCACCTCATTAGGTATATAACTAGAGTGACAGTAAAAAACCTAAACAACAAAAAAACACCAACGGCAAAACCCAGAGTACAATGTTTCCACAACTCCTGCTCAGAGTTTAACATAAATATCAAGGCAGCAAAAAGATTCATTGACCAAACATATGTGACTGGGTGCTATATATAACAAAGTGACATGCAGAATGGTCTCAATAGGCATATAAAGCAATTAAAATAACTGTGCTTCACAGCATTGTACTATAACATAAAAGGTCATCCCTATAAACATGAAAAATATGACTGTGGTTTTTTTCTACCTACAGACACACTAATACCTGGCTAGAGGTTCCATTCTAAATAGTAATCTTTAAAAATCTCTGAAAAAATGCCATGTCCTGTATCATTCTCCCTCAGACCATGTCTCTTCAGCAATGGTTAATATTTTAAGTGAACACAATAGGAAACATTATTGAGGCCAACTATATGTCAAAAGACAATACTGTACTAAGTACAAAATATTTAACCTGTGAATACACATGGTAGTGAAGGAAACCCTGATTAACCTTCTGTGAAAATGAAAAGCCTTTCTTTTTTTCCTCCTAGAGCTTGCTTGTTCTCACATTAACGCATTAAAGTTGTATTCCAATGGAGACTGCAGAGAGTACATTTTGAGGACTCTGATAATTTTTGCAGTAACACTCTGAGTTTGTGATAATAATGTTTATGCACAGATGTAAAGAATGTGCTGACAGATTAAAAAGGAGTCAGCTGGTGTTTGCACAGTGTTCATTTTTATTTAAGGGGAGAAAAAAAAAAGAAAGGGAAAAAAATGTGCTACACCTGGCTGTGAACAAACAGCTTTTACAGAAGTGGAAGTAGTTTGGCGTATTGCAACTCCCTAAACATTTCCTGCATTAATTCAAAAATTCAAGTTATGGGCACATCAGAGAATCACATGGTTTTATATTTACTGCAATTAGAGAATTCACTTTGACTGGTTTTCCTACCAATATTAAAAGGAATCTTAGCCCAGACAGCGGTATTAAGTGAGGAAGTGTTACAAAAAAAAAAGTCCATTTGTTGCAGACACAATTCTCACTATGGAGAATCCCTTTTTCCTTACATATTTAGGCTATACATACATTCCAACTGTACTTGGAATGCTGTAATGCCCCCAGAGGTGTCTTGAAGGGTAGTGAAGGCACAAATGTAGCATATGGCAATAGGTATCTGCTGTTTCTTAAGTGCAGTTATAGTATTTTGAAACTAATTGATGTACTGAAACCTCACATTTTACAATTCTGTAGCATGGGAAAAGATGACAGGTAATGTCATTTTCTCTCCAACCGATCAGAGAGACTGCCCTGATCAATACCTGCAGAGGTATGCAGCAGCTACATCTGGAAGAAGAATACTGATTCAGGTAGAAAAAAAGAAAACATGAAGAGAAAAGGAGAAGCAGCAAAAGTATTCAGTTGGAAGAAATATTAATTTGGAAAGTTGAAGCGTGCAGAAACCTTCAGCTTCACAACAGACTCCACAACTGCAATGGGTAACCTCAAGCCATGCTTCGCTTCTCTGAAGGATTTGCCTTTCAACCTAATAAGAGCAGGAGCTGAGTGATCAGATGTCCCTTGCTCCTTTTGAAAAATGAGTGGGAAAACTCCATGTAATCAGGAGGTATTTAGGATTTCCATTGACTTTCAATTTTCTTGGTTCATCTGTTCCCTTTCAGAACGTTTGATGCTAGTCTGTTCTAAACTGTATGTTGAATTTGCTTTAATCAGATGTCTTTGTAACAGGCATTAGGTCATTTACTGTTTGATTTTTTCTGTGAAAATACAGGTTTTCTTAGTTTCAAAAATGTCCTTTGAAGAAACCTGTCATATTCCAGGTAGAGGAAAAGGGAAAAAAAAGAGAGAGAAAGAGAAGAGGGTGAGGGAGGGAAGCAGGGAGCAGTCCTGTAATTCTGTTCTTGCCCCTCAGCGGTGGGGAATTGTGGAATTGTGCACAGATGTGAGCGGCACCCTTTTGTACCCAACACTGTCCCCCCAGGCTCCTTTCTCTGGTGATCTGGGCTCATACACTGAAGCTGATTAGCATAAGCAGAGCTTAATATTCAAGTAGACAATTACATACACTGGTAAGTGGTAGCTCAAACAAATGTTCTTTCTAGTTTTACTCTTTCTGTCCGTGAAGCCTCCCACAGCTTTGCTTCCCTGGAACTCTCAAGCCCCCTTCCTCCTGTTCCATATCTGTTCCTGTGTTTAGAGACCCAATCTTAATGTCACCTTACTCCCATTCCCAAATTTTAGCTCCTCATTGAAACCCACCTTTCTGCTGTCCATTGCAGCCACCTGAAACTTCAACCTCTTGAACTGCCTCCATAAAACCAAAAGTCCTGCTTCTCACAGGGATGTTCTAAGTGACACATTTAATGAAAAGCCACTTAACTAAGGCTCTGTGGTGAGGAGCAGAGTCTCACACAAGTCAGTGAGTATAGTTTGGCTAAGGTAACCTGAATTTCTATTCAGAAGGGAAGGTCTATCTCCAATGCCTGCAGAAAGAGCCCAGGGTAAATACGCTGCTTGGCTCCTAGTCCAGCAAGCCTCAATGAGGTGACTAAAGTCAAGTCTCTGTTTATTTACCTTTAAAGTTTATCTTGAAAGAGTATGTTAAATCAGAAAAGTTTGCCTCTATACTTGGCAGTGAGAACTTCTATGGAAAGTCTCTGTCAAAGAAAAATATAGTCCCCTCTAAAAGACTTATGTCTGCTTTTTAGAGGGAAGTCTCCCTTATATTTAAAATTCAAAAATAGTAGTAGGTGCTGAACACCATGAAAAAACAAGCCATAAACCATCTTGAAAATCTATTTTAATTGTTCTAATACACATTTCTAAGATTAATATCTCCTTACTTGGATTATGAAGCAGTAGGAGCTGTGGTACTGTTTGGGACATGGAAAGAATAAATTGTATAATGCCAACAGAAAAGGTGCTGAGGTAGCTGGTAATTGGCAGAGTTAATGAAGTATGTTAAGCAGGTACAATATAGATGAAGTTGTCCCCTGCAGGGTGATTGGCCACTGGGGAAATAATGTGACAGTTGTCTTTGTGTTAAAATAATGTGGTACTCCTTCTTTGCCAGATCCTATCTGCAATGAGAGATGAAAGAGGTCTTGCAAGGATACCCAGGTCCTCCTATAGCACATGCTGTGCTTGAATCTGGCGAGCAAAGAAAAAGATAAAGAGGGGGTAAAGAGTGTTAATGGCTGTCTGTAAAGCCATTAGGCTGTTTCCTGCAACCCACACATGAATTATCCACTATTGAAAAGTAATAATTTGACACTGTTTTCTATAATTCTCCCTCATACACTACAATGTACTGGTGCTGTCTAGGGATGAATGGGAATTGAATTTGGCCTGCCAATTTTTCTGGAAGTTGATTATTTTTAGATATTGTTTTAATAATTAGCTAACTAGCTCTCAAAGAGTACAATGGATTTAGACAGCAAAAGATGGTTTTGAGAGTAATATAGATTTTGTATTATTATCTCCTCCTATTGTATGTGAATATTATCATTGAAACACCAGGGAAAATACCAAATGGAAATAGAGCTCAGCCTCTCAATTATACTAAGCTGTGTGGTCAGCATTGGTTCCAAAAGAGGCGTGTAGAGCATAGAGTAATGAAAAATCATTGATAGCATCAGTTTGGTGCCTAATAATCTATTGTGCTATTCCAGCATTGTTCTTACTAAAACCATCTAAGAAGATGAGCTAGCCTTCCTTGGCCATCAGATCTCAAAATACCTGAGGCTTTCTTGATTCCCACAGGTGCTGACAGCATGCTCTGTCATGGACACATGAAAATTATACAGTATTTTATTTCTTGAAGTTGAAACTCTTGACATTCTCATAGTTGATATTTATCTGTATTTATTTATAGTGGAAGTGAGTTAGGTGTTATTGGACCTTTGAACTTTTCAATGTGGTTTATTCTCGTCAACTTGTTCTAAATCTAGGAGTCCTTTTCACGGTTCTTAAAGAGAGTGATATTTGGAGAGAGAAGTGATTCTTAGCAAACCTCTGACTGAGAACATAACCTAAGAAAATATTTGTAAGCATCACATGGCAAACTGTTTTCTAATTTTCAAAATATAGTAAATCAGAAAGATTAAATGGAAACATTTGTTCATTGTAGGATTTAGGTTTATAATAATCATAATCTCTTTCCCCAGTCTTTCTTATGGGTGTAAGATTTGTATAGTCATTTGTTAGTATGTTATCCAGAACAACAACCTGGACATAAGAACATTTTCAACAGAGCTTCTTACTATGGGAATTTGAAAAGCACTTCCTGAAAATTTATCAACGACAACAGTTTAAAGTATTTTTGTGCTCAAAGAATCTCAGGTGATGCCATTAAGACAGCATAAAATACCAGAAAATACCAGGAGAGCAAACCAAGAAGCAATTATCCATGCATTTTTCTGGTATCCAGATCTGCCTTTTGGGAGTGCTAACTCAGTAAATAACCACTATACATAAACAAAGTATGGGCTATAACTCTCAAAAAACTTAGAATTGTCTTCAAGGTGTTTTTCTTTGGGGATGTACTAATGGACAAAGCTAAAGATCTAAAGAAAGGTAACTTGATCCATTTGAAAGAGTGTAGAAGTCTGAAGCAAACAAATGCAAAAATATGCTGGTACTCACTCAAAAAGTGCTGACTTCCTGCTGTAGGTCACCTCACCGGCCCACCTTGTACCACAAAATAGGGTAATTAAAAAATGCTGATTCTCTGTGCTAGCAAGACTTTTCTCTTTTCAACCCTTGTTTAGGACTAACCAACAAGACAGACTACGTTAAGTGTGGGGTAGAGAGTTTATATCTTACAGACTGCCTTAAAAATAAGAGATACTACAAAACCCCACAAAATCAGATCAACCAAAGCAATCCTAATCTATTATTAATAATTAACAAACTCTGAACTTATATTTTATATCTCAAGGCTTTGTACATATATCCATCCACACGATACCACTGTAATTAACTACAACTGACATGGGTGCAAACTGCATGTGCATGAATGGGATACACAGATGCTCAGGCTGACAGTGTATCCTATACAATGCAATGCATAAAATTGTCAAGTATAATGACCATGTCACAAAGACTAGCCGAAGCAAGAGACTAGTCACGTCTTTCATCTCCTCACTAAATATGCTACCTTTTTGAAATCTCTTTGCAAGTATTTGAAGGGCAGCAAGTCTGAGCCAGTTGTGAGGGATTAATTGAATTTACGAGGGGATTGCGCTGTGTGCAACATCTCAATTAACTTACTTGTTAAATAGGTAATGGCACTTGACTGTTAAGTTGTGGAGGAACTTGTTAAATGGATATTGCTGCTTATTTAAAGGATATGGTCTATGGTCTGGCTAACTAATTAGGACTCCAAAGTGTGTAGAAACCTAAACAGTGTAACAGACGAGGCTAGATGACAGAACGAGCCCTGCCTCCTCGTTCAGATACTTTCATCTATTTCACAGCACATGAACGAGAAGACATTTTTTCTCAGATTTGAAACACTGCTGACCAAAGATATGCAGAGAAGGAACCAACCACATTCAGATGAAAATTGTCAACTGTGATGTGCTATGAAATCTGCGAAAGTTTGCTTTTGGTTTGAGATTTGTTTGTTTCGCTTTGGGGTGTGGCTTTTGGGGTGGTTTTTTTACGGCTTTTTTTGTTCTTTTTCTCCAGTTAATAACTTTTCAGATCTCTGCTGAACCAAGCAAGAGCAGAGATAAGATATTGAATATATTTCTTGAAAGAATCACAGTTTCATGCTCCTCCTAAAAGGTACTTTTTTATTTGTCCTTTCATTCCAAAAGTTTCCCTTACATGAGTAGCTTCCTTAACAACAGGGATAACTGAACTTGAAAGGGTTTTGCTCTGAAATGTCAATGTTGTTTACTTCCTCTGCTCTTCATTTCAGCATTTTGGCCTGAGTTTTCAGATCTTGGTCTGTGGGAATCATAAATCATGGGGAACAGATACATAGAAAATGAAATAGTATGGTCCATCTACTTAGCTTTCAAGGAACTTGTAGTCTATAGCTCCCCAGTTGTCAGCACCAAGTTTTTGTGCAATCAATTCTTCTTTTTTTTAAGGAAGATAGACGAAAAAAAAAAAAAGAAAAAGGTACTACTCCATTGTCTGTTTTCCCCAAAGTTTGAAGAGCATATTTTGATCTGGAATTCTGCTTAGGAACATGTCTAATTTTAATTAAAGCAAACTGTTACAGAATGTACAGTCTGCAAGTTTCAGTTTGATTCTCCCCTGGTACAGACCATCTTATAAATACAGTGGCATCTCTCTGAAAGTGAGACAGACTCTCTAACCTCTTGTAGAATGCATAAAATCTTGCACATATGTCATGTGGCTGCCACCTTGCCTTCTCGTGGGACAGAAACTCCTGGCAACTACTTCAAAACTTCAAAGAACGTGGGGGTTTTATGAAGGTTTATCAAATAAAAACAAAGCTTTACATTGTTTAAAGCATCATCCAAGATTGCTCTTAAAGGGTAAGTCCTTTCCTTAGTACTTAGCTTATGCTTCTCTGCTGGATACAGGAAAACTAAATGGAAGAAAAGGAAGAAATTATTTTCCCTGTAGATTGTAAGAAAGACAATTCTTCTGCTTAAGAAATTACATTGCTTTAGTGGCTTCTGCTCACTCACTTCACGTGAAAAAGATCAGGGAAGACTTTTGCAAAGTTATTGGGGCAGTTGCAGAATTTTCTGCATCTGGAACTGGAAAATGTCTTTGCAGAAGATGGAGGCTGCTTTTTGAAAGGCTGTTTTCAACAGGTGATAAATTGAGTAGCAGGACTTCTGCATCCCCCAGCATAATTGTGTAAGCAAGGGTGGCCCTTGACACTGCACAGGTTTCTCTGAAGCCAACAAAGCTGCACCTGAGGCCGGGAACTCCCATAGATGTGACTGCAGAACTGATGGTTACAGTTTGTCTGCTATTTTTGCAAGGGTCTGACATACTCGCCTGGGTGTGTTATGGTCATCTTTTATATTTCTGCATGTGCAATCAACACAAGGGGAGTGGAAGAAGAAAATTTCACTCTCACATAGAAACAGAGGCAAGAATTGAAAACACAGTGCATTTCAATAAGCCGTAATTACAAATACAAATTCATTGACTCAACTTGGGCATGCAATTAGTAGACTAATTATGCTGTAACTGAATACCAAAACAGATGACCATGTGCCAGCCTCCATCCCACTCAGTTGTCTTTGTGTCATTGCTCCTACACACAGCAGTGTCTATGCTCTTGTGTATCTCCTGCTGAAAAAAGGAATCTAGCAGATGGGTAAATGCTATCAGTTTCTCACTTAAGTCACCAATTCTTCCAATTCTATATTTACAATCAGCTTGCTGTCATAATAACGTGACTGAGACCCTGTTGTAATGTAATGTGTTGTCTCAGCAAAAAGCCAGAGATGGTCCCCAGCCCAAAAGCTTAGAGTCAAAGAAGACACACTTTGGAGAAATGCTGCTGTCCTTGTTCTGTATACAGGAACCTTATATGTGGATAGATAAGAGGTGTGCTGATCTCCATGGGTATCAAGGTACCTAATTCTCTCTTGCATTGACAAATTTTGCAATATCAGCCACTTATGACATATTTCACCAAACTTGAGCTACTTGGTTGAAATGGCCATGTTGGTTGTACACTCCCAGAATAATCAATGCATTGATTATTCACCTCCACCAGGTGATTGCATGTGGAGCATGGCTGGGCAGAGAGGAGCCTGGCTGACTATGCTGGTGTCAGCTGGGAAAGTCCAGGCCTAAATTAGTCCTCTAAGGATGTCACCCAAGATGAGACAAATAGTTTGTAGCAAAGAGAATGAATCAACCCCAAGCCTTTAATTTCTTCACTTTCAGCAAGTTAACTCCTTGCTTTATATGGCTTTGTGTAATTTTGCCTAAAGTTTTCTGAATGTACTGTTGCCACGAGCAGTGTCTGAATGTCAGAATTTTGATTACTGTTAATATTCATATGTTTCAATAAATTAATTTAGCTAAGAATAAAAATACCTTTTATACAAAATCTCACAGGTTTTGGCAAAGTATTGATTTAATGTACTTAGTTCAGTGAAAAATCTGTTGGTTTAAGCTATATGCCATTAGTTTCAATTAAAATCTATTGATCTGAGTAAATGTTGGTTAGTAAGTGTTGCCTGACTGTGAAAAAATATTTGCTTAAGCAAAAATTGTATGAGTATTTAGACATGTATTTTAGGTTGGGGACTCTCCTAGCATCAGTAGAACTGTTCAAGTATCAATAAATTTCTCTAAAAATAAATGAAAATTTTTTTTCTGAAATTAAAAAAAGCTGAATACAGTAATATTGGGACTGGCATGCATATTAATTCAAGTAACTTGTTTTTGAAAGAGTAAGCATTCAGTCAGGAATATTGTAACATGAAAACACTGAAAACTCAAGCTCTCTGCGAGGAAACCAGGCTTTCACATGGAATGTCAGGCTTTCTTCTTTAACCACAAAGCCAAATAACCACAAGCCAATAATAAAATAATTTTGGTAGCCATAGGTAGTAGGAAGACACGGGTGCAGGCTAGGAAATGCAGCTGTTTTAAAGTACTATGTACATTATTCATGGGATTAATTTTAATCCAAAGCATCAAAAAATATACATAGAAATAAAAAGCATGCAAGCAATAAGGCTGATGCACCAGTCCCTTATTAGTTCTTTAAAGACTGGAAGCCCTTGGGACTCTGATCTGCAAGCAGACAAGTACTCTCACCTTGGGGTAAAAGATGGACGTGCCTGCTTGACTCTGTCCTCAGCTGCCTGCACTCACACCAAGATGCTAACTCCCCAGCACTGCCAGACAGAGAGCAGGTTAAATCTGTCCCACAGTGGTTTGCTCACAGCCATGCAGCAATTCAGCTCTGGGGTTCAGATTAAAAAACTCAGAAGATCTGGAATGGTAGTTGTACATTATTCTTCATAGAATACATACATGCTGCTTACACTAGAGCTGTTTATTTTAGAGATGTTCTGTGTTGTAATCTCATCTATTTGAGTTTAAAAAAAAAAAATAAATTCCTGGATAGAAAGTAGCAGTTTTCTATCTTTGCGGGTTTGTCTGGGGAAATGGTACTTCCATGTTTCCCTCTTTTTTCCACGTGTGGGTGTGTGCAGAGGAGAAATAACGTATTCATAGATTTTTGTACCTGCCACCTGTCCTGTATTTCAATGGCACACTTTGTCTGGTAGAACTGCCTTGCCTGGGACAGTGTATCTGTGTATATACTCCTTTCACAAGCACCAGGAGACTGACGAAAACACCACTGTGAGGCACTTTCTGGATGGCAGGGGCAGTAGCCAGTGCAGCAACAGCGCTAAGTTATGGCCCAGTGTTCAGGGTATCACGCTTCAGGCAGGCACATACTCTCATTTCTTATTTTACCTGTCTCCCTGTCTCATTTCCACAGTCTTTTTGATTGTTAATTGGAGACTTGAAAATAAAAATCTCTTTAGCTGTGTGGTCACAGTTTTTGGCCAGAGGTTCCTGTAGTTTAGGCCAGCTGTTTCCATAAAGTTGTGGTTTTAAATGAAGAACCCCTACTCACTGCCTTCTACAAGTTTTTCTCTTTTTTAAAATCCTGTAGTAACAATAGTTAAACCCCATTACTACATCCTTGCATACAGAAATAGAAATTCATACCTGAAAATGTGATGCATATAACTTTCACATTGGGATAGACTTCTAGACTGTACGTCACATAGCAATTATAACAGCCATTACCCTCCAAAAAAAAAAACTATGCAAGTGTGAAAATGGGAGATGAAATCCAGGTGCATTCCTACAAAGGAATGTATGGATCAGTAAGCAAGTCTTGGGGCAAGACAGGGCATGAAAATAAGCCACAGCACTGAGCAGTCAGCATCAGACACAATACTTGATTACCAGCTGTTAAACAAAAGGAAGCTGAGAGCTTCATAAACAAAGAAAAACACAGATCAAAAGCTGAACTAAGGCACCTGATGATCCAACACCTTTTCTAGGGCTGGGACACTAACAAAACCCTTTGTTGATTTCCTTCAACTCTAATTTTAATTCATCATCACAGAGTGGAAAAGAAGGAAGGATCATTCCTTCCTTGATGTTCATGTTTGCTTTTATTTATTAATGTTCTCAGACATTGCCAGTCTTGCTAAACTGGCAGAGGGATTTGCATCAGAACAAATCTCTGCTGGCTTTTTAACCCAATAATGTTAAGAGATTGCTTCTNCATTTCCACAGTCTTTTTGATTGCTAATTGGAGACTTGAAAATAAAAATCTCTTTAGCTGTGTGGTCACAGTTTTTGGCCAGAGGTTCCTGTAGTTTAGGCCAGCTGTTTCCATAAAGTTGTGGTTTTAAATGAAGAACCCCTACTCACTGCCTTCTACAAGTTTTTCTCTTTTTTAAAATCCTGTAGTAACAATAGTTAAACCCCATTACTACATCCTTGCATACAGAAATAGAAATTCATACCTGAAAATGTGATGCATATAACTTTCACATTGGGATAGACTTCTAGACTGTACGTCACATAGCAATTATAACAGCCATTACCCTCCAAAAAAAAAAACTATGCAAGTGTGAAAATGGGAGATGAAATCCAGGTGCATTCCTACAAAGGAATGTATGGATCAGTAAGCAAGTCTTGGGGCAAGACAGGGCATGAAAATAAGCCACAGCACTGAGCAGTCAGCATCAGACACAATACTTGATTACCAGCTGTTAAACAAAAGGAAGCTGAGAGCTTCATAAACAAAGAAAAACACAGATCAAAAGCTGAACTAAGGCACCTGATGATCCAACACCTTTTCTAGGGCTGGGACACTAACAAAACCCTTTGTTGATTTCCTTCAACTCTAATTTTAATTCATCATCACAGAGTGGAAAAGAAGGAAGGATCATTCCTTCCTTGATGTTCATGTTTGCTTTTATTTATTAATGTTCTCAGACATTGCCAGTCTTGCTAAACTGGCAGAGGGATTTGCATCAGAACAAATCTCTGCTGGCTTTTTAACCCAATAATGTTAAGAGATTGCTTCTTTCCCATTTAAGTGCTTATTTACCCAGAGTGAGTTAACACTGCAAAACCAGAAATCTTTCAAACAGGCATTTCTGATTTAAAACATACAGGGACCTTCCCTCTCCCTCCCCCATTCACCTCAGTGGGAGTTTCTGACTGAATAATTAAAGACAAAGTTATCTTCAGAGGTTGAAGAATTAAGTCTGCTTTTGAAGCAGTGAGATAATGGGTACCCAAGAACTCGGAGAACAAAGTTGCTTACGGCGTGATCCCAGTCACTTAGGGGGTAAGTCTCAGAGACACAGAAGCTCTCTCAACCAAAGCCAGCCCCAGCATCCAAAATCCCAGCAAAACACAGATGACAGAGCAGAATACAGAAAAGCAAGAATACTTACATTATAGGATTTGCTTTAATCCATATCATAAAACTAGGTCAGATGACTATCTAAGCAGGTAAGAATGAAATGAAGAACAGTAAGTGCAACAAATACGAAAGAAGGGAATCAGTAAAAGATAAGGTGACAGAGCAAGGCAAAGAAAATACTGTACTAGGCCTAAGCAGCAAAACACGTGCACATTGCTGCTGGAAGTTTAATATGCAGTACTACATGTGTAAGCATAAAACTCAGGGAAGGTATCCCATAAGGTAATAGAGATGGCATTTATGTGACAGATCTATTGCATTTCTTTTCTTTCACGTTCACAACAATAATATTTTGATGCCATCTATAGCAGTTTCACACCAGGAATACCATATTTCCTGACATTATTCCAAGTAATTCATGGATTATGTTTTTCCCAGCAAGCTGAGGTGATGTAGAGTAGTCCAATGTCCCATTTGCTGAGCCAAGGTTAGGGCAAAGAAGTTTTGCAAGGTAAATCAGTTGTGGGATCATCCTGCCTGCGTCCATGACAGGTATGTATTTTACTAGAACTCCAGACTTTATGCATTTGCACATGCTCTTATATTTTTCCTAAAATTTCAAATTCTGGAAAAGTTTTTCCAAAAATGGAGAGAGTGGAGAGTGGGCAAATTCATGAGAAGGGAGAAAAGTTATTTACAGTGAAGCTGAACTCGGTCAGATAAGTGACTATTCTAATAAATGTTTGACTTTTCTCACCCAGTTTCTGGAGAGAGATTCCGGCTTAAGAAATAAAGTCTCTAAATTAAGAAGCTTAATAATTTCTGCATTTAAGATGACTTGGTGGCTTGTGGGAGTGCTTAAGGTTTATGCTAGAAATTCCCTTGCATCCCAGGGATCAAGAGTAGAAGCTAAGATAACTTGAGGCACAGGAGCAGCATGTCTCACTCCACTGGCTCTGTCTTCAGAGAATGTTAGTAGCTGGCTTGAGGATGAGTCTAGCTCTCTTTGAAAATCATAAAAGAAAGCAGACAGCTACACTATGCTGCTTCTAGTTACTACCACACACTCCCCTAAGCACAGAAACCCATTTCCATTGCTCCAGTAGCTGTTTTCAGGTTTCTTCATCATGGTAGATTCATTGTCAGACAAAGGAAAAGGAAAAAACCTTTGTCCTAATTAGTATCGATCATCAAATAGCAACATAGCTGTGATGGAATCACAGACGCCACACTGAGAACTGGAAAAGCCATGAAGGTTTCTAAAGGGGGTATGTTTGGTCCTCCTGGCCCTCAATGCTCATTCCTGACAAGCACTGGCAAGTGACCAGGAGGCCGTAATTGGCTTCAAGGCAGCTTTACTGTGACTGAATAAGGATCATACTTTTGCTGTGCAAACCTAACTTGAGGACCAGCCCAACTGAAAAGATCTTTTCTGAGGGCAAAATTCACCCATTCTATGATGATGTCTTGGTACGATACTCAAATAATATAAGTACATTGACTTGTATTATTCTTTTCATTCCTTTTAACCCCTAAATCCTTTCTAAAAGGGCCAATAAACAAGAACCTATCCCTTCTGTTTTAGGATTTTTTTCTGAAGATGGGGAGAAGAAGAGGGACAGAAGATTTCAAAGGCTTCTTGCACCTGTTAGACCACCCTACATTGCACCTGTGAAGCTGCTTTTCACACAGCCTCTCTGCTCACATGTGGAAGCAATAGGATAAGTGCAACATGGCAATGTGTGTTATACAGATCAGTTACTTAGATACTGCATTTGACTAGAGACACTTATTCCCATCAGTTAATGGTTAGCCAGTGTGACTGAACACCGGAAAATACTCTCTGTGAACATTTGTTTCAGTTCCTAGCAAAATTTGCCTGCAATCACATGCCTTCTGCCTACACTTCTCACAAATGAGCTATTCATTAGTTTTATGCTAGGCCAGAAATATGCACTGAAAATGGAGCTACTCAAGACAATTTCCAGTTCAACATTAAAAAAAAAGAAAAAGGAATGGGAGGGTGGAAATTTAGTCTGTGTTCTCAGATGAAAAGAAAAGGAGTGAGAAATAAAAATTGAAAGTGATTTTCAAATTTGTAACTATGGCAAGGGCAAGTTTCTAAATGGCAGAGATTGTGAGTGAGCAGCACTGTCTTTTGTGCTCCTCTGAAGTAGGGGCATCACAGCAGGTATTTAACAAACTGGCCCCTATAGGTGTCTGAGGCCATCCAGGACGTTACAGGTTTAAGGCAAAGGCTTGAAGTTCTAAGGTGAACCACAGGCATGCCAAAAAGGAAGTACAGAAGTTATGTTCCCTATTGTCTTCCATCCTCTTCTGTCTTCAGATTTTAAGTGCTTCAGGCCATAACTGTACATATGCATGTTTCGAGATAAAAGCAGCAGAGGCAGGCAAAAATTATAATGTGATGAAAATAGTTGATCAAAATGGTTGAACAAATACAGTTACAAGGGTATCTTTATCTTCAAATTATTCATAAAATGTCTGGGAAGGAGCTCCAAGTTTCTTTCAAGAAGTTTTGTAACCAAAATGTACCTAAAGAGTTGGGAACATGTGACAAGAGGAAGAGATGTAGGAGGAGCATGGCAGCAGCCCAAGGGTTAAGACAGCTGCAAAAAACATCCAGGAAGGTGGTAACACAGCAAACACCTACTCAGCAGAGTGTTTAATGCCAAAGATCAAGTTATGGCATGTAGCTGGTAATATGGCTGAGGTCAGGAGGCTGAAAATTCTTTTATGATGGTTATCTCTATCTTTCAGCTTCCTATATTTTGACTTTACACTCCATTTTTCTGTCACCAGGCCTCATGGTAAGTGCCTAGTTGATGGCTATTCTGCTTAGCCTTTAAGAAATAAGGGTAAGCCTCAGCCAGCATTTCTGTGGTTTCTGTTTCCTGTGTCAGCAACTAACTCTGAGTAACAAATGCATTCTGGAAAATCATGGTCTGTTCATGGACAATTTGCAAACATAAGAAGACTCAAAAATTCAATTAATAGCTGGCTTGTAATGAATTATTATCTCCACCTCTTCTGTTTGCTGCTCAGCAACTGTGTGGCCACTCAGGCCAACACACACCCCCGAAAACATGAGACAAATCACTTCTGACCTTGTTCTTCCTATGACCTTATAGCACTGGCTTGCAGAAAGAATATGTGTATACAAATATCCTGGCGTAACTTCAAGAGTGGTTCAGTAAGTAGTTCACAACTGCTGACCATCTGGCTGTTAGATCTAAGAGGGATGTATTAATGTTAGAGCTAGAACAGTGCCAAGCTGCAGCAGAAACTGCATGACCAAAGTGCATGCAGGCCACCCTTAAAACCCTGACAGAAATCATTGCAATTGTTTTATCCACCCATTTACTCAAGTAATGTCACATTATTTCTTGTGCCATCACATGCAAGCACTTCACAGGAAGGAGCTCCATTGTTTGATAGTACAATAATAGGCAGCCTCTAACAGCTTTAAATCTGAGTTTATGTCTTCATGATATACTGGAAAGACAAATTTTTGTGCATTCTCTTGCTCCTTCCTGCCCTTTGAGATGATCAAAAGCAAAGGAATAGATAGACATAAGTGCTGTTAACACAGTGACAAGCCTCAGGTAGAGGCAAAATACATTAAATGGGGCTCTGCATTGTAGGATGGTTTTACTGTGCCCTTGATCAGCTTAAAGACTGGTAGAATAAGTTTGTGTCATCCAGCAGTTTTACTGCATTGGCAAAATATACAATAAGCAAAGAACAAAGAGCAGGGAGGGACAGATACATGAATATGTACAGTTTATCGGTCGATTTATGTATCATGGAAGCTGATGTACAAAATCTATACTCAGACATCTCTCCACACTTCTATTTTGTTGGTGTCACAAAAGAAATGATCTTGAGGGATTTGCCAGTATCGTCATGCGTGTCAGTTTATGAAGGTCTTTTCATTTACTGAAAGCAACAAGAAGTAAAAGCTGTGAGAAGTATAAAAAAAGTATTGCATTGACATTGTTACCAATTTTGCAAAACACTAAGTAGTAATTTTGAAAATAAAATTTAATAAAAAATTTTGCATTTTCCTTTGAGGAATATTTGGAAAACCGTCCAAACACCCATTCTTTCTCTTATAGATACATTCAAATGTATTTGGAATGTGTATTGAGTCTCAGGCACAAGACTAAAATTCATTTTCTAAATATTTTCTTGTTTTTTCTTACTGACCTGATTGGTCTAACTTAAAATATTGCCTCTAAGTATTTTTCCCTCTTATGCATGCTTTCAATGAGCAGATCAGTCTAGGAAATTTAGGAAGTTGATCTGAACTGAAGGCACTATAAAAACATTTTGAGGTTTGCCCATCACTGCTTACAATGCTGTTTTGAAAAATAACCCCAAGGCTATTTAATTACTCGTTCATTCTTTTAGTCTCCCAGGCCAGGTAGATTAATACCTATGCTGCCTATGGATCAATGAGTTCTGGAGTTTCCTACAGATTAGCACATC
The DNA here is from genome assembly GCA_013397815.1 of Aleadryas rufinucha. NCBI lineage: Eukaryota > Metazoa > Chordata > Aves > Passeriformes > Aleadryas > Aleadryas rufinucha. Next base: position 23,936 of record VZTH01019684.1, read on the forward strand.
TGTAGTTTAAAGCCATTTTGCCTTAGAAGGAAAGAAAGAAGCAAAGAAAGAAAGAACAAACATATTCCTGTGAGGAACCTTTCAGGGATCAATTCATAAGCAAAGGAAAACATGCTATTCTCAGCAAGGAAACAGTGTCTTTTTTGTCTGCTGCAGTGATTAATAACATGCTGTAGCTGGAGCCTATTTAAAGGGCTCCATCTATTCATGTAGACCAAAAGCTGACCCACTTTAAATTCTGAAAACTGGATGAGAATTGCCCTCAACACTTTTTTAAAATTATAGGAGTAAGTGGAAGCTATGGAATTGCCACCAACTATTTCCTTCACCCAGAAAACTAAGTATCACTGTTGAGAGCATTCAGAAATAGTGGCAGAAATCCTAGAGCTCTGGGGGAACCAGCCTAAAAATCTCCAAATCTCAGGGTACATGAGAACCACAAAGTGTCATGCTGTTGGGTTTTTTATGCATACAACAATTCAGAAGAAGGATTTTTTTCCTAGTCTTAATTTCAAAACCCCTAACAAGGTTGTGCCTGTCTTCTGGCTTCAAGATTCATAAGCAGATAAAAAAGCAAAGTTTTGTCTGCCTGTTTCAGTCTAGCAGAAGTGGTAATGTTTTTCTGGAACTAATGAAATAAGTTTGATATCTATAAGCATTTAGGAGCTCAGAGATTACATTTTAGGTTACAGTTAGTAGACTCAATCCTCAGCCTTGAGCCTTCCCTCTTCCACATTAGCTGGAGATGAATATTTGCTGGTCTTCCTGGGTCATGATTCTGAAAAGGACCAAATCCTTGCAGGTGATGTTTAGTCAGTAGCCCAGAGAGTGCTTGATTTTCACAGATCAGATCCTTGAGCTCTTCTTCAGCAGAGTACACATATAGCTTCTCAGATGGTGAGTAATCTTGATGATATTAGTAGAACTACTCAGATATGCAAAGACATATTGGGATTGTAGTGGGTAGGGAACCTTCCGAATAAATAAATTAATAAATCCTCAAAGCACAAGAAGGCTGAAAAAATAATTTTTAAAAAATCATCAAAATCTTCAGTCAAAATAGATAAGAATCTCATTTTTTGTATCTAGTGAAAAAGTGCATTTTACTGAAGACAAAAACTGAATTATTAATATACAGCCAATAGCCAAACATAAGATAAGAGTGTATGCTAATTTCAGAGTTCAAATAGACATTTATGATCCTAAATTTAGCCTCCCATTAAAAAAATACCTTGGCCAAGCTGTTTAAAAACACATGAAGCCCTTTAATAGTGAAGCAGAAAAAACGAGGGTAATGTCTTCAGTCTCAGAAAGCCAGGCAGCAAAAGGGCAAACGAGCAACACCTCCACCCTCGCCATTACATGGATAGCATGCAGTAGGAACAGTGAACCACCCATCCCACCTGATGGCATGACTACTCTAACAAAATTAGCAGGGCTGATGACAAAACAAAATCCTTGATATAATATGGAATAGATGAATAATAGGACAAATTCTTGGGATCCAAAATCAGGCCAAAATTATCCTGCCACAAAAATAGACATGAACTAATGGGTGGGTAGCTGCACCCCGGTTCTGCAGCCTGGGTGTGCATCTGGGCTATATCTCTTGCTGTCAGGCTGGGACTGAAGGAAGGCAGCTAGCGAGGCAGCAAACAAGGGCTACTTGTTTCTGTGCTCCAGCATGCATCGGTCTGGTCCCTTTGATTCATGAGTGTCTCAGATTTGTCTTTTCCACCCTCTTGGGAACAAAGACTTCATGCTCCCTTTGCTGTCTTTTTCATGTGAAACTCATGTGGTGCTGTAGGACTCTGTCTTCAAAGGATTTAGGGCAGTTTACAGCATCTATATATCAGGCCCAGAGCACTTTGAAAATTGAGGAGCTTAGGCTTATAGGACTTTAATGTTCTCCCTAGATATGGTCCTACACTGGCAAAATGCACTGAGGCTGACATCACCTGCCTGTAGTACATAATGAAATTCATACTTGAATGGCAAGTACTTTAAGTGCTTTTTTTGTAGTCTGTCACCAATGATTTTCTCACTCTAGTTATTACTTATTTCTAAAACCTTCATTACAGAAGCAGTTAAAAAATAACTTTCTCCTTTTAAAATGTTGATTTGTTTTTCTTGCAGAGAATGTGTTGCGAAATGTCAAGGTAAGCATTAGTTAAAGGGCTGCAACACCATGCCAGCAGGAGCAATTTACTTCTTATGCATATATTCCTGAACATTATTTTGTTCCCTTTCTTGTTGTGAATGGGAACCACTTCCTTACAGCAGCCGAGGGTTTTCCTCCCCCCTCTCCTGCCCTTTCTTCACCACCTCAACAGCAGGGGCACATTGAGGGCATGGGCAGTGGAGGCACTTGTAGGGGATCTGTACATTAAGATAGAGTTGCCCCAAATAAAGGCAGTCAGCAGGCATCATTTCGGTCTGAAAACTCAACATCTTCTGTGTGTTAAAACTGTATTAAGTAATTTAATTGTTTTGTGATTACCAGAACACTTACCTTGTGAGGATATTAATTATCCAAGCATAAAAAGACCAAGTTTTTCTGTAAGGAGAGAGCCATTCTTTTTTTCTTTTTTTTTAAGTTATTCAAGTTTATTTTACTCATTCCAGCTAAATAGATCTTGCCTGGGAAAGAGGAAAAAAATGGGTCTAAATGCAAATTAACATTACTGTTTAAATATCACAGACCATTTTCTCTGAGCCCAGTTACAATAACTAGTAATTATAAAAATTGCTTGCCTTGGGCTTCTGGCTAAGCCAATGCTAAACTTGTCCTTTTATTAGATCTGTCAGACTGAGTTAATTATCTTTATGATAATAGATGTGCCTTACCTCAAACAAAACAAATACCCTTATAATTAGCTTTTTAGTTAGAATTTTAATTTATTTATAAAGACTGTTTGTTTTGTTTCTTTTTTTGCTTTTACAAAGAAGTTTTAACAGGTTACTAGTCAGCTTAGTAATGTTTAAGAAAAAACAGACTCTCTAGATAGACCAAAGTGTTTTGTGGTTAACACTGTTTCTCACCTACCCACTGTGAAATCTGCTGGGTTATGTGAACGTGCAGGTGTATATTTGTGGNCCTTTCTTGTTGTGAATGGGAACCACTTCCTTACAGCAGCCGAGGGTTTTCCTCCCCCCTCTCCTGCCCTTTCTTCACCACCTCAACAGCAGGGGCACATTGAGGGCATGGGCAGTGGAGGCACTTGTAGGGGATCTGTACATTAAGATAGAGTTGCCCCAAATAAAGGCAGTCAGCAGGCATCATTTCGGTCTGAAAACTCAACATCTTCTGTGTGTTAAAACTGTATTAAGTAATTTAATTGTTTTGTGATTACCAGAACACTTACCTTGTGAGGATATTAATTATCCAAGCATAAAAAGACCAAGTTTTTCTGTAAGGAGAGAGCCATTCTTTTTTTCTTTTTTTTTAAGTTATTCAAGTTTATTTTACTCATTCCAGCTAAATAGATCTTGCCTGGGAAAGAGGAAAAAAATGGGTCTAAATGCAAATTAACATTACTGTTTAAATATCACAGACCATTTTCTCTGAGCCCAGTTACAATAACTAGTAATTATAAAAATTGCTTGCCTTGGGCTTCTGGCTAAGCCAATGCTAAACTTGTCCTTTTATTAGATCTGTCAGACTGAGTTAATTATCTTTATGATAATAGATGTGCCTTACCTCAAACAAAACAAATACCCTTATAATTAGCTTTTTAGTTAGAATTTTAATTTATTTATAAAGACTGTTTGTTTTGTTTCTTTTTTTGCTTTTACAAAGAAGTTTTAACAGGTTACTAGTCAGCTTAGTAATGTTTAAGAAAAAACAGACTCTCTAGATAGACCAAAGTGTTTTGTGGTTAACACTGTTTCTCACCTACCCACTGTGAAATCTGCTGGGTTATGTGAACGTGCAGGTGTATATTTGTGGAAAAGACAAGGGCGAGGGAGAGAGGAAGAAACAAGGCGTGTTCTTTTATTCCAGAAAGTTTTCTCTGAACTGCTGTTTGAAACAGCGCATTAACCAAATTTAATAGTGAGGCATGCTAGCAAACACTAATCCTGGCTGCATGTTTTCTTTTGAATCCTTTTTCTGAAGTCAGAGATGAACTTTCGTTAGACTACTGAAAATAGAAAGCACAGTCTGGTTTAATATATCTCTGTCTCCACAAAATCCCTTTCAATCTCTCTCTCTTTCTCTCTTCCTTTTTTCCTTCTTATCTTCCTCATATATTCTCTGAACTGATCCTGCAAGCCCTCCAAGCAGAGCTCCTGGTAAGAATTGAGGGCTTGCAGAATGGAGTCTGTACTTTATTCAGCATTTCAGATGCATTTATTCCACTAAATAAAAAAATGTTCCTTGTGCATCAGGACTATCTATTATTTGAAAAAAAAAAAAGTTTCAAATTCGGGGTTGGTGGAAAATGCAATCTACAGATTAATGAATTAAAGAACATGGTTAGGAAACAAGCGTCTTGTGTATTATTTTAGTTCTGTCACACTGATAGAATCCAGATTAGATTTGTCAGATGAAGCCTGCTTAAATCAGAGTCATGGTGTAACTTCTCTCGATCTGATTGTCCCCATGGGAGTGAGGCAGTCCTATCTGACAACATTGTCAAGGTCTCAGGTTATTAATATTTCTGCCAGAATTTGAGGTCCCAGGATTAGTTGAGGCTAACTAATACTGGTTTATCGTCTCATTCCCTCTCTATCATATCTTGTTCCCTCTCTACTGAAGTAGTGGAACAGGCTTGATATGCAACAAATGTAAGGGAATGTGGATAAAAATGTGGTGGCAATTACAGTAGGAGGAGACATTACCAATATTTACTAGTTTTTCAATTAATAAAGTAATTTGAAAAATAAACACCTTTGCAACCAAATGAAGGCAAATGCAGCTGTTTGGTAATGAAAAAACCCAACCCATTACTATGCACCTTGTGTAAGCATGCAAAGGGAAAAAAGGACCCACTTGAAATCAACAGACATATATCTTTCTTCTCTCTATAACTTCTATGTAACATATCATTTCTATATAACTAACTTATAAGCCCCTCAGGAAACACTACTAAACAATGAGAATGTACTGTTAAATGAAAACAACAGTGATAGCTAACATTAAAAGCAGCCCCATACCAATGTATTTCTGTTTGCAATTAAAAAATCTTCATTTATTTTTTGTAAATTAAAGTTTTTTTGCTGGAAACAAATATTTCTGTGGCTAATAATTAAAATTATTGTGACAGAAGGTTATATTTTCTTAACTTTGTGTAGTCTATTTGACTGTTCTAAATCACCATTAAAGACTGTATGTTTATTCTGTATTTTTGAAAGATGGCAGGAGAAATGGGAAAAGGAGGAAAATGAGGCAGGAAATCAAAATAGAAATGAAAATGTTTTAAATGTAAGAGTGAGTGAAATACAACAACCCTCCAACAGACACTCTCAGAAGAAAGGTCTTGTTGCCAGCCCTATTTACTTGCAGTTCTGTAAGAGGTCTTAAATCTACTATTTAGGAAGATGGAGTTTATAACTTTTTGAGTCCTTCTGTAGTCTTTCACTAGGTCTCTTGCAATTAACAGGGCTATGTGGCCACTTCTTTTTCTGGCCAAGGAGAGAGGCGAGGAGACACCCATGGTCAGCTTTCTGGAGAAGCCAGAGCCCCTGGTCTGTGCTGATTTCCCGCACTAGCTGACAGTCCCATGGGCAGGGTTTCTTCACACACAAAATCCTAGTGATCCTCCTCAAAACTGAACATAATGTGTTCGCCAGTACTTGTACTAGCAGCTAGAAAAAGGTATTAGAATTATAGATAACCTCTCCTCCCAAACCCCAATCATACCCAAACTTGGCATTGTGTTCTTGCTGATGGTGAAAAAGTACTCTGATTCAGTGCTTCTCCTGGAGTCCAAGAAAACCCTTTGCTGCTGAAAATAAAAAGCTGATCTCTATTTTTTTCTTAGAAAGTCAAAGTGCAATACCACACTAACATTAGGCAAAGTTGATGCTTCTTCAGTCACCCCTCTTTCCCAGCTCAATCTCCGTGTCCTTTGCTCCAGCCCTACCAGCCCTGGTGCCTGTCTGATCCTTTACTGAGATGGTTCAGAGAGCTGAACTAGCAGTAACTTATTTCTGATTTAGTCTTATTTTCTGATTTTTAGCAGTAGCTTATTTTTCTGATTTTCAGTGACTCTCTGACCCACCTCCCTGTGGCATCAGATGAATGCTGGTTGCAGGACAGGTGGGACTATGAGGCTAGAGGCGAACTTTCAATCTCTGCTGCTCACAGGTCTGTGACGCCAGGCATTGCTGCCACACAGCTATGCACCAGCTGGGGTTTTTCAGTGATTGCTGGGATTCTCTTAACCCAAGCCAATATTTTATCTTTCCTGAGTAGTTTCTTAAACAAAACATTTTGATCTCTATCTTTGTCAAGCAACGTAACAGAAAAAAATACCCCACATAACACAAAATACTCTAGATAGATCCCAGCTTTCTGTACATTTTGAGGGTTTTTTGCTTTCTTTTCTTTTCTTTCAGGTGTCCTTGTTAGATGGGGAGAATATGTTGTATAATGATAAAGAAACTGGGATTAAATTGCATTGTTGGCATTATTATTTATGCTTGTACTAGAGTAAAATTCTGAATTTTCTGTGGCCATATTTGTGCTTTCTTGTACAAAACTATAACATAACAGCTCTTGTTCAAGGAATTTATATTTTTTCAATGAGATGCTATATTCAGTACTATAGAAACAGACCTAAGATTTAGATATTCTATACATAACCCATAATATTAATAGATATTATAAAATGCAGTCTGTTTTTAGTGGTCTTAGGGGACTCCACATGAACAGAAAAATATGTTGTGAACTCTCTCTATCAACAAAGCAAAATCTTGTTCCTCTGCAAAATTTTCCAAAATTCTCATTAGCTGTGATTGCATTTGGAAGATTCTGATTGAAAAATAAAGAATTTAATTTCCATAACAACTAATGCACAATACACTAGAATCATCTATTCTTACAATTATGTGATCAGTTATATAAAAACAGAAAGCTTCTTACCATTGAGCAGACATCTTCAGGGAAGGTCATAGCTGTACTTGACTGTGTTCTGCTCTTTTACAGGTCTAATGCTCTGTCACCATCCTGCAAGGACAAATACACCACAACATGGGCACAGCAGGGTTAGCTCTTAAATAAATTTGGAGTGGCACTTTAATCTTTTAGTATTTTAAAGTGAACTTCGAAATGGAATGCAGACATCTGTTGCATATTTGCTTTACAACTGATGAATGAATCCCTCCAAATATGGATGTTCACTAAAGCAATGGCAAAAGGGAATTACTAAGTTTGCGAAGTCTGCATTCCAAAGTTGGGAAATGTCACAGTTAAGGCTGCAATTCCAACTCCATCCCCTTGGTCAAATGCATCATGATACAAGTTTTAATTAGTTTCCAATATCTACTTTTCCACAGTATCACTGCTTTACTGGATGAAAGCACAGTATGCATCCCTTCTGCCTGCCCATAAAATATAAAATGATGAAAAACATTGTTACACCAGCCAAATATTATTATTAAAACATCACAGTGAAAGGTAGCTGGTGTATATAAATTCTTTGCATTTGTATGTGCTGTACATTATTGTGAAAGTTACTCTTCTCATGAGAATAATAGTGTCAATTAGGCTGTCAAGGATGAGCGAGCCCATCATGTGAGCTTTGACAGAATGCTTGGGTTGATTAGCTTCATGCAGTTATCATAACTTAATATTTACATGTGAGTGGCTAACATTTTACAAAGTCTCTTTGAATCTTTTCTGCTTACAGAACTGCATTCATAAATATTTTGTCTTGAAAAAGAAACATCATCATATATTGTACATCACTTAAATATGTTCATTTAAGTAGGTTGTAGGCATAGTTATCAAATCAAGATTAAAGTACCATTTTTCCTTACTATTTGAACAGGCAAAAAATGAAGCAAGTCACTCTGCTTAGGATTGTTGAAGGCAAGGCTGGGTTTCTCATATCTGTATGTAGTTTCTAGGACTTGTCAAAAATGAGTGATATTTACTGTTTACACCACTGGGAAAAGCAAAATCTTCTACCTGTGGAAGAAGAAAGGCAGGCAGTGTCCTGTAGGCTAGAGTGCATATCAGGCTCTGCAGTTGGCCTAACCCTTACAAGAAAAGGAAGGGTTGACTAACCCATCTCTTGGACACCATCTCTCTTTTCTTGGGGCACCCTTTTTTCCAAGCAGACATCTTCCATCTTGGGAACTGGACAGGAACTGATCTTCCCCTTCATACAGCAATAATGGAATGAGGTGGACATACAAGGAGGTGTGTTATAGACAGGAGCTGGCAGCGCAGCTCCTGCTTTGCTCTGCAGTCCAAAGGCAGAGCAGGGACAAGCAGGATCTGGAATGTGCTTCTTCCCAATTCTTAAAAGAGAACTTAATTTTTTTAAATGATAATACAAGATGTCAAAGACAGATTTCCTTCAGAATGTCATGTATCGCTCTCAGCAGGGCTTTTAGTTTTCAATGATTTCTGTTATATGTGCCATCTGCTTTCAGTTGCGACCTGACCAAATCTCCTCCTGGATGCTATTTCAGGGCTGCGTATCTTGGACATTGCAAGGTCAGAATTCTAGGCAAGGAACTATCACTGTGCCAAAGATAAACACCTTCTCAATTTTCATTTGGTCACTAGTCAAATTAACCTCTCATCGACTTCAACTCAGGACTCTGGAATTTTGCCCAAAATAATAGTTCTAACAAAATGAATTAATATCCAGTATGAAAGAGGATTCACAGATAGAAGCACAAAGGTATGCAGTGTTTTAAAACATTGAATAAAACATATTTTATCCCAAGTGCCTCCTCCACATGGTGGCAAACACACAGGCTAGGTTTTCTATTTTGTAGCCAGAGTTTTCTGAATTCTTTTTCTGTTTGGGTCTTGTGTGTTCTCCAATGAGACTGTAGGCAAATTGGATGGATGCTGGGCACCTAATGCCAGGCTTTTATAATCTCAGTATAAACTTTAGTCTTTCCTTACCTGCATCTATCCATAGCATGAATGAGGACTGCCAATGGGCTAATCTAAAGCAAAGTAGTAAGTCATTCTCCCTCATGCTGTGTCATTGAAGGAGATGTCATGGGCTCACTAAGTGAAGGATAGAGAAGGCTAGTGGCTCCTTTGTTGGGTTTTCACCACATCAAATCCTGCTGTGTCAAGGATACTAGATCACTGTTATGGAGAGTAGTAACTATGTAGGAAAAGACAGGAAGGAGAAGTGTATTTTAAAAGAAGATTGAAGGAAACACCTAGAGAACAAATGAATAAAACATGACAGAAGCAATCAGAGAGGTAAAGGAGACAAAGAAAGCATTAAGATGAAAATATTAAGTGAACGATAGGGAGGAAAAGAGGCATGGAAAGTAAAAATGGAGATGTGGGATAACGTAAGATTGTTAGGGTCTTGGCCTGTTCAAGTCAATAGCTTGAATCTCCTCATTATACATTTGCATTGCAGCCATGTCAGGAGCCCAGACAGGGAGCAGGAAGGTGGCATGTGACAAAACACAGTATTTGGAAGTGAAAGAAAGGATAGACTTGTCTGGCACCTTTAGAAAAAACCAGTCAGAATAGTACATCTCCAATAAACTGTTCTTGAATATACTGCCAGAAACGTAAACATAGCAGAGATTGATCTGAACTCCTCATTTTTCACACAAAACCTCTTTCCACTTCTCAGCAATTAGGGTCACTAGAGAAATGGTGGAAGAGAGAGAGAAAGGCTCACATTTATTACAGATTTACTATGTCAACTTCATTATAATATGAAAGAACAAAAGCCAGTGCTGTGAGACAAGTAGGGAGAGCACATATAAAAACTGGAAAGGTCTGAGAAGGGGCCTCTCAAACTCCACATCCCTTACTGCTCCCTTTGCCAAAAAGTAACCAGGGCAAAACTCCAGTGAACTGGAGGCTGTAGCTGGGAATAAGAAATTAGGGAATAGAGTTCTCTCTTCTCTTATTCAACAGTGTGGACCATATTAAATTAGAGGATAACCAGAAGAGGATCATTGTAAAGAACCATATAACTGCATTAAATCCACCCATACCTTCCCAGGTCTGGCAATGTGTGCAACCTGATACGGGTACAAGGGACATACCAATGGAAGCTATGTAAAGGTATTGTAACTCAAAATCTCCTTGTTCAATTCCGAAGATGAAGAATTACCTAAAATTCACAAATTGCTTGAGCCCATCTTTGCAGATCAAGGACATTTTCCAGGGGGAAAAAAAAAAAAAAGGGAGTCACTGGATTATAGTTATCACAAAGCCAGAGGGGAAAATTGCACAGTAAAGCAGTATATTTATATCTACAGAACCATAGAGAGCAAGCAAAACAAAATAAAAATAAAATACCCCTAAGCAGCCTAAATTGCATTGCAAATAAAACTTTGTATTAAGAGATACATTTGCATATCAGAAAAATTAGATGTGAAACTTACAATAACCACAGATCAAACCATTAAAAGTAAAAAGGTGTCTGAAGAAATCTTGATGGGGTGATGACTTAGAAAATACTTATTAAGGACTTCAAAATTTGACCTAATAATAGGATTTGCATGTCCAGTTTTAAAAGGAAACCCCACTGAAGTAATTTTCTCTTGATACATACACATACTTCAGTCTAACAGTAAAGGAAGAAATGTGAACACATTAAAGATGGAATATACCATGTAAAAATCCCAGAAGGACTTAACTGAGTTTAATTTAGATTAATAGGATACTATATAAATACTTGCTTGTTAAGCACTTTTTGTTAAGATATAACCAATGTCTAATACTTTTCCATCATTCACACTCCAAAAGCATAAAGTGAATAACAATTTCAAAAGTAATGAAATTCCTTTTTCAGAACACCAAGACACTCAAAGCTGTGTTTGTTTTTAGGAGTGTAGAAATGTCATTCACCTCCTAATTTTAGTTCTTGAAAGGACAGTTTAATCCTGTCATTTAATCTAGCCTTAACTAGCTATCTGTGTTTCCTCTGCAGTCAGTGAAGAGCAACAAACACCTCCAACAAAGTTTGTCCACTGTAGAAGAGGAGAGTGGAGTAAGTGGATTATGTCACTCTCTGATGATGTTTATTAATGTCTCCTCATTAACACTGATGTCATGCAGATGACAATATGAAACCAGACTTGAACGTTTACACACCTGAAAGGAAGTTAGATGAGCCTCAGCTCACAGTGAAGTTTTCAAAATCTCCAATCTCACATTACCAATTATTTCAAAATTGTAGGTATATTTGCCCTTCAGCACCTTTGGATGGGACATTGGTTCTCTTAAATCATCTAATTGGTTTAAATTGTGAATTTCCTACTGTTCAGAAAAACTATTAAATCAGCATGAGGACTGGAAGATATTTGGGAAAGAAAACCAGGTCCTAACTTGTCACTGCTTTATATTAAAAGAAAAGTGTTAGCATACTCAGTTTCACCAGTCATTGTGACAAGATATATGTGATTATTACTCTACAGAAAGAGTACACTCTGCTTCCTTTACCCTGAGCCGTGAGCAGTACTGATCACTTCCCTTTGAAAATAGTGAAAGCTACACATAGTGGGTTCCAAGTTTCAAATTTGTATTTCATGAAGATTTGGGAAATAGCTACTATGAACTGGAGCAGACAGATGATAAAAGACAGAAGGCAAAACACAAATATTTAAGTACAGGGAGAAATGTAAAGGAACAGTGATTACTAGTGGCAGAGAGAATTATTTGCATGTACATTTATCCGTTCTAGAATTGTTGCATCTGAACATTTTTTTCAAAATTAAGTGGTATATCTCACGCAGTATTCTGGGATGAGAACTATTATTTGCATGGTGAAAAGCAAGGTTCGGAGAGGTTAGAGACTTCAGCCAGAAAATCATTAATTAGCGTGCTAGACTACTGTTGAGGGGAACTGTAAGCTTGACATATACCTGGAGTTTTGCTCAATCCAGACCATAATTCTCTTCTCAGTTCTTCAAGGCAGCTAGTAACTAAGATGGGTAAAAATTGTTATTTAACTGTGTACAAATTATAGCATTTCCATAGGACTTGATTTATTATGTATTTAATCCTACTGATTGCATCTTTATTTAATACCATTAGAATGATATTGAGAATTAAAGAATTCAAACACAGTGTACTCTTACATTTAAAATCCACACTGAAACAGATTATTTTTGACATTTTTAAAATATTATATAAAGACTTAAAAATACACTTTCTAATAGCTCCATAGTTACCTGTTGTCACCCTGAACAGAGAGAATAACAGAAGACAAACAGACATCACAATATTTCTGACATAGCAAAAAGTCAGGGAACTTTCATTATTGTCCTTTTTCCAATTCCTCTGCTCCCGAGACATAACTTAGAAACTGCTAAAACATTTTTCAGATGATGGATGTTTCCTATGCAGCTGTGAAAAAAATCTGGTTATATAACCTAATTGGAAATATACTATGTTTATTTTTTCTATTGTTACTGATCCATAAGCAAAGTATCCACTAAACCTGTTGGAAGAAAATGTAGTCAAACTGCTTGCAACAACTGTGCCTCAGTAGCTAGCAAGTTCCAGTGTTGCCAAGTTTAAACATTTTCAGAAGAGGATCCACACATCTAGATGATTAAATAATTTAAAACTTCAGGCTTTATGACACTCACCTATTACTCATTTCTTTTCTTTGTATTCGTTCTGAGTTGTTTCGTTGGGGGCTTTTTTTGAAGCAATGAAAATTCTCAAGGCAAAAGAGGATCTTCCTAAATAGTAGGCAAACAGTAAGCATTTCATTAAAAAATGACACTTTATCTGAAATGTGGAAATATGGGGTAAAATTCTGATTTCAGAAAATGAAGTAGTGTCTATGAAACCACCCATGAGCCCAATGTAATCAATGTGAACAGAATAAAACCTTTATTTTTTTGTACAGTTCCAAATACCATGGCTCCTGTTTTTACATATGTCCACCTATATTTAGGCACAGCCCTCTTGTTTAATGTTATGGGCTGCTTTCATCTGAGGAGTTTTGGAGATCTCCTTCCGGTTGAACAAATGTCACTGATTACGGTAAACAGATGATGAAAGCTTTTACATCTTCAGCATCAAAATATTGTAATCGCCATTTTTCCTAAGGCTCATTCTCCTGCTCAATATCTTAATGGCATGTGTTTTAATCCTAGCATTTTCAGTTTGTGACAGAGTTCAGCTAACCACAGTATCCTCAATTCAACACCACCCATGGTTTCTATCCATTTTGTACTGTCAGAAGCACATCAAGCAGCCTCTGAGAGTAATCACATCAAAATCGATTTTCATGGCTGAAAGAAAAATAATGGAAATTTCTCTAATGTAAAAAATGTATGTGTTCCTTTTGGTTAACCAAAATAGACTATATATCAGGACTGTCAAAATTAAGTTTTCTTAATTCAGTGCTCTTCCCCAGACTTGTGTACAAATTAGAAGCCCTCACTACAGAATGTCTTTAACATGATATTCTGTTGGACTGCCTCAATGGGGTTCCCACAAAATTAACAGTCTACCCAAGTGATGGACTACAGATCATTCCCCATAGCAGATCTACAAGCAAATTAATCGAGGGGTTATGAAAAGAATCCCTGAACCTATACTGAAATGGCCAGCCAGGACTTTATACTTGCATGGAGCCTCATGAGCTTACCAGCTGCTGCACAAAGCCAACAGCAGGGTATAGAGGCCGCACGTGAAATCATGGGTCAGTTCTGTGTGTCTATAACCCCTCAAGAAATGCGAGATTCTATGCAATATTATGCAAGCAAAGCTCAACAAAATTTTCAAGAAGAATACTTCAACATGGATATTCTCTAAAGGAACAAGAGGCTCTTAAATATAATAATTGTTTTTAATTGTTTGACAGCATTGTTGGAGAATCATGTTCAAATGTTAGTTTGCTGTTCTGAATATGCTGCTCATCTGTGACTGCTCTTATCAGGTGTGCAATATTATGTTCCAGAGTTACATTTGCTTACCTCTTTTAAATGGATCTGAAATGTTGAATTGGATGTTCATGAGCTTACTTGTAGAGATTCTGGTAGGAGCCAGAAAGAGAGAAAAGGCTAAAATAGCTCACGTTATTTCCTGGGGTTATCTTAAAACTAGGTGCTAGAGAAGAGATTGGCAGCAGTAATAGCCAGGCACATGTATTTGGGATGCAGCAAAGGCATTTTCTATGGAAATACATGGGAATCTTCTGAAGGTAATTACAGATGGCCACAAATATATATTAAAATTTGAAAATGGATATGGTAGTAACCTACATTTTTAAAACAAGATTAGGTCATTAATCTGAAAAGTGCTTCTTGTGGTGCATATGGAAAAAAATAGGAGTGGCAAGTTTTGATTTAGAAAAATTTTGATTTTGTTGTTGCTTTGCTAAGGAGACATAGTCTAAATGAAATGATGATGTCATGAGTGAAAACTTGGGTTAGAGAACTTTATCCAGAAAGTAGTTCTCAGATGACGTTCTGCAATAGTCTGTTCTGGATTTGGTCCATTGTCACTAACAATTCAGACAGTGGAATAGAAAATATGTTTATTAAATCTGCTGCTGATGCAGATACAGGAGGGATCACACAAACATTGTCTTGGTTTTAAAAGACAGGTGTCTGTAAGGAAGGCGGGAACCTCCCTTGGAATGGAAAATGCAACCCCCTTCCCTTCAGATTATTATAATTTTGAAATTAAGGGGCTTTCAGGCAAATGTATGAGGAATAGGAATAACAGTTCTTTACTTATATATATATATATATATATATAAAACAAGGCAAACAAACAACAGTAACTATGGCAGTGGTACCAAACAGAAGCAGTA
>VZTH01019684.1:38985-243192 GCA_013397815.1 Aleadryas rufinucha
GCAGGGCAGGGAAAACGGGCTTGGGATCCCGGGTGGGGAGGGGTCTCCCTGAGACACCCCGGCAGATGGTGGAAAGGTGTCTCCTTTAGTGAGGTAGGGTGTAAAAATAGGGTCCCCTGTGCAAGAGCCGCTCCCAGAGAGAGAGCAAGCTCCACTCACGGTTGGAGAAAAAGCAGCAGAAGGTAGAAAGCCTGCGGTGATGGTGAATTCTCTCCACAGCGATGCAGCCTCCTTCCCCTCTGAACTCCAGATCACAAGTGAAGCTGGGGCCCCACCCAACCCCCTCTTCCTAGGTAAAAGGGGCCAGTTGGCCGGGGCTCCTCCCCAGCCACGTCCTTTCCCTCAAGTACCTTGGTAATGACTCCCTCTCAGCAATGTACATGTGTGGGGAAAAAATTCTTTCAAAAGAAAAAGAAAATAAAAAGAGAACTCTTAAAAACCCCAACACATTTAGGGACAGAATGATATCAAGATGGTTTTCATGAATTGAAGAAATATTCTGAAAAATATAGGGTGCTGTTTGGTAAGTAGGAAGCATTAATGACAAGTCAGAATGAGCAGCTGCATTATACAAGAATCAGAGCAGATCAGTTCAGGAGCTGAGGGCATAAAGGGTCATAAGGGGAGCATGGACAGCAATATCAAGCTGGTATGACAGAGGTTAATGTCACATTAGGACACATAAACAAAAGTTTAAGAGTAAGGGATATGGAATGGTTCTTCCTGCATGCCTCATCCTAGTTAGGCATAGTTAAAATAACACATCCAGATTTGGGTGATGTGCTTCAGCAAGAAGAGAGACTTGGAGAGATGTCCAGAGCAGAGCAATCAGAATGAGCAGAGCCCTAGGAAACATGATCTAACAGAAAAGATTGAAAGCCTGAGTTATTAAACTTCAGAAAAACTGTCAGGAGACCTGACAAGGCTGTTGCACAGTGGAATGGAACAATAAATTCTCCATGATATCTCACAGGCTAAGAAGAGATGATCATAAATTACAACACTGAAGACTCAAGTTACAATTTAGGAATGATTTTCTAAATATTAGGCAGTGAGGAGATGGCTGAGCTTCCACTGTCAGGGACATTTAAGAACAGGCTGAGCAAGAATGGCACATATTTAACAGATCTTACCCATAACCAAAGGGGTGGACAAGAGGAAGCTTTTTCCAGCTCTATTTTCGTACAAGCTGATGACTGTGCGCTTAAGTGTCTGTGCACAAGTACTTGGACAGGTCTAACCAATTAACTTGGTCATGATGGTATGCAGCATCTCTTAGTGACAGAAGCACCTGAAAAAAACATCAGGTGGTGTTGTCAGCTCCTGCAGTTTTACATTGGCTCAGCTCCTGAGCTCATACAATAACAAGAAAACCTTTCTTCTCACAGAGAGGGAAAAAAGGAGTAAATTTCTAATCTTGCATTTGCGAAGAAGAACTTGAAAACTTGTCTCAAAATAGCTTAAAAAATCAGATGACAAAGAAAAAGGGACAATGTTTCTACACCATTAAATTCTCATGGTTTTGGGGGGGCCTGACTCATGGTTTTTCAAAGGAGTTGGCATTAGTGGTAATGGGCTAATTTGAATAGACAAATTTAGAAATTGATATTCCTGAACTTCCTATTATAGAGAAGGCAATACTGCCTGAACAGCAGGTCTATTTCAGGAAATTAAAACCTCCCCATATCCTTTCAGATGACTTGATCATTTCTACATTTCAGTCAATGTTACACAGGGGACATTGCACAATGCTTAACATGGTGGCAGAAAATTCACCTAGCAGAGAATCATGAAGGCACAGTGTGTCTGCTGAAAGACTCTCCAGCTGGGAACAGACATAATAGGGGCACAAGGAATTAATTTTTGGGCAACCTCTGTTTGAAAGTTGTTGCCTCATTAACAGTACTTCTCCCACAGGGTGGGTCTAGGTAGAAATTGCATGCGAAAGAGCAGCTCTCTTCTGCACCAAACAGGCCCAGACATCTGCATTCTCAAAAGACACACAAGTTAAAACATATTATAGATCTCAAATGTGAGATTTGTTTAAGTGAGTTTCTGTCTGCAGAAACACAGAGAGCTCAGGACAATGTTTTAAAAAGCATAAATTGACCAACATTCAAGATCTTTTTCTCTTGAATAGTTGTGATCTTCATTATAGATTTTATTTTCCTTCTTCCACCATATGTCCTTGCTGAATGTTTCTGTTTCTACTTTCCTGGAAAAGGGGCATTTTCTGTCATCCCTTCCCTCCTCGCAGACAGAGGTGGGAAAACTAGTGCAGTGACAGATCCCTTTCACAGGATGAAAAGAAAAATAGTAGAAAAGACCTTTCTGATTAAGTAGTCAATCTCTTGCAGCACTTCCTTCATTAAGACCTGGAATAAATGTCATGCATGTTTTACAAAGCTCTGATTATATTATTATGATTGGGGCATTTAAAAATACTACTTACGCTGCACTGACTTGGTCAGCCTTTACATTATCAAACCCCTTCTATGGGATCTCTTCTTTCCACTTTCACAAACTTCTATGAGGCTCAAAATGCAGACTCACCACAGAGATGTCTTGACTACTGCCAGCTTCTACCTCTTGAGACTTGATTTTTTTTCCTGTACCTTTATGTCTACAGTTAAAAGGTCTTCCTGTATAACATATCTTCCCCAGGCATTGCTGATCAACTTGTCCTTTGGCTTCTTCTCTGCTAAGATGAAAAAATGAGTGCTGCAATTCTCTCTAAGTGAGCAGTATTTTTCACACTCTGAAGCATTTTCTGTAGCTCTTTTTCTGAATTCTCAGCCAATTTTTATCATCCTTCTGAAAACTCAAACTTCTCAGGAGACTCCAGCTGAGACAGCCATTCCATTTTGCTCCTCTTGCTCCAACTACCATCAATAAGGCCAGAAGCCACTGAAACTCCCCTGACAAGCAATAGCTGTCCTGCTGCTTCCACTGCAATTGCTTGTTTCTTGAACTTTTCAGTTCACCAAAGAAAAGCAAGAGGATCTCTGGAGCATTCAGAAATGCAAAGAAAGGGAAAGAGAGATGTTCTTCCTTTGGTGGGGCAAAGAAGCTGTGCTCACCCACACGATCTCTAAGCTTAGCATCTTCTTAGCAACAGCTGTTATCTGAAACACTGACAGAGAAGGTACAACAGTGGGAGTTTGGGCTCCATGACTGCAGGAGGGGGAATTCTTCCTGGAAATCCTTGTAGCACAGCATTTTGCTCCCAGAGCTGGATTTAACCCACTGAATGCAAATATGCCCTTAAGTTACATCTAAAAATGAGGATTCTCTTTGCAAATGTTAAGCACAGTTATAATGATTCATACATAAAGACTAGAGACCACAGAGAAACATCTATTGTTGTTGCGGCAAAACACAGTAGCAACTCATGAGAGTTTTACTTTTATTATTCATGTTGCTATTAAGAGTTGCATTATTACTAGATCCTAGCTGGCACAGATGGCTGCTGTGCTTTGAGGTCTGCTTTAGTCATGTTTTTAGCCGCTTTTTTCTGCAGATTTTATAGGGTTTGGGCTGATTTTAGCTTCCTTCATTTGCTTGATAATTGTTTTGGGTTTTGTTTTAGTTTTTTCTTAATTAGCAGGAATATGTTCATGTTTATAGTGTGCTTTATTCACTCTTTTTGAACTTGTGGTAACCAGAATCAGCAATGCAATTATACCTTCTGTTGTTTTGTGGACTGGCTCAGGCCAGATGCTTTGATGGGCGCAGCAGTTTTCCTGAAAGATCAGTATCAATTTGCTGGCACTGCTGGACTGGTATTTCTCACCTGTTGATAAATCCCCACCTTGAAAATCATCTTTCCCAGCATTGCTTCTGTTTACTGCTAGAGCGAGGGGGAACCTCTCACCCGAATGTTTCCATTCCTCGGAGACCCTCTGTTAAATCACTACCTGAGCACTGGTGAGGGTTTCTGCTTCCTGGGCTCCTCCACGCACACTCATCTGAGCCATCACCTCCACTGCTGCTGTATTTTGCTTTCCTAACAGGTCATCTGCATGCAGTATTTTCTGATTCCACTTGCCTTCCAGTTACTGCTTTAGGAATAACGAGAAACATCAGGAGAGGGTTACGTGCACTGCTGTACATGGTCAGCTCTTGTTGTGGCTATGACTGAGCAGAACCTACTGGTAAATGTTTATGGTCTGTTAGGCAGAAATTCAGGCTCATGCATAAACAGCTGTGCCTGCACTGTGGTTTGCTTTGGCTACATCATCACAGCTCAGTGGTAAGAGATCTGGGTGCAAGTTCCAGCTTTCCTCTGAAATGGAGCATGTGAGCTAGGGAATGAGGTGCAGTGGGCTCCCATATGCCATCTGCTCTACAGGGTCAGTATGTGGCCTTTACATTCAAGCACAGACTGACTTCTAGACCTGAAATACATTGTTTAGTCATCATCATGCAAGGTTTCCACACACTTACATGCCATACTGTAGTCTTCAGTTATTTCCCATAGTCCTGTTCTTTGATTTCTAAATGTGTAAGGAGGATTCACAAAAAGCTTCAAGTACTGCCCATAGTTGCACTACTTCTTCTCTTGGTTCCTCTGAAGGTCACCACCCATTTTTTATAGGTAAAGAAAGGGTTGAAAATACAAAGTTTAGGACTGAAATATTTGGTTTCTTTGAAAAAATGAAAGCTTTTCAGGAGTATGTGGGAAAAATTAGTTTTAAAAATCTGAGTGTCTCAACTCTCCAACTGCAGGAGGCATGAAATTAATTACTAATGTCATAGGATAGTTTTCAGTGTTATGACCAAAGGGAAAATATCTCACTTAGGATGCTTTTACTTACAGTAATTGGCTCCTAATCTTTTTCCATAGGATTTTAGTAACTCGTTTTTTAAGTCCATGGCACTGGTTTGCATGCTGTGACAGGGGGCTGGGTCCCTTAGCTTTTACCTGCTCTTCACACTAGCCTGACTAGAGTCTATGAGCCAAAACTATAATCCCAGTTCCAGATGCCCCCATAATTTGGATCTGGATAAGAGTTTAGCAGATCGGGCCATCTCTAATTACATCGGACAAATTATTGGATAATTTCTTCTGCTTTATCTTTGCAATTCACTGGAGCAGTTAATTTCTCCAAAAGCAGGCACATCCTTTCTCATTACGGATCCCTTTTTGGCCCTCTTCATGTGAGTTTCTTATATTAAAAACAAACATATCCCCCCCCCCCCCCCCCCNTTTTATTGTATTAATGCTACCTAAGGGGATATGAGATGCTTAACAGAAATTTGGCTTTAGCCACTATGTAATTTGCCACTTCATGGAAGCAAAAGGAATTACATTAGTTCATATGTTTCCATAGGACAGAGCTGGTGGGCAACAAGGAAGAGCTGGAAGAGAAAAGGACTGATGGCAACTGATTTGAGTATTCATTTTGTGGTGTCATGGAACACAAAATTCTGGCTTCTGTTTTTGAAGTTTCTGTTTCTCTCTTGCCTATGATGGAAGTGAGGTATTCATTGGGTGCTAACTCTGATATTTATATTACCTTTTCTTTCCCTTTTGGATATTTTTGTTCACTACAGGTATACCCCAAGTCATTATTTTGAAGACCTTAGCTGAAACATATTTCAGCAATCCCTAAGGGAGATGCTTAAGATACAGAGAGGTTACAGCCTGGTACAGACTAAACAGAACCAGGAGTTGGATATTTGTGCTAGGTGGAAGTGCCAGGCTGTGGTTCTGTGGTCACCCAGAGGCATGGTCAGACATAAAGCTCCGGATTCTTGCTTCTCTTCAGTGTTCTCTTGCTCTCTTTCCTCCCATCCATACAAAAAAAAAAAAATCTGCTGAAAAAGAAGTCATGTTTTCACAAAATGTCCCAGAAAAAGAAACCTTAAATATCATTCTGCTTTGCTTTATATTGGTTGAGCATTGCATTTTTCATTTTGAAGTGGGGAACCCCAGGGGTTTAGTCTGAGACTTCCAGGGGAGTAATAATGGCACCTATACATTTTGAAGCTGTTGATTGTGATTTTCTAGTTTCAAGTGTTAAATCAGCATTATTACTTAGGAAGTCCTGGCCTCTTGACTGAGCTGCAGAAATGTATGCCTCTCCATTGTGTAATATTTTGGAAATGCATGCTTCATTGAAGTGTCATTGATTTTCAACTAAAGTGAAAATGCCCTCATTTAATGCTTTCTTAAGAGAATTACAAAGGAGGCTGGAGAGGGTTTGGACAAAGTCATTATTAATTGCACATCACAAAATTTGGATTTATATAGTTTTAATGCAGAAATTCTTCACAGCTCCTAAATCAAAATGCTGTTCTAAAATTATATCTAATTTTATAAATAGAAAGACCCTATTTTATTCAAGACTTTCAAATTCCTTTGCTTTGTTCAACAAACCCCTATACTTGCTGTGAGGGGATTGCTGATTGCTTTGTCAGCAAGACCAATGATATTCAATCTTTGATTTCTGATTCATTTGCTTCTTCCTTCCCTTTGATGAAGAGAATAAACGTCTAGCTTCTCCTCTCTTTTCAAAAAATTTCTCTCGCCTCTCACTTCCTTAGTAGTGAGAGTGTTTTATGTGAAGCATTCTGCCTGCCTTTTGGACTATCTCCTCCTCTTCTGAGCTCAGAGCTGGGTAAGTACTTTACAGTCTTTCATTAGAGAAAACAATTTTGTTTCTGTTTCTGTCATTGGCTCTGATGTTAGGGTGTCAGCTTTGCCTCTAACCACAATGCTCCCTGGCTTCCCTTTGGCTGTTTCCTCAAGGTTTTGCCTTAGCATTTCTCTCTGAGGTGTCCAGGTCTACCCCTCTTCTGGTAGACAATGGATAAGAAGTTCTGAAACAGGTTGAACATGAAGGAGAGTGAGATTATGGAGTGAATCTTGGAGCAGGGCCTAGCAGTTGCTGTAAATTAGGCCTGTTGACTTTGGCGTTGGCATATAAATTTCTGCTAGTCCCAAAGGGCAAGGCCACGGCTTAGTTGCGAGCACAGAGGAGCACCTTAAGTGCAAAAAAACACTGTGAAAGTGGTGACAGCACGCTCAAGAGGGGTATCTGGTGAGCAAAAGCAGCAGCAGCAGTCCATTGTCAGGTGTGGCAGCAACTTGACAAAAGCCAACCAAAACCAGGCTGTTTTCTACCTGCTCCAATGTCTTTCAGCAGGCAGAGAGCCTGGGGATGCCCCAGCTTGGCCCTGGGAGCATCCACCATGTGGTCCCAGCCTCTACACTGCCCTCCATGGCTTTCCCCCCAGAGGAAGATGGTCAAAGGGCTGGAGAAGCTGCCCCATGAGAAAACACTGGAGGAGTTGGGTCCTTTCTCACTGTGAAAGAGAGGGATCATCACAATATTCATGCAATTCAAGGCCAGCTAAAAGGAGAACAGAGGCTCTCTTTCCACAAGGAACAAATGGAAAAGATAAGAGGCAATGGGTACAAATTGCACCAGGAGAGGTTTCATCTTGGCATAAGAAAGGAATTTTTTATGGTAAGAACAGTCATTCACTGCAATAGCCTCCCCAGAGTTCTTGAAGGCTTCAAGATGTAATTGGACTGGCTGTTAGACAAAATCACCTAGGCTGCCTTTCCCACAGAAGCATGATCTTTTGAGCTCCTTTCCAGCTTTGGCTATTCTATGGTTCTCTGTCAGGAAAAAGAGAGGTCACCCAAGTGAGGGTGATGAAGTACTAGCACAGATTGCCCAGAGAAGCTGTAGCATACTCTTCTGCATTCCTGGAAGAGTTCAAGTCCAGGTTTAAGGGGTCTTAGAGCAACCTTGTTAAATGGGAGGTGTCCCTGTCCACGGCAGAGGGGTGGAACAAGATGATCTTTAAGGTCCCTTCCCATCAAACTGTTCTATGAGTCTATGAATCTGTGGTAAGTGATTGATTACCTTTATCTGTCATTGAAGGTTTTTGGTGTCTGAGTCCATGTAGTCTCCATTCTGTCACTTGGTCTTAACTCTGACCCAGGCTCCTGAAGTTATATCTTATTAACATTTGAGAAAGTTCCAGGTATACCATCAAACTCAGTGCCAAACAAACAAGTCAAAAGGCAGTTCTTGTCTTCCTGGGTATGATTTAAATCAAAACAAGGTGGATACCAAATGGGAGAAATGCACTACCAACATCTCTGCTTAAAGGTGGAGAAGGAGGGCTCTCTGAAATTACAGAATCGTTTAGGTTGGAAAAGACCTCTGATGGGCAAATCTAACCTTTGACTGATCACCACCTTGCAAACCAGACCATGACTCTAAGTCTCAAGTCCATTCGTTTTTTGAACACCTCCAGGGATGGTGACTTCACCGCCTCCCTGGACAATCCATTCCGATGTTTAACACCCCTTTCCATGATGAAATTCCTTCTGATGTCCAACTTGAATTTCTGCTGGTGTAGCACGAGGCTATGTCCTCTCATCTTGTCACTAATTGCCTCAGAGAAGAGGCCAACCCCCACCTTGCTGCAACCTCATTTCAGATAGTTGTAGAGAGTGATAAGGTCCCCCCTGAGCCTCCTTTTCTCTAGGCTACACAACCCCAGCTCCTTCAGTCTCTTCTAATACGACTTAGTCTTTAGAACCTTCACCAGCTTCATTGCTCTTCTCTGGACACACTCCAGCACCTCAGTGTCTTTCTTGAAGTGAAGGGCCCAAAACTGAACACAGGACTTGAGGTGCAGCCTCACCAGTGCTGAGAACAGAGGGCACAGAGCAAACTTATCAAGGATTGGGCAGCATGTCTGAGAAAACAAGAGTTAAAGCACGACGATGGGATTGCATCCATCTTATGATGTTAGAATAGTTAAAGCTTGCCATAGTTGGCTAAAATGTTAAAAGCAGAGTTCATATGATCTGTAAAAGAGTTACACTATATTGTAGCTGATATGAATTATCAAATACTAATGGTTTAGCTAATAGTAAGATCTTTGATCTGTGAAGTCTTGCCCACTATGCTTTATTGCTTTGAAAATGCATGGGTGCTTCCTCTGAAACACTGAGTACATCTATGTTCTACTCACCTCAGTAACAACTGATCTCAACAGAAAGAAAAACATGTCTCATTTCAGAGTCACCTTGCCAGATTTGGGTTTGCACCATCTCTGGACAATGAAGAGGAGTGAAGACCTCCTTTTTGTCATGCACTTCACTGGACAACACAAATAACAAACTTTAGGCACAATTCTTACACCAGGATAAATTAGCTGTGCTCCTAGAAAACCTGCTAGTTTTATTCAGTCTGTAGAAATGTAAAGGAATATGTACTCAGAAGTCTACAGGTGAGGTCAAGATCAGGGGTGTATCATAACCGTGGTATGTTTTATAAAAATCTCTACAGTGTGAGGAAGAAAAATCTAAATATTGACTGCAAGGTTTGATCAGCTGAGCTTTTCAGAGGAAATTTCAATCATCTGATTTGTCATGATATTGATTTTTTTCCCCCTTGCTTTTTGAGTAATTATTTTCAGTGATTCTTAGCTGATTGCCTCACTTTGAACTACTATCAGATATCATATTTAGAGGGTTTTATTTAAATGTGAGAAATTTTTCAGTTTAAGAAGGAATATAAACTCAGATCTGAAAGAGAAAGCTTGTATGTGTCCTTCCAAGAAAAAAAGAAAACAGAAGCACTTTCTACTTCCCAATATGGCAAGTAAGGCCTTTCAAAAGTGTGAGAAAAGTTGAACACGTTTTATTATGTTCAAAGGTGCAAGATAGCATATCAAGTCTGTAATTCATTACACGCTTTAAGTGCTATTTACCTAGATATCATTTCCAAATACAGCCAGAACATTTGTAAATATGTAATGACATATCTTTATTGCAAAAGGTATTCTGCATGATTCAGCAGGATATTGGGTAGCATATTCAAAGTTTGCAGCTATATCAGTAATGGTTGGTAAGACTGGACAGATGACATACTCCTCCTTACTATCTTCATATCTTGTTCCTTTTTTTTTCTTTCTTCAAAAAGCATGCATAAATTAGCTTAAGTGCCTCCCAAACATAGTGCCCTTAAAAAGGACTTGTTCTGAAATCTGTGTCTATTTCCTCTTGTGCCTTAGCACACCTATAAGAAGAGCCTGGCTCCATCTTCTCTACAAGGTATCTAAGGCCAACAGTAAGGTCTCCCCTTGTCTTCGCTTCTTAAGGCTGAACAGCCCAAGTTCCCAGTGTTTGTATCAAAAACCTCAGCTCCCTGAATAATTTGACTTTAGAACTTCTCAGGGTTATGAGGACAAAATATGATAAAGTTATTTTTCATGATGACATAACTGGGATTTCTTAAATGATGCTACAGAAACTGATAAACATGATTGTGTTAAGAGAATTGAAAAAAAAATCTTATATTATGCTCCTCTGATTAATTACAGAACTGAGAAAAATAGCAGTTTAAAAAAGATTTAAGGTATTTGCTTGCACAAGCATTACTCAGAGCCAGCTTTATTTTTTAAGTATGCAATTTTTCTGTCAGTCTATAATGTGGTACTGTGACTGGGTAATATATCTTGAAGCTTTACAGATGCCTGGCATGACATACTCTTTGAGACAGTAGCTCGTAATAGGTCCTTCTGCATTAATCCTGACTAATGAGCAGATGAATAGTTAATTAAAAATGCTTCACACAGATTTTGACACAGTAGACCATTGCAGCTTCACTGTGTTTCTTGCTTTGTCACAGATGAACACAACTTAACTTTCATTTTTTTCATTAGCCCACTATGGTTGAAAAAGTTCCATTACACTTTACCAGATCACTGATCTATGAACTAAACAGTATTTAAATATTTCCAGATTTGATTTACTATGGTATATGATCTCCTGTGCCTTCACTGAAACCATATAGTAAAAGAGCCATTATATGATATCTTCAGTCACTGATCTAGCAGATCATTAAGAAGTTTTTCCTTCTGTATGCATTAGGCTTTAAGGGCTTGATTTTTTTTTCTAGTGTTCTGATAGTGCTCTGCATGAGGGGAAGTGCTCTGACATGGGTGGTTCTTCAAGTGCAATATGTACAGCATGAAATCATATGCAGCAGCCCATATCAAGTTAAAATAGGGTCTTCTCTGTCAAAAGAGAATCTTGGTTTTATCTCCTGAATTATATATTCACCAGCTTCTGATGACACTGTACATTTAAAAAGTGCTGGCAGGTGTAAAAGGATGCTAAATTAAGAGTTTTGAGTCATACCAGAGACGAATGTAGCCCTCCACTCCTTACTGAACTCTCAATAAGCTTCACTTGTGGGGCACACATCTGCTAATGACCCATAGAAAAACATGAAAGAACTCTAAATAGCAACGGTAATGTGACTGGTCTCAGACATCTACAGAATTTAGATTCAATCACATCAAGATCTCAGTCATTGTAAGACTAATTTTTTACAACTTAGTATTCAAGACATTTGGTCTTCAGTAGCAAAGGAATGGTCAAGTCTTTACAGAGGAATAGACAAGACTGTTTTCCTTTAGAGAAATCCACTGTGTTTAGGGAATAATTATTGCTCTGATCAGCAATGATTCCATCTTGCTTCATTCAGCCAAAAGTATGCTGTCCTTTCTCCAGCTATGCAATTTTAGGCTACTTCTTTAAAAGACAATATATTTTACAAGAGAGTTTTCTCTACCTTTTTGAATTTCTGGGCATCAGTTCTGCACACAAAGAATACCTTTAAGCAAGAATTATTATTTTTGAACTATCAATATTGTATTACAAAAAATGCATCAGGCCAGTATCCTTCATCAAGCCAGTCACTTGGGATAAGATCATTCACCATGAAAATGCAAAGTGCCATTTTTCAAAAGTAGGGACCAATTTCAGTGTTCATGGTTTTGAACAAGAATTCAACCAAACATTTTTCCCTTCAAAATATTTTATGGCTAGAAACAAATACCGGGTACTCAAAGGAAACTGCAGGAAATCACAAAGAGGATGACTGAGGAAAAATATACCCATACTAGACAATTCTTTCTATAAAACATTGCTTAGATCAAATATGTAGGTTAAAATTTACTTCCCTTTTGGTTTCAAAATGTGTTCTATCTAGTATAACAGTATTTTGTGGATTATCTCTCTATAGTTCAGATGCTTCTCAGTGGAATCAAATGCACAGGTTAGATTAGGTGAGAGTTTCTTGAGAGATATTTGCTCAACTATAAAAACATTTTAGGCAGAATTACCAAAATGGTAGAAATTACAAAGAAATCAGTCATGGTAATTAACTTCCTTCAGGACTCTCATGTGTCTAAATGTTACCCCTTCATAGATTTACCTCAGGTATAACATTCTACCTGCAGCTGATAAAAAAAAATGCTCTATTAGTAAAGCAGAACATTTATAAATATGATAGTTGATCATCAGGATAGCTGAACACCAGCTAGGACTGATTGTTGTACTACTCTGATGTCCAGGTTTAAGGCTGACTATACAGCTACATTCTACTTTATTTTGAAACTCATTAAGAAAAAGTGTATTACCAACAAGAGGTATTATTGTCCTTCCAGTAATAAAAAAATGCTGTACTGGAAAACTACAGGGACACTGACCAAAGAGCAATAAAGAAAGATCAGGAGAACTTCTGAAACATTAATGATGTCCTTTTGCCAAAGATTGTAAAAATGTGCTAAAACTTTGAGTATTCATGAACATGGCAGCTTGAGATTTACCTCATCTCATCAACTCCCTGGGCTAAGTTTTCACTTACCCAATATTTTTCCCAGACGGGATCTCAGTAGGATTATGAGAGATAAGAGGGAAAGACATGCATTCCTTAGCCAAGAGATAATTAAACAGAGTCATCAAGGCCAGACCTCTGACTGGGCTGTGAAATCTACTGCCAGATGTTGCAGATACATCTGTCTAAGTACTAACAGGATCCCTTTTATCACAATATCTGAGCATTTCACAAATATTAATGGATTTTCTTGCTGGGAAAGGACTGTTCTTCCATACTAGCATAGTACAGGACAGAGCTGAACAAATAACAGTCACAAAGTGGGTAGTTTTTGAGTTTTGCAATTTACTTTCTAACTTCTTCTATTTGATTTTTTTTTTTTTTTACATAAGGGAGAAAACACTTCAAATTCTATGAAGTTTGAAAATCTATAGACATCTAGTTGCTTCCACATAGAAGACTCTTTCTTCCATTATTCTTAAACAAGAGAGCATTGGCAAACAGTGAACCATTTATTTATCATTCACTTCAATATATTTTTAGGTCTACAAGTCTTAGTGTAGTGGTAGGTAGCTGTGGCCTAAAGACTGAAAAACTGAAAGAAAAATATCGAGGATCTTCTATACACACACACAGACATACATACATATTTACAAGTATAAACCAAAACATATTAACTACAATTAAATTATGTATTAAAAATTAAATGAATATGCAAGTTTATGTTTTTATATAATTTAAAATGTGTTTGTATGTACTTAAGATTACACACATAGGTACCTTATATTCCTTCTATTTCATAACACATGGGAATTGTCTCACATATCTTGAATAGCTTGGGTTGTCTGTCCTGAACTTCCTGCACTAAACTGAATATGATGTGTGAGAGAGAGAAACTTCTGCTTCTTACATTACTTCAGCTTTTATATATTGCTGTGGGTTATCATCTGCACAGTTCACAGGGACAGAGATAACGGGAAAGGAAAGGTGGGGAAATAGCATCATATCTTATACATTTTGTCAGAAAATTGCATTCTTCTCTTCAAAGATCCAAGCAGGTTTTCCTTAGACCTCCCAGACCAGTGGAGAAGGACTTGTATGCACATATGAGAGCAAAAATGGGACACTTCCATCAGATTTGGCATTAAATGACCAATAACTGAAATACCACCTGTAAGAGATCACTAAATATAAACAGCCAGGTGCTGCAATAAAATGTGAAATCATTTGTTTAAATGTCTGCAACACTGCAGTTCAGTACATTAGTACATCATAATTAGAGATTTTCACTGAGATCGTACCAAGCAGTGTGCTAGTAAGTGGGCTGTGAGGTTCATTTTTTCTGACAGTAAAAGATGTCCAGGTTGCACTAGTTGCTACTGTGAATAAAAAGTGTGTGTCTTCTGACAGCTTCTGGTGTCCAAAAAAGAGGTACATTTTCATGCATTTACAGGGTAAAATAGCCTTGATCAGACTCCACCTCAGATATGCCAGCCTTCTCCAAAAGCTACAAAGGGAACCCAAATGGTCATGTAGACAGGGCACAAGTCATCCTTAAAAGCAAAAGAGGAGGGGTAGGGAAACTTCACTAATTCAGTCAAATCTGAATTAAAAACCCTTTGAGGAGAAGTCAGAGCAACCTTCTGCTCTCCTTGGGAGCAGGGGGAGTCTCTCTGTCCTGGGGTCTCCCATGCATGTGCTGAGATCAGCTGTGTGATGGATGGGCTGATGGGATGCCTCCCCACTGACAGCCGTGGCAGCTGTCAATCTCTGCCAGGCCTCACCCTCTACACCGAGCAGGGAAGGTCAGTTTACAGTATATGAAGACTAGACTGAAGTATACTAATCCATTATGTGTTTTCCTAAGTATTGCTTGCCAGATTCAATGATAGCATCACATATATCACATACAGGCAACTGCTACTGATTGAGCTGGCATTTCTGCTGCGAGCTGAAGGTGGAAGTTCACGTTAAATAATGATGCAACCCTTGCTACACAAATAGTTTTGGTTTAATAAAATTTTTACAGCTGCACACAGAGTTAGGATGACTTTTTGAAGAAGATTCTAGATAAATCACAGTTGGTTATTAATAATTTGTTAGGTGTACACTGTATATAACTGTACATACAGTTATTACATTCCGGAGGAGCTCTGGATTTTGCCACTCTGTTCTTATTGATAGAATAATCCATTTGCTTTTTTTATCTTGTACTGAGAGTATGGTTAGACCTTGTTGGAACTTAAGAGATTATTGAAAATAAGGTGTTTATTTTCACATTTGAGCACAAGTTTACCTGGCATATTTTAAAGTGCATTTCTTAAAAATTCACTTTAGAATATGAATTAGTTTCTGGGCACTAAATACATTTACAGTTGCTAAGCATTTCACTAAAAACTGGGAAAAAAACCCCTGTTTTGGGTCCATTTAGCTATCATTAACTCTGATTCTGAGACCAGAATAACAATGACATACAATGATTGTGATATCGATACATTTGAAAAATACGTATACTTTGGACCTTGTGGCTTTTTAAAATATTCTTCCTAAGATTAGTTAAGTGTTTCCTGTGATGATGTATAATACAATTGATGCTACAAAGTACTTTACCAGGTCCTTTGGGCACTGCAAGGACTTCTAGCACCAGTATTTTCTGACCATGCGCTGCCTCTGTGCTCTCTACTGTTTTCAAATCAGAAGAAGGAGAACAGCCCATGAAGAGCTCCATGTGCTGGGAATTACATAAAAGCCATGTTCATTGTACTCTTGGAGGCAGAGGTAGAATCTTGTTTAGTGCATGCAGACTTAGTTGCCAATTATTTATTTGAAACTTGTAATTTGTGCCAGAGAGGTTGAAGGCCTTGGCTACATTCCCCAGCAAAGCAAACACATAAAACAAAATAAGTGTGGTTTGAAGTATATTCAGTGCTTTGGATCGAAATATGCCCTAGTTTAGTCCTGATCTTTGATTCCCAAGGCTGTCCAATTCCAAGAGGAGCAGAAAATTTCCCACATATCAATCAGGATGTTAGCTGTTCTTTAGTCATTTATCCTATTTAGTTATGTATCTTTCAAGTTATTTCCTGATGAAAGAATTCATAAATTCCTCATTAATACAAGTATTTTAGGATCTTTGTTAGATCTATCCCTCCACTGTGATCCAATAGCTCTGACCTGTTAGAGGCCAAATCACATCAATTTGCTGGAGCAATGCACTGGAAGATTTGGACTGCTGTAAATATTTCTATACCCAGATATAGTGCTCGAAATTGAACAGTGTAGATTAGTTTCAAAAAAATGCATGCAGTACTTACTTGTTCATTTCTTAACATCCTCTTCATTTTTGTGCAGAGATAACTCAGACAAATCAGAGGTTTCACTAATATGTTCTTCATTCAAGGAAACTGCAAAATGGGATTCAAAAAGCATTTTATTAGCTAAATTAGACTTTTCCAGGGAAACATTACTTACAGATTCTTCTTCTGCACAGTCAATAATGGGGCTTTTTTTATGTTCCTTGGGAAACTTTATAAAAATTTAGTGTATTTTATCACTCACAAACTTGTTCTGCTTGTCTAGATTACTTTTTTCTCTGCACAACTTCACTCTGTTACACTTAGTTGTACATTTTACTAAACAATTTTTTCTACCCTTTGTAAATATTTCTAAAAATCACTTAGAAATCCTTTTCAAAATAGTTTAAACTTATTTTTAAAAAACCAGATGGGTCTCGAGCACTCATCTTTCCCATCTCTTAGCCATGTGTTTTCATAAAATTTTCTGTATTAAACAGATCTGGTACTCACTGAATATGTTCTATTCTCCTTTTTAAATTGCTTCATCTTTGCAGACAGAAGACGCATTAATTTCAGCTCAGAGCAGTCATCAATAAAAAGTCATTATTCTTATGAAGTTCCTTTTATCTGTGTATCCCAGAGTTTATGACAGATATTATACAATCAATTCCTCCTATGCCTCACTGGCAAAGGTATGTAAGGCTCCACTGGTAAAGCTGGAAAACAAAGCACCCCTTAGGACTACAAATACTATTCTGACTTGAATTTGCTCAGTTTGAAAATCCTTGAAAACCAGGCCACATTGTCTTCAAGTAGGATATCAAAAATGCAGATTAAGGAAAAGAAATTTACAGCTTGGCTGCATTCATCTGCTGTACTGCCAGATTTAAAATCAAGCAGGCACATGCTTACACATAAAAAAGTGTTCATAACCCATTGACTTCAACAGGACACAAACACGTAAACACACTTAAGAAGTAAAAGTACATTAGAACCACAGATTGATTATGTTGGAAAAAACCTCTAAGATCATGGAGTCCAACCACTAACCCAGCACTGCTTAGACCACAACTAAACCATGTCCATAAGTGCCACATCTGCACATCTTTTAAATACCTCCAGAAATGGTGACTCAACCAATTCCTGGCTGCACAGATACCTGGTATACTCACTGGGTACTTACTATACCAAATCACACATTACTGCCACATGAGTAAAATTATAACATTGCTTGTTCACAGAAACATGAGTGTCCTTTCTTTTCTAGTTTTAGAGAGGAATTGAAAGGGATCAAAAACAATGGCCAGAAACTCATTACAAATGTTTTTTTCACCCATAACTTAAGTGACCCAGAAGTCTGAAAGCAGACATTCAGAACAAAGAGGTCAAGGTTTCAAGGCTAACTACATTAATCCTTGGTGAATGACAAGCATAAATTCTCATCACTTCTAGCTGACAAACAAGAGAGATTAGGGTGATCCATCTCTTACTTTAAGCAAGCATTCCTCACCATCGTAATTGATATCCTGTGGTTATTATCTCACTTATTTTAAGAGATACCCCTAATTAATTTAATTTTGCAGACGTTTCTTACTTTCACTGCAATAATTCACTCTCAAAAAAGCTATGGCTTTTTGACAATATAAATAAAAAACCTAAAAATGACAATTCCCTTTCCTAGCTGTCCTGAAGGATTAAACAAGCAAAATACAAAGTCCTGCCCCGAGCTCACAATTCCTGCAATTGCTTCCCCTTTTAAGCAGAGGTCTGTTTGCAGGGGAGCAAGCTAGAAAGTCACAGCCACCTCCTACCTGTTCATTCATTAGGTCACAGGCTTATATGTCTCATGATTTTGGACCATGGGACATCCTTGAAGAGCCTTAGCTACAGTGCGACGATGATTTGTTCTGAGAAACTAAGGCATTTGTGAGAGAGGCACGGCTTTACAGGTGAGTTCGTGTAGCAGCAGTTATGCAGTACATTTAAAACCAGAAGATACAAAAAACGTGTTTGCAGAAATTGTATAGATATGCTATCAGCTGCTACAGAAGTAGAAGAAGACAGTTTTGAGACACATTTCCAGAAGGACAGCTAGCATCCTGAACATTAAACTATTCGTTATCTAAAGATTATTTTGTCCCATGGATTTATCACAGGCTGAATACTGACTATAAATGTATTTAGTGTCTACTGGTCTGCTCCATATACATACAGAGCAGTTAGTGAGCATGTTCTTAAGCAGCATTTAAACATTATTTATATGTTTTTAATTGACTGAATTATAGCCCAGTACATGGCTTTCAGCCATGACAGCAAACATTCCTTCAACAAATCAAGATACAACCTGCTAGCTGTCTCATAAAGATAGGGCTACCTGCTCCTTTATCCATTTCATGCCTCTGAAGACATTATTAGAAAAACATTATTCCTCCCTTTTTGTAGATGTGCACAGAAGTCAAACAAGATCTAAATTAGCTTTATCATTCCTAAGCCAACCGAAGAGCAGAAACCAGCAAAACCTCTTAACATGCTGGTATCACAAAACCTTCAACAACTTCATAAAGCAGAGTAAAAAGACTGTCTTTTAAATATGCCTTTATACTTCAGTCAATTCACATCTTTGTTTTTAACTAAATCACACCTAGCATTTGCCTCTCATCACATTTGTTTACTTCATTTCTGTATTAGCATGGTTAAAATGATTCATTATTTTAATAACCTGACCTTGCAGTGTCTTAACACATGTAACAGATAACCTTATTTTTATAGTGTAATTAATAGTAAGTAAAATTGCCCTTTCTGGGTAAAAATCTACATATACAGTCTTATCCACAATTCATTCACTTCTGCCATGCAGCAGAAGTTCTAATTAACCAGGCCTCTCAGGGGCCTGGTTAACTTCTACTTGCACAGCTATATTGCTGAAAACTGTAACATGGTCAACAACTCCCTAAAAAGAAGAGGCTTTGCACTTTCTAGAATGAGAGAAGAAATGGTTTTGCATGGATCAGTAAAGATAGCAATAATTGCCATAAGGCTTACTGCAATTTATGCAGAAGAAGTCTCTCAATTGCTCATAGTGGACTGTCAGATGTGAGACAGCATGCAAATGGAGCAGATCATAAAAATAATTTCTGGCCTGGATTCCTAGAACAAAACTCTTGAAATCTTCCTTTATTGCTAAGAAAAGAAGGAATAGAGAAAACAATGTGATTGCTGGAAATGCAACAGAAGTGCATATTTTATTATTCATACTTTTTTACAGAGCTGCAACAAGCTAAATAATACAGTTTTCCAAGATTTATGCACAGCTATATCTTGGTAGAACAAAAGGTTCATAAATTGCCAGCACTGCATTAGTCTTCTTTCAGTTTAGAAACAATTAAAATCTTTGCTGAAAGGTTATTTCTTTTTCTGTGGCCACTGGTGCCTTAAGGCTTGGAAATACAGAAAAGTTTCTGGTAGTCATTGAATGCTATATAGTTAAGTATCTTAATGCCTTATTAGGCATTGGTTATTTGATTAATTTCAAGACAGCAATGAAAATACATTAGGAATATTTGGAAAAGTAAAAAGTATACTGAAAAAACAGAGTCTTAACTTTGGCAGTTATGGTAGGTACCATCATACAATTTCTGCAAAGCAGGGACTACTTGCTGACAGCTAATTGTACAGCTCTTTTACTGGGCACCTCCTCAGAGTATGGTGCATATGATATTGAATACAGCGTTTCAAACACTCTCAGTCATTTTGTGCTGCCTTCCCAATGGTATTCAGTTTTCCAAGACATAGTTCACTTATGTAATTTTGAACACATAGAAGTACTGAGGCATGTCCTCAGCACTTGAAAGGATATGAAACTATTTTTTAACTACCAGAATTTATCTGTACGCGTTAGATACAGGACTCCTCTCACCTAAGTTTAGTGGCATGAAATCATATGATTTCTAATCTAAACTAGTTGCCTAATGCAAACGTCTTAGAAAAACATCATCTTTCATCTGTCAGAGAACAGTTCATCCCTCATGCTTAGAGAGTACTTAACATGGGTTTGAAGTGGAAAGAAAAACGTGAAAGAATAAAGGTTGTGTTAGTGTAAAGTTCCAATACTTCCTGACATTGATAGTTTTACAGCATCTCTGAACCTCTTCCTCAGCCATTTTATAGGCTTCTCAGAATCTTACTTCACTCAAAGCAAGAGCCTATTTTCTTTGTGAATGCAGTACAGGCTGCATTTACAAGTCTCTAATCTTAGCATTTTGCCTAGGGAGTTGGTATGTCCCAAATAGAAAGACAGACACCTCTAGATGGATTGATTGCTGGGATTTTAGACATCTCTCATGAGTACCTCACTGAGATATCTAAACAAGATGATAAAAGCCTGGTGTCTTCCATTCTCTAGGTTCTTGTAAAGGTCTGCTATTGAGGGTGAATGAGAAGGTACTGACTGTAAAAAAAGGACAGCTCCAAACTCCTGCCAGTGACCTATCTTTTTTTTTTAACCTACATTACTGAGCGACAGTAGACATCCCTCTTTCTTTTTCTTTTAGGAAAATACATTGCTGCTTCACCTGTTCCTCATCTCGTTTTACTTTACTTATCTTTGGGAATTATGCCTTGGAGGGATTTTCTGTGCAATTGAGTTCTTGACTACTGAAGATCAGCAGCTTTAACATTTGCCTGCCAATGGCAGTTTTTGTAATCTCATGTTCCATACTCAGAGTCCTGGACATTACAGCCTTGACATTTGGCCTAAGACTGAGGACTTGCTATTAGTATTTCCTCAGGAGACTGACACTTGATGGACAGGTTACATAATCCATGCTTGGATACACTTCTTAGTGAATTGATCTCCATTTCAAATTGACATGGGCAAAGACAGAAATGTAGTACATCACCATCTATTCCCCACCCATAGTGTATTTTAATAAAATGCAACATGCATCACAGCATAGGCTATGAAGCATATAAATCTGCAACATGCAGTTTGAAATGGCTTACAAAATACCACAAATGCCTTCCACATTTCCCTTGTGTTTGTTTACTTATGCAGGAAGTCTAGAAAAATATTTTGATGTATTGCATGCCATAATTTTTAACATTACTCAAAATGTTCCAAAAGACTTTTAGTGAAAGTTAACCCACATCAATCATGACCTTGACATGAAAATTACTGCCAACCTTTAAATAAAAGAAGAAGGAACAAGCACTCTAATACTCCTGGCTGATGCTGAGTTGTTGAAAACATTTAAAGTGTTATGCACATATTCTGTCTACAGTGGAACAATATAAAAGGAAGCCAATAATTTATTACCTTGGCAAACATAATTAAAGATCTTTTATCTTCTCAACTTATATGATCCCAGAATGTGCACTTTATATAGTAAGAATTATATTTAGTAACTATTGTATTAGTAACTATAGTAACTCTTTCTACTTTAGATTAACATAGATTCCAATGAATTCCCTGGGAACTTTTCAAAGTTAGTAAAAATGTGCATTCAGGCCATGACTTTGTGTCATATGTTGCACCTTCCCTATTGTATTTCCCCAGCTGAAGTTATCCAAACAAAAGGTGACACTAGACTACGAGGGTTGACCTGATTTTCTGGTATTCCTCTTATGAAGGAACAACAAGGAATACATGCCAAGATCTGGTTGTCTCACTGGATCTGGATTCAGAGATCTTTTTATTCACAGAAAGTACAAAACAGCACGGTCTCCAGCTCTGTGCCAAAAATTCAATAATGTGCCTACCAAGGTGGCATATGTCCTGTAGTTCCTCCAGGAAAAGTGAGCTTTATCAGAAGTCTGAGACTTATGTCATTGTGTCAAATTCCCTATATCTCTGGAGAGTTCTGGTCAATCTGATATCTTTGGACACAGAATGAAATATGATTCAGGTGGGGAAATGCTTCTTTTCTCTGTTGTTATGGAAAACTTCAGCCTTGAAATATTTTAGCTGTACATTCCTCTAGACTGTATGCTTTATAAAACCTTGTTATTACAAATCCAGCTTATTTCAAAACCTTGATCCGCAAAGCCTCTTTATATACAGATTCTGATGGTTTTTTGCAACACATCTAAATCTTATCATCTAATTTATTCAAAGTTCTGACTGTGGTTTTCAGTCTCTTGCAGCATTTCAACAAGTTGTGCAAACTATGAAATTTTATGAAAATATGGCATTTACCTGAGGATATGAAAACTGCTCTTCTGCTTCATCTGACTTGTTGTTCTACTCTTGCAGTGGTCAGATTCACCTATAAATGTTCTATCACACTTTTAAATCATGGAGTTCCATATCTCTTAGGGAAATAGATGAAGGCAATTTCCTTCTGCTCACGGTGGTAGCTTTACAGGTTTAACTTGAACTCTTACTATCAATGAACGAAAGGCATTTTAACTGAGCTAGTTAAAAAAAACAAACAAACTGGAAATTCCCAGGATTTTTGAAATAGCTACCCCACAGCAGGAATCAATTGTATTGTTAATTTGAGAAAATCAGTTTCCAGAAGATATGAACAATGATCACAAATAAGAAAATAAATGTGATCAAACGCAGATGCAATTAATCAAGGAGTTCTTTTCTGTGATGTCTTCTTACTGCCTGAAACATAAATGTAAATTTAATATATGTCAGCTGTATTAATGAAAAGCACAAGACTGAGTTTGTAACTATGAAACTTCAATGCAACTAGTAAACTGAAAATGTTAAAGGAAAAACCTTATGAAGGAGAAGATGATATCTGTGTAAACATGTTTCTCTTTGTCTTATTTCTCACCAGCAGTTGCTGGTTCAACCAGATAACAGCTGCTTCCCAGAATCTTAAAGAACTGGTCAGCCTTACAGCTCTATTTTTCAAAGGAAAAGACTGGTAGCACAGACACTAATCATTTTCAATCACTCTTAGAGTTGATCATCTTCGATTTAAAGAACTTCAAAGCCTCTCATGAGTTTTAGTTTTTTCATTTGTCTACTTTTGCGGAAAATGCTTGTGCTGGTTTTGACTGGGATAGGCATTGTTCCTCATAGCAGCTGGTACGAGGATATGTTTTGGATTTGGGCTGAAAACAGTGTGGATAGTATAGAGGCACTTTTGTTATTGCTCAGCAGTTCTGACACAGAGTTAAAGCCTTTTCTGACCCTCATCATGCCCCCACCAGTGAGGAAGCTGCGGATGCACAAGGAGTTGGAAGGAAAAACAGCCAGGACAGCTGACCCCAGCTGACCCAAGGGATATTCCATACCCTGTGGCATCATGCTCAGCGTATATGGCTGGGGGAAGAAGGAGGAACGGGGAAATGTTTTAAGTGGTGACATTTGTCTTCCCAAGACACAGTTATGTGTGACAAGGCCCTGCTCTCCTGGAGATGGCTAAATCCCTGCCTGCCCATGGGAAGGGGCGAATGACTACCCTGTTTTGCTTTCCTTCTGTGAGCAGCTTTTGCTTTACCTGTTAAACTGTCTTTATCTCAACCACATGTTCTCCAGCTTTTACTCTTCCAATTCTTTCCCCCATCTCACTGTAGGGGGACTGAGAGAGCGAGTGTGGGACTTGGCTGCTGGCTGGCATTTTACTATGACAATGCTGAAAGAATCTCTTCTCTCTTCTTCTGCCTGTTTTCAGTAATTGCCTTGTAATGGCAAGGAGCACTTCAGGAGAATCTATTGGCCATGTTAGATTGTCTGACCACTAGACTGATGCTCTGAGGGCTATAACTCATGGGATTCTGTGCCATAATTTTCCTTCCACTTCATTTACAATATTCCTATTTTTAGTATCAATGTGAGACAGACCCAATTATACTTGAAGTTCAGCAGCATATAATAGGTGTCTGAATTTGACTGTTGAATTATTCTAATCATCATTTTCACAATTTAACATAATTTACATGATGCTATTTGGTTTTAAACATTCTGGACTCAAAGTCACATGTTTAAAATCATGTATTTTCAGAAAAAACCCCAAACATAAATTACTAAGAAATTCATTATAGTCAAGTACCTGTGATATGCTATGTTTAGCAAATATAGAGTAGCATGTGAGATTATATTTTTAGCAGCTGTATTCTCCATTAATATTTTTTCCTGAATGCTGAGAACAACAATGCAGAGTGAATATGCACTCTTTACGGTTGTGGAAATTTGAAAAAGCTGCTGAAAATCTGAGTTTTCTTTTCCTAGCTGTACTTTAACCTAATTTCTACCTGTGTTTCATTGCATTTCTTTTGGCTCCTGTCCTTCAACAGTAATTTCCAGTCTCCTTGCAGCTGAGCTCCACAACATTCCAGCTGCAAACAGGTGGGGACCTGGAACTATGTGTTTTTTCTGACAAGTTCTTTCAGTGAACTAGGAGCAATGAGTTTGAATTGTTACAGAATTATTTTGCAAACCCTAAGTATCTGTCTGAAACTCATTCTCCTATGTACATGTCTATCAATCTTTGTTTGGGATTTACTGCAGAGAAGCACCTTCATATGTGCAGTGAAGTTAGTTGGGTGCTATTATAAGATAACTTTGGCCATTTGGAGACTGGCTGGATTTATTTTATTGCATATGCATAAAACAGCTATGCATTGAAAATACAGTAGGTCTCTCAGAAACCTTTCAGAAACTTGCAGACACCTGGTAACCCTATAGGGCTGAATGCTGCCATGTATATGGAGCTAGCCAGGCTAGAAGATGTCAACAAATTGCAGACATTCACTGCAGATATGTGCCTGGATTTACAGGAGTTCAACAGCCAGACTCATGCCATCACATGTGTTCAGTAGCAAACAAACTCACAATGATGCGATAGCATAATGAGTAAAATTAATTCTACAAAAGCAAACAGTAACTTCTCAGGTAGGTTTTCATCTGTTTAAATAAATAATAAATGAATGATAACACTAAATACACCAAAAAAATCCTCACCAAAATTCTGATACGTTCAATCAACTTTAGTTAGGCAAGTTACTGGGAGCTGGGTCAACCCAGAGGAGATGGGCCCCACCAAGTCATGCTTAGCATAAGATTTACAGGAAGCACATTTTACAAGAATTTCCATTCTAAAAATATTTTTAGCTTAGAGCATTCTGGACCCCTTTGGAGTGTAACTTTGAAGGTCTTAACTTAGTCATAACTAGAATTGTATCTAAAACATCTTCCAAGAGACTAAAATGTCACTGCTTCTTTCAAGTGCAGATACAGAAAACATCACTAGTATTATCCTCACAGAACCTCATGGTAAATTTTGACTTGCATATGTGTATACAAGTACTGTATACATATATCCCACTGATGTCAGTAGCATATCACAGCTGAGACCTGCTGTGCACATCTGAGAGGAAATTTTTGTTACTGAAAAGATTTCATAGTGTCTAAAAGAGAAAAATTGTGATGAGATTTGGTCATTGTTCCCAGAGCTGTCTAATTAGGCTTAAATGTTCTAGTTACAGTCTTGCTGTGGATTTGCATGTGTAACTCCTGGTGATGAAAGCGAAACATGAAGAGCAGAACTAAGCTTTTGCTCTTTGGGAAGCAATATATGAAACTGTGCCCACTGAAATCACTGGGAGTATTTTCTTTTCTTTGCTGGGTCAGGATTTTCTCCCATGTCTGGGTAAGTGCTCAATAGATTCATTTTCAGAGACTCTATTCCCTGTCCCTTTTCTCGTGGTTAGATAAGATGAAGCATTTTCAAGAAAAAAGTAAAAAAAGAACTAACCCAAATAAATGCATAACCTCGATATCCTACTTCTCCCTGGTATAGAAGGGGAAAAAGAGGGTTTATGCTCCTAATGTAGTTTTGATTCTAAATCCAATGTAAATATAGCATGAAATGTAAATCCATTGGGGTTTTGTGTGGTGAATTTTACAACATTTTTAATATTGATTCAACTATATGCTGGAAAGTGTCTTTCATTAAAAAATCCATAAGCATTTGAGGAAGGAGCTGAGGTGATGTCTTTGTGTCTGCTAAAGTTTAAGCCCCTCTTGTATATAGCCAGGTGAAATCCAGAAGTGGGCAAAATGATGTAAACCATGTCCTTCTCTGATCTCCAAGATTTTATTACCTTTACACTTGTAACTCCTTGGTTATAGTTCAATTGAGTTCTGCCTCACTGTGTCACTGTCTTAAGTATTTTTCACTTTTCTAATGTCAATAGCTCTTCTGTTGAGAGGACTCAACAGGAAGTGGATGCAGGGAGTTTGAGCTCTGATGAGATCCTTTAATCCACCCCTAATCCCCCTCAATTAAAACTCCATTGATGACAGAAAAATCATTAAGTGCTGAAGAACAGGAAAATGAGTGAAAACAACCCTGCATGAGAAATTAGATACACAGCTTTGAGCAGGGATGTCCTGCTCCTTCCCCAGCACATCTCCTTTCTGTGCCATCCCTAGCAAGCAAAGCTCTTAACTCTTACAGCTGAGCAGGTAAAAATGTATAATCTGGTTGGCAGCTTAAGTAATGCAGCTCTCACTGTCCAGGCAGCTTAAGTAATGCAGCTCTCACTGTCCAGACAGAACACCTAACCCCACATCCCACTGCTGGGGAAGCTGAGGGGATCTGGAGGCTTAACTGAAGGGTCCATTCAGTGACTGTTCTCTTCCATAAACACATAGCTCTAATAAATTGTGCATGCCTGTTCTACTGATGCACTGCTGCTTACCTGTGTATTTCTGTAAATAATTTCTTGCCACAAAGTTTGCAGAGACAGAAGGAAAACTACAATTAAAAATAATTTTTAAAAAATCATTTTGTCCATAAATAAGTTTTAATAGTATTCTTTCCTATTTTCTACTGTAAACCACAAAGGGTATTTATTGTTTGTTATTTTTACAATTAGCATGTCCATTTTTCTGCTTTACTTATTTTCTAATGAAGTAGGAGGAAAATTAAGCCAAGAAAGCAATATTTAACGTTACCTCTCCCCTTTGCACAACCCTCTCCTCCAAAACCTCCTCCAAACCTCAAGTGGTTTGTAGGTCATAGTAAAATAGGAAGCATAGTAGAGGGTGTACAAAGAACTAAGGAGCAGCAGGTCTGAATGATATTTTCCACTGGGAAACCTGGGAACCATATGCTGTAAATGTTGAGTACAGTTAATGTGGCTTGAAGCAGCATTAAATCCATTTACCCTGCATGAGCCCCCTCTCCCCAGAGTGCACACACGGGTCATGGAGCCAAAAGCAGTACAGAAACCAGCTGGACTTTGTTAAAGGTTCGGGTGGTAGCCAAAGGAAAGTTTTTGATAAAGGCTTTTTTGTAAGTCTATACTGAGAATCTATAGCATTGCAGTCTTGATTTCTCATGGATTCCCAGCCTTTATTTTCTTCCTTTCTTTGTCTGAAATAACCCCATTTGGAATCGCAGATAATCTCACAGACAGCAGAAGGGTATGAGGTAATTCATAGAAACTTAAGACCCAAACAATTGTAGTCTTCTTGGACTTATTTTGTTCCCCCTGTGTGATTTTACACTGTAAGGGAATATGTAAACTTCCATCTTTCTTCATCACTGCTTAAAAATGGAATGGCCTGGTACTTTTCCAGGCAATCTGTGTGTACCTATAAACCGAAATGCAGCTCATAAACATTAACCATGTTGAAACAATACATTCGCTGTTTGCAATCACATTATAAACAACTTAGATGTAAGACACAATTTGTAGGCATCTGTAATGTCCCAGCACATGGAAACCCAACCTCCACACCTAAACCACAGAGTAATTATCACCACATATGTATTTTGCCCTGCACATAAGCTTTCAACCAATATGTATATCATCCCTATGACACTGTTTTTAATAAGTACTTCTTCATGAAATAGTGGTGGTATTAAACCTCTGACCACTTTTACACTCCTTTAATGCCTCCTCTCTATTTACTTGGTACACACTTACTGCTGTCTACTTCAAACTGCAGATTTCCAGAACTTATTTGCTACGTGCTTAAGTGCCTTGTTCAATGCGTTGTATTCTAATTCCCATGTAGTGCCCCTAGGGGCTGCAGTAAAAACAATAATTCATGGGTCCTGACCCTTCAGATACTTTCTAGTACAAGTAATATCCACTAAGGCTGGTAAGCATGTTCAAGAACAGGCTGATGATTTGTGCACTTGGCAAACAGAGGCTCAAGAGATTCTTTAGAGGTTTCACTTGATAAACAGGAGAATGTTGCCACACATGTATTCCCTGACATTTATTTTGATACAACAAAAAGCTTTTGAAAGATAGTTTCCAAGGATTGAAGTACCTTGCAAGTTGCTTGTGGATCTCCCTCGGACAGCTGGGAATCATCATGCTTGTTCCTCAGCCACTAGAGCAGCAGTCAGCTGCCAGTCATCAGCTTCAGTTGGAAAATTATGGGATCTGCAAATCTTCCACAACTCCTCCAAGTTCTATTCATAGAAATATACTAGGATCTACACTCAGTGTGTCTGGTGCCATTGATAGTTTTAGAGGGGACTTGGCTGGTTTCTTCCGCCTCTTTTTTCAAACGATTTTGATACAAGTTAACATAAGGTCAGAGTCAAGACCTTGAGGCACAATTCTCTATTTTATTACACTGCAGACTTATAGGTTTTAGCACTTAGTACTGTTGCTAAGTAGTCCACTAGCAGACACTCTCTGTCAGTTTATTTTTTGCAGAATGAAATAAATAAAAAAGGCACCACTGCTGGTTTTTCACAGGAAAAAAGGCTACACAACTTGATTAATCTTATGAATAATATTCTAGACTGATTTATTTTCTTTAAGTCAGACAGAGAATTTAGTTACACAGTCCTCCTCAGCAGTCAAAGAACACATATGGGGAACATGACACTCAAACAGGTGCCTGAGGTGTCAGTTCCTTTATTAGCTCTATTACAGATATCCTGCTTCCCCTCCTCTCAGTTTTCCCATCTGTTAGATATGGTTGAAGTTCCTGATCAGTAGTATGAAGACACTGAGGTCTATAGGTAGTCAGGCTACTTTGCCCAGATAAATTATGGTCAGACGTCACCCTGTAAAAAATCCATTTGCCTGATGGCATGAGGATATTAGTGTCAATGTGTAGAATACCCACATAGTGTACCTTTTCAATAATACAAATCTAAATAGTCCTAAAGAGTAAGCCTAGATCTTTAAAATGAGATGTGTTCAT
This sequence comes from Aleadryas rufinucha, assembly GCA_013397815.1. Classification (NCBI taxonomy): domain Eukaryota; kingdom Metazoa; phylum Chordata; class Aves; order Passeriformes; genus Aleadryas; species Aleadryas rufinucha. The sequence continues at coordinate 68,079 of VZTH01019684.1, forward strand.
CTATCCAGCATCTGCTGTTCGTAGATACCAGGATCTGTTACCGATTACAGCTATTTGACCCTGCATTCCTTTAAGGACACAAATTACAAATGATGCAGCCACATAGGCTATTTTGTAACCACAGATAAGGGCCTTAAACCTCTAAGCAGCACCAAGGAAAACAGAACAAGCTACAGATTCCTCTATGTCTTTGCAATATGTCCTGTGTATGAAGTGAGGTGTTCAATATGCTGCCCCAGGCAGCAGTCCAGGAGTGTCTCCAGCCCAGGAGAGCGCCAGCCTGTGTCTTCCTGGCACCTAAGGGATTCCACCACTGCTGCCCAGAGCTATGTCTCAGCAAGGCAAGAACAAGTCTCTGCAGCTTTTCTATCCTCACTTCCTCACTCCATTAGCCTGCACAGAGAAAGTCTTGGCTCTAATCAGGCATCATTTCCCACCAGCTACTGCAGCTGAGGAAAAAGGGATTCCAAAGCGCTTGATTAGGTATGCAGCATGAGCTTCTATGCAGCCTTGTGTAAGACATGATAACAGGTTGGTGTCTTTCTTCCAACTGATTTTTTTTAAGCACAATTTTGCTAAAGTTAGCATTTCTAGTATCAGGCATCTGTGACCAGCCCAAACTAGAAAAGCATCTACACAATTGCTTGACTGTGAAAAACATTAGTCAAGTAAGGAGAGGTGTGTACTTGCGAGATGTACTATGGCAAATTGGTAGGCTGTAGGAAAGCAACAACAGCAGGTGCAAAAATAAAACATTAATCAGAAAGTCAAAATTCAGATCCTGTCTAGTGTGTCCATGTAAGAAAACAGCACCTTTTCCAGAAACAGTGGATCAGGCACGTTTGACTCTATTTGCTGAGCTAAGGAAGACAGCCCAGCACTCGTTGCTCATGGGCAGCATTATGGCAGGCTACCAAAGTCCCAGGTGCTTTTCTCCCTGTCACTGTAGGTGATCCGGACAAAACGTTGATATACTACCATCCACACTCAATGAAATTTAAATGGTTTAAACTGTTCCTAAAATACACTCGCTGAGAATCGAACCCCTGGCCTATGTTTTGTTCTCATTTCATGCAAAGTTAGCACTGCAAGCCTCACAGACACTGTACTCACCAAGCAGTGAGGAAGAGAGACCACAGCCTTGATCACTAAGATCATAAGTGAGGTGTATTCCTTTATATCTACCTTGGTTTCAAAACCTTCCTCAACTCAGGTGAAATACAGAAGTGTAACACTGCTCTACTTGTATTCTCTGATTTCCAGCAAATTGGTCTTGTGAAATTCAGCTTGAGAAAAGACCAGAAGCCTTGGAGAAAGAAGATCTTTCCCAGTACTTGGTTGAGTTGAACCTTTCTTCATGTCTACTTGAGGAAAAATAAATTCCACTGAAAATGTGAAGGTTTCTAAGAACTTCTTACAAAGAAAAAAATTTAATTTATGTAATTCACGAGGTTACTGCCAAATATCACTCATTAATGCAAAAACAACCAGAACAGTTTCTTGGAGACTGCTAGTAAGTTTTCATGCAAATTCCCAGCCCAAAGATTTATAGAAAAAAATCACTAAAAATAATTTTGCATTATTATACAGCATCATTATTTTGAAAATATTCATTTTGTTTGGCCTTGAAATATCAGGGTTGAGTGACGTAAAACAAAATACATCAAAGGGCTTTGGATACTCTCTCTGTATACTAATTTGGAAAAGTAATTTTCTTATTTCTTTTTTCTTCTGGAACTCACATTCTTCTGAGAAAACTAATAGAAGTCAAAACTTTCTTGCCAAAAGAAATGTGGGGTTTTTTTAAGTGTGCCCTTAGAAAATACTTCATATTTTTTTCTGGAAAAATGTATGTACTGTAAAATGTATGCATTTTAATGGTGTCCAACTATTAGGAAAAAAATTATAAGCATCTTTCCAATATATAGTCAGATACAAAGACTAAAAGGGGAAAAAAACCCCCACAAAAGCATACATACAAAAGACAGCATTTACCAAAAAAAAAAAAAAAAAAAAAAAAAAAAAAAAAAAAAAACAGCTGCATTATTTGTTCTTATGGATTGTGCATCTTGGCTCTTTATGAGTCGTTGAATGACAACTTAATTTGCAAGTGGGAGAGCAAAGAGAATAATGTGATAATTTATCTCCAAATGAAGATAGAGCAGTAGCATACACAAAATGTATCAATCCCCTTCACAGACAGATTTTTAAAAGTCTTCCAGTAAAAAGTATTTTAGTATTTTTTTAAAATACTTGTATCCAGTTGTATCCAGCTGAAATTAATTTCACTTGTGCTTTTAAATAGCCTTCTTACATGGGAAACTAATGCTCAACTTGCTACTTGATAGGGCAGAGTAGGGGTGCATTTAAGTTTGAGAGGAAAAGGGGGTGTTTTAATATGCAAGTCTAATAGTGCTATTGGATTTTCAAGAATCAGAATGATCTAATTGCCTTCTAAAGCACATCTAAATATCGTGGTATTCAGAGACATGTTGTGTATTGTTAAATTTTTTCAGTAATATATAACAAGAACACAATAGCTCCAGTAAATCAAACTAAAATGAATGATAAAGTACCTGATTTAATACTGTGCATTAATTTTAGTTCAGATGGTCCCTGCTTTGTTTTATAATACAATTGCATTCAAGACTACATCATTTGCATGCTACTGGAAGGTACATTATAAAATAATCTTAAATTATCAAGACTGAAAGGGAACAATTGTTAGGATACAGTGTCTATATATCAAAGACAAGTCTTTAATAAGTGTGTTTCTCAATTCTTATTTAAGAACATGTACTTCATTGTCTTAGAATTCTTATTTTTTTCTAAAATCTAGTCACAGTTGCTTCCCTTCAGGTTTCTAGACTCTTAACCATTACTAATACCCCTGCAAACTGTCTGTAACCTCTTACTTAGCAAGTTTTAAATTTTCCTGCATCTATCTCAAAACTACAGGTGTACTGTACCACATCTTTCCAAAGGATTCAGAGCCAAAAGGAGGATTTCATTCTAAATTACTGCTTTGAAGTTCTGTAGATCTACCCATCTCCCTGCAGGGTCTTCTATCTCCATTCAAGTGATTATTCCACCTCTCAGGCTTTTATCTTGGCTCCTAGTTGTTCACTGCTCCATCTGAAACCCACAACTGGCTTTGGAAGAAAGGCAAACAGTTCAGAGGTAAACACACAGTGTATTAGTTATAGTGGGTATAAATAAAACAAAAATGGCCAATTAGAAAGACAGCTGATGCAGTCTTTCTGAGTGTTATGGCCATCTCACCACGTGGAGTCTATCCTGTGTCTGATCCTGCCGCCCTGTGATCCTGCTGCTGCACGTGGCTAACATGAGCAGAGTATAACAGCAAACACAGCATCCATCAAGAAGAGTTTCAGCATTATTGAAAAGAACCTGACCTGTGTTTTTTCTAAGCCATCTAAGGCCCTTTCACTGTGGATTTCTTAAGCTGCATCTAGTCTTTTCTCAGCACTGAAAAAGGCGATACATCAAAGCCCATTTTCATTGAGATGGTGGAAGGGCTCCTCCTGAAGCCTGAGGGTCAGTGCCTCGAGGAATAACCATTCAGCTTGGTAAGAACTGCTACCCTCAGCATGATCCTTGAAATGCAACAGAAAGGCGAATGCATTGTGCTGCTAAGCTGAGAAAAGGAAGGGCCTTGCTGATCCAGTCTGAGCACATGGACAAATGAGTCAGTTCATATGTTCCTGTCTCCACGTGGAGGAGAAAAGTCTCAGTGAGTGCCATTCATGGCCATGGGGACCAACTGATTGGAGGGCAACACATAATATGGTATAAGATGGAAACAATGGGCACTCATGGGGGTAGATAAACCCTGAAAAATTTTGCAAAGAAAGATATAGAGGGGTATATTTTTTTATGCTTATTAGGCTATGTAAATCTTAAATACTACTAACAGCTTTATTTAGAATAGTACTGAGCAAACTAACAGATTAGGAGCAAATTCATATTCATCACAACTCATCATCTGCTGCGTATGGTCATCCCACTCTCCATCCTCTAGGTAAAAAATATTCCAAGAGCAACACAGAAAAGAGAACAATCCAGCATTCACAGAAACATGCCTCATCACACGGGGAGAACAATGCTTCATGTTCTCCATGATCCCTTTCATATAAACACAAGGAGATCAACACAAAAGCACTGACGACCTAGTTCAACTGTTGACTGTATTATAACAGAGACAACAATCTATACTGACACACACAGATCAACAACTTCAGCTCTAAAACATGAGGCTTCTTTACCCTTGTAACTCTTTAGTACTAAGGCTGCAAAACTTTAAATATTCCTGCTCATATGGATACCTAATGCCTTTTCAGTTCTCCCAAAGGATTTATTTCAGCCATGTCTATAGTGGTGTTTGCACCACTGGCTGGTTACACAGTATGTACATACATCCTCTTCTGTCTGAGTTTGGCAGCATTAGCGGTCACTTGGTACTCAACAATTTCCAAATTGGAGGAGGAAGGTCTCTGATCTGTGGAGATCTCCAGGTCCTACTGTGTTTAATTGGAGCTATGGGGTGCTGAGCCTATCTGTAAATCAGCCTCTAAGTGGAATGTCCATTGATTGATAAAATATTAAAAGCCTGTAATTAGTGCATAAATTTTAGGTAGTGCCACAGTTCCTCCAGTCAAACTTTTGAAATTTCTCCATAGCTATGCATATCTAGACATCCTTAGATGTTTCTTGCACTTTATGTGTCTATATCTGTGTTATGACAATTATTAAAGAAATAATATCTAGCAGTGGATACTATTGAGTCTGTTACATAGAAGCAGCTACATCCCTGCAAAGAAGCTGCCAATTTGGCTAATAGAAAGCACTCTCATTAGCTTGTTTTCAGTACTTCTTGCTTGAAAAACTTCCTTTGTTCTCATCAATGTGACTTTGAAATGAGACTAAAGAGAAAGAAGCTGGCTGGAACAGAAACTTCTCTTACACACTACTCCAAGCCTTCATAGAAGAATTTTTAAAGAAGACTGCAGTCTTAAAAATCAACAGTGTAGTTGAATGGTTTCCTATAGATGCCAGGTGCCCAAAGCACCATACATTTAAAGATCACGTCTTAAAAACATATAAGCCTCTAACCTCCTTAATACTGTGATGGATTCTATGTTAAATTAAGGATTTTACTTCTTTTGTAAAACTTACCCCATATGACTTTTGCCAAGCTGAATCTTATTTTGCCACTTTTTAGCCTCTTGAGATTCCAATTCTCCTAATTTAATAAAACCTGTGAATGCAATCAGTAGGTTACTCTTCTGCTCCCACATCTCTAATAAAAGATGTTGTATGAGTCTATATCAAGCAAAGATCCTTGTATCACACTCCTTGTAACCTCCTATCCTGTTATCTTTCATAATTCCTCAGAAAAAAAGGCTGCTTACTTATCTCTACTGCACATGGAAAACCAAATTGGAGATGCATATGTGTGAATACCTTATCTGACCTATATTAGGGAGGGAAGTAACAAAAGAGCTGGAACTGGTTTCCCTCTTCTTCTGGCTGTTATAAATAAGCCTGTTCTTATTTATGTGTTTCCCAGAACTCATTTTCCTGTACTCAGTTTCCAGTAAACCCACTAGAGATCCTCTAGTATCCGTCTTTGTTTCTCTCATGTTTATATATTAATCATTTCATATGACAATGCAAAATATTTCAGCAACAATAAAAGCCGATTGGAAAGCAGCTGTAGTAAGCATAAAGGACTGAGGTCTAATCCAGTTATATTAATGAGCTGCATATTCCTGTCCAGAAGGATTCTCTTTTAGTGTGGTGTACTGCCTTATGGACTTTAGCAACAGATAAAAGGTGTGGAGTTTCCTCTTGTTTTATGTGAGCCTCTTTTAGTATAAGTGCAAGATATCTAGCAAGAGAGAAATATGCCAGAGAGAACTCATAGCACCTCGAAAGTCTCATTTGAAGAGTGCCTGCTGAGGGAGGGAACACGCTCCATAACCTATGGCAAAAGTCCTGGGAACTGAATGGCCCAGGCTGAAGGTGGCCTCTTTCTCCAACCAAGTCTTTAATAAAAACTGAAGGTAACATGGCCTTCCTCTCCAAGGACATACCAGTCACGCTGGGGAGCCACAGATTTGTCTGGTGGAAGAAAGCTACACCCCAGCAAGGGGCCTGCATCCTCTCTCCTAAACTGTAAGCTAAAATCCATCAGTCATTTTAAATATGTCATACAAAGAGTTCTACCCTACAGCATTAAAATAAACAGCGTTTATTAAAATAAACCCCACTGGTTTTGTGGGGTTTTTTTCATCTACTAAATAGTCTCTCTTAGGCACTCCAATACTACAGTAATGGGCTCTGGATAATAACTTAAACTCAAAGTTAGTCTTTAACCATATTACAGGGTTTGTCCTTACAATACCACAGCACCATGGCATTTTACAGCAAAACACAAGGAAAAAGTGAGAATGAAAAAATATGGTTTCATCATACTAGGAAACAATAGTCTAAATGCCAATCTTCAGGCATTTCTAAGTGATATCCTTGTGTTTATACTATTAGTTCAACCAACATTACTCCGCTTCAAACTAAAATAATAACAAGAACAGAACCATTTGTTCAGCCTGACTGCTGGAAAAGGAAAATGAAGTTGTGTGTAGAACTGCAGGAAATTATGTTGACTGATAACAAATATAATTATTTCCGAATTATTATGATTGTGCCACAATCATTCCATGAATGCAAAAGATTTTTTTTTTCTCCACTCCTCCTTTTCCCCCTACAGCACAACTCCTTATCTTTCCTCTTTGTTCCTACCTTCTGCAGCAGTTTCAACACTGGCACTGTGCCCCGGCACATGAAAGCTATAGTATTGTGGATTATCAGACTTTTTGCCTGGAATAAGACGGATGCAGAAACACTCTGTTTAACAAAGGTCCCACTTTATCTTTGCCCAGGCTTCTTCCCCCTGCTCTTTGAAGCTTTACTAGAGTATATGGTGTCACAACGCAGCATAAAGGGTAGCTACTTCCTGAGAGGGTTTACAGGCTGCAGAATTAATTTGGTTTTAAGAAAACCGACCTTAAAACAATAATTCATGACAGTGTCACTGTAAAAAGGCTCGTGATTCAGGGCTGAGGTGTTGGTTGGTTGGATGAAAAGGTTCATAAAATGGATTCTAACAGGAAAAGAGTAGAATAAGGAACAGTGATTGGAGAAGGCCCCCAAATTGGTAAGCTATTGTAGAAGATTATAGCTGATGATGCATGCTATAGCAACTGAAGAGAAAGGAGATGGATTGTGAAAATTGGACCTCAATGAGGAGCAAAGTTCTGAAAAAAATAGTAAATTATAACTGATTTACAACAGCCTGCTAAATAATATTGGAAATGTTTACCCAAAACGGGGAGTAGTTCAGATGCTGAATTCTGGTTTTGCATGAACTAAAGCATGGGAAAATTTTTTGTATGAGAAGTTATCATGACCTGAGGCCTGTTCCAACTATGCTGGTAGGAAAAAAAAAGGTGATAGCTTCAGTTGTTAAAATCCACAGGCTATAGTAGAGAAAGCCTCCAGCCCACTGCACAACAAGCTTTCAGCAGCACCTGGACTAACTACCAGAATCTAGGAAATACTCAAAGGTGAAGAAGTATCCCAAAAACGCTGCTAAGCTTTTGATACATTCATCTGTAGTGGTTAAGCAGCAGCAAATAGGGCAGGTTTACAGTGAAAAATTACAGTGTGTGTCTAAGTAGAGTACCAGTTTCTGTGTGGAAAAGACCATTAGTTGGTAGCCGAGGCCAATGTCCCACAGGTAGTCCCCAGCCACTCTTTTGTCGTGCTACGAGCCATAGGAGCTGGAGAATAGGAGGCAGATTTGTTCATTCAATTGCTGAGCTGCAGAAGGCTGGCAGTGAGCTGCTGGCACCAGGGGGTGGTCACTCAGAGCCATGAAAAGTCTGTCTGAAAAAGGCAGTCACGACTGTGTGCCTCACACAACATAACCAGTCACATCTCAGAGATGTCTAATGTCCTAATGCACTTCTTATTGACTGTGCACAAGAGAAAAGACTGTGTTAGACAAGGAGACTTTGTCCCAAGCACTAGCTCTGGACTGTGTCTACTTAAACAGGGTTTAAACAAACTCTTGCTAATTGCAGCAGAAGATTGCTGTTTTGAAGAGGGTTGTGTTTATCCTGGGCACTTGAGTGTCACATCTGTGTCTTTTCTTTGACTGCCAGGATCTGGAAGCCTGGGATCATAGCAGAATCTCCTAATCAGGCTTTCCAATGTGGTGAATCTCTTTTTGAACTAATCCTGTTAAAAGGAGAGTTTCAGACAAAGCATGAGGCACAAGTCCAGCTCTTTGAGACCCTGTTTTTTTGGGAAAAATTACAAATCTCTGTATTTGCCTGGAATATAGATCTGCTTTGTAATAACTGGCTCAGAAGCGGATGTGCTACATAACTCCCATGTTTGACCTCTCAGGCTGTCACATAGAAGGGAAGCAACCACTGCCTGATTGTCCCTTTCATGCAACACACAGACCAGTAGAATAACACAGACATCTCTATTTTATATGAATCCATTAGGTCTCTGACCAGGCTCCACATCCATTCCTCCATTTATAATGCTTCAGCTACAAATATCCTGGCAACCTTCTGCTCTTGTTATCTTCATGAGGATGGCAAATCTACTTTTCTCTCCCTCGCCTTGGTAACAGAGTGCAGCCTACAGTGTTGTCCCCAAATTGCCTTGTTGCTTTGATTCCTTAGGCTACATTTTAGAGTATAAATATCTTGCAGCACACAAGATGAACATGGGATTTCCAGTATGTATAAGCTATTAGAAGTGAAACAATATGAAACGTGCTGAAACGAGTATAGCCTCTTGCTCCAGAAAGCAATGTATTAAATCTGCAACTTAGCTGCAACTTGACAGTGTAGAAATTATCACAGGGTCTTATATAGGGAAACTCCTTGTAAGCAACATTAAAGGAGATGGGTCACTAACTCCTCAAATAACAATGTCTTAAAATAATGAAAGTGGAAAAGAAGAAACTTGAGACATCGAAAACCTGCAAGCTTATCTTGGTAGATAAACTACTGTTACTAGCTACCTATTGAGCCAGCTAATGTTTAATTTCACTAACCTTGAGTGAAGGCCTGTGTAAGAGGAACAATCAGACAATAGGCACAAAGGAAGAGATAAGGAAAAATGTAGAAAGATTAGCAAGGAGAAAGGCTAGTAGGGGATTTTGTCTGCTACAAAAAGAATTATGTTCTTAATGGGGAGAATCAGGCATAAAAGAAAGGACACTAGAACAGTAAAGACAAGAGATCTGAGCTTTACAAAGCGTACTATGCAAAAGAATTCATTAATATATATTTAAATATAAATATATATATACCCATATATGCATTTTGCAGAGATATGAAAAGCTTTATTCCTTGAATCATGTTCTAATCATACTTTCCCTTTCTGAAATCTGCATGCTTTGATGCTGGCAATGGGATAACACTATTTGTGTTCTATTTATCTGTACTGCATAAAACTGTGTTAGATATATATTATGCTACAGCCAAGGCTTTGATACACAGGAATACTTCCTCCTTTAAATTATTACCATTCCTTTTTACTCATCAGGAGCTTCATCACAGCTACCTGCCTCGAAGAGACCAGATTTATTCAAAACGTCCTTATGCTTTATATTGATGTTCCAGGGAATTCAAAAGGGTTAAAGTGGGACATCTGTCTGTGAGCACCTGGCAATAGTTTGCTGACAAGAGCAAAGAACATAAAGAAACATTGTTCTAGACCCCATCAGAAGAGCCAAGTACATGAGTGGAAAGAGACTGGTTCAGGCTTCCTTTCTCATCTGTAAAGCACACAGAGCAGGCAGTCACAGCTGCATTGCTGGCTAGTAATGAAAGCTTTGGGCTGCTGCAGCAAGTTTTGATGTATCAGCCATCTCTGAAGCAGATCACTAGCTCAGGCAATTTCTGGGCTCTTTAAAGGAAGCCTAAAGTTAGTATTTCCTACTCCCTGGATATTTCTTAAAACCTAAGACTTTCACTGGCTAGTGGAAAACACAAGGTATTTGGAGTTTACCAGAATTTTCAGCATCTGAATATGGTCCTATCTGGTAAATCCTCAAAGTGCTGTAAGCATACAGAAGGAAAGACTTAAAACAGTGGACATATTTTTTGTCCAAATTCCATCAGCCATTGCTGAGACCAGAGAGCAAAAGGAGCTACAGAGCCTAAAGAACATTTCATTATATTTCCACTTGTACACATTGACATTTTGTGCTACATGTAATGACCACCAGGCGTGATTCTGATCCTAGTACATATGTCTGTGTTTATATACTTCTATATGTATGTATGTAATATACATTTTATATAATGTTTTTAGTAAACATGTAATGTATACCACATAACAATTCTACTGCTGGCATGTATGAATATACTAAAATAGAGATATTAGATACTATTAGTGTGTGTTAAGACCAAGGATGGTAGTAGTAGTATTAGAGTAAGTAGAGCTGGGGATTATTTTATAAGTTTTTGACTAAAGGAGTATGTGAAGAAAAGTGGAGCACAGTGGATGTGAGACACTCAGGCCAAGCATCATGAGAGTAACAGTTTAAGCATTTAAACTTGTTGGGTGGTTTGGGGCTTTTTACAGTCCAGGCGAGTTTCAACCTGGACTGATTCCTTGGTCTATTTGAAAACCTAGCATAAGCACCTGTGCTGACAGGAAAGAAGAGAGGGCATGGGGTGAGAATGAGCAGTCTAGGGAGGAACTCCTTCTACCAGCTTTGCTGGTTCAAACTGCATGTGAAATTCCAGCCCTGGCAGCAGCAGGCAGCACCTGGGAGTGCCGTGCAGACAGATTATAAGAAACCACTTCTATTATTATGTTGCTGCATACAACCAGAGCTAGATGTGCATATCAGAGCATTATAAATAATGCATTCTTTGAATCTTGTTACCAAAACAAACAGACCATTGTTAAAACACCCTGCCAGCATCTATCTCTTGTTTCCACTAAAAATATTCCTTGAACTTTCAAGTTGCAACCGTCAGCCTCATAAAGCAAAAGTCAAAGGTCTCTGACAACTTGTTAAGGAAAAAACTTTAGTGGAAACTTCAGGGTAAAACATGTTTTAAAACCTCGCCTGTTCAAAACATCCTTTCCTTGTATTTCAGGGTGTTTTACTATTAGCCCACTGGCTAATAATAACTTCCTATGTGTTTATTGGAAGATGGATGTGTTTTATTTGCCTGTTTAAGTTCCAGAAATCTGCCCTATTTCAACCACATATGAAGATAAAATATATTGGTTGGTGAGGTACGAGCAGGTATCAGCAAGGGCATAGTCTGCTGGGATGAGACATTCATTCTTCCCATAAGGGGCTATATCCAGTACGTTCCAAGTTTCCACAGGTGCTTATGTTGTAATGAAGACAGATATTTCAATTTCTCCAAGTTTTAAGGAGGGGAAAATAGAAGTATTATGGTTAAAGACCCTTTCTGGAATTTGTATATTAGTTTTGGGCAAAACCTTTAAGTCTGTGCCTAAGGTTAAATCATCATAAATGGATGTGCCCATGGAGGGAAAAAAAAAATACAAGCTCATTTAAATAGAACACTGGCCATAGAGGACACAGAGAGGAAAGGCAGGTAGGTAAGAAGGCTCATCACCCCTCTTTCCCTTGAAGCACATGTTGTGAAGCCTTGGGGGCGGCCACCCAAATCACTGCTGACAGTGTCCACTCTTCCATAGAGAGGATCTGGGGGTGACAGAGGAGGAGTATCCCCCTTTCTCATTGCCACCGCTGCAGATGTACAAGCTTTTCTCCTCTGGTGTGCATTGCTAGCTGCAATTTGAATATGGTCCTATGTTACTCCCAGGGCCAGATAAGATTCCCCAAACCAGTCATAGCTGCTTTGTTACTGTTTGTTTATACTGCAGTATAAATAGTAGTGCCTCTCTGCTCCAAGTATTTATATAGTCCCTATCATTGCTGTGCCCAAGTCCCTCCCAGTCTTAAATGTGTTTATTCTCACAACAGTACTGTGAGGGCAGTGCTGTTACCCCATCTAAGAGTAGGAAGCCAGGACACAGGACAATTCCGATCTGAAAAAAAGCATGCAAACATCTGACTTCACCGATTCCAGTAGCATTTATACATCTAACCAGAACTTCACGTCCACGCCTAAACAGTCAGCACACCACCCCTTGACAAGTTATGGAGCAGGGAATTCAAGTCAGCTCCCACCACCTAGCAGATGTCTTTCTTTTCCACGAGGAATGTGTCTGGTGAAACACGGGAATTACACCGCATAATAAGGACACTACCTGCCCTGAGGGGTAAATACCGTGGTCCCTTATTGCTCTGTAGATGATTTTCAGAGATGAAAGTGGAAGAACACTAAGGTAATGTAAAAAAGAAGTAATTGTGGAGTGAAAAGTTAATCACTTCTTCCCACAGTCTCAAACATATCTTTCTAAAGTTACACCTCCTAGAGGCAACTTTTCCCCTGGCACGGACTCTGGTAGGAGAGTCACATATGAGTGATGGAGTTTTCCTGCTGTGCTGTGGGTTTTCTTGCTCAGGACAGTCCGTGGTTCTGAATTTTTCCTACCTAATGACTACAGGATTTGGTCTTTTAATTGGTTTCTGTGTATTAATTGCATATGAAAAGCTAAGGTATTTATCTTTGTAAAGCAGTCCTGAATGCTGAATAACCAACTATTTTTCATAAGGAGTTTTACTATACAGCCTGAAAGGGAATGCAGATTTATACAATAAATACAACTACTCCAAAAGAGATGAGATTTATCTTAGCAACTGGCTAAGTCTCTCTAGGATTCATCCCCAGTCCCAGTCTATCAGTCAGTGTTTCTTTCTTCTAAGGTTTCAATGCAATAAACCATCTTTTATAAATTATAAAAGTTTTATTTTGTCAGAGACATGAGGAATTCCTTCATGTGAGAATTTTTATCCCTTAATGAATCACATTAATAGCAGCAATATTAATGATTTACTTTATAACCTAATCAGGATTGTATCCAAATTACTAGGCACAGCCTTGAGCATAAATGAACAAGGGCAGGGGCAGTTTAGAGTTACAAGGCTAGCGCAGTCTCTAGACCCAAATAAATAAATAAATAAATAAATAAAAATCTTACCAAGAAACAGCAGAATCTTAACAATTGCAGAGCCAGCAGGACGCTGGAATCGTTGCGAGTTCACCCTTTATGGCCCAGGAAAAATACATTGTTAAGCAATTTTGTTGTTCCTACCAGCAGACCTTGAAGTGGAAATTAACGAGTGGTGGTATTCTCTCACACCCAATCCCCTGTATATTTGCATTCATTTGCATATGAATGCCCAGCTAATTGTTTTGAAGTAACAATTAAGAAAACAATAGAGGAAAGAAAAGGGACTCCAGGCAGCAACTGACACCTGGGACTCTGTATTAAGAAAAGCTTTTACATATTTGAATTAAAAATAGACAAAGGAACAGAAACAGGCAGGCATAAAATTCATTACTGTAAGAAAAGTAGCACATCACATCCGTGCACGCTACCATGCTCCAGAATATGTTTCACACTCATCCAGCCAAGAGATGTACAATATACTGCATGGTAGAGGAGATTTTTCCTTCTGGTGTGCATTTTAGAAAAAAGTTGCTTTCTCACATTCCCCATATGCCTTGAGTTTGAGTTCAGAAGGAAAGGAGCATTTTGCCAATTTGGCATCAATTTCAAAGTGGATTAACCTTTCCTGAGAAGTTCAGATATGCATGGATTCAGCAGTACCTTTAAACCATTGCCTGCGGTTAGAACTGGATCCATAGGAATATGATAATAGAGGTTTAATTTCTGTATAACACCATCAGTGCCATCTGAAATTATTACTCAGGCTGCATTTCCAGTAGGGATCCAATTACCCGATTGTTGGTGCAATGTGATTTGTTAGACTCAGTCCTCCCTCCTGGTAATGATGATGTAGTTCTTTTTATCTGGAGCAATTGCTGTTGTTAACTGCATCACCGGCAAATTCTTAGGCTCTGCTGTCCCCTCCTGCAAAGAGAAGCATGAGGTTGGGAAGTAGGCTAGGCATGGAGCTAGGCACAGTTTCGTTCAGTAATAACCCCTGATACTAAAGAGGTTTATTGACTCCAAATTACTGATCACTAAAAGCACTTTTGTACCCAATAGGATCATCTGAGCCCTCCTGTAGAGAAAAATGCCAGCACACAGCAAAAGGGAAGGAAGTTTGAGGCCACAAGGAAGGCCACATCAGCCAAAGAAGTGGGGAGCAGTGGGGCTGGAGAAAGGAATAAAGCTCTGGATGAAGAAGCTGTGGCAGTGGGTTCTCTAGGGGAGACAGACACAAGAAGAATCCTGATAAGAGCTGCAGCCCAGGAACTGCTCAGACAGGACAGTATTTTTAACCTAAAGCTCCTTTCAAAATATTTTGTTTTATGGAGCAAAGAGAAGGTAAGTTGTATACTGTGTACATTTCAAGAAATTTAAAGAAAAAACAAACCAAACCCCAAAAAACCATATAGATTAACTAGGAAAATCCAGGCTCATGACCAACTATTTCTGATCCAGGTGAGACCATAGTCTGCAAAGGATGTCTGGGAGATACTCTTAGTGCAAAGGCAAAAATTGTAATCTGACCATAAATTACATTTCTCAAAATGCAAAATGACTAGGAATAGTTGTGAGCTATGCTGCAGGTAATAGCATTTTGGTAGTCTGGTGGTCATGAGTGGCAAAACTCCCTGAATGCACCAGGGCTTTTTAAGTGAGAAGTCTTATTATTCAGAGCAATAAAAACTTCCTCTTTTGCAATTAAATAATTTCTTTTTAATAGAAGAGACATACAATCACAGGAGCAGGTTATCTAGCTTTTTTATTGTCCTTCCTTAAATATCTGTAATTTCTGATTTATTTTGATAAAAATGATTGTGATGTAACATACATTATACAATTGTATATATCACACCACAGCTAAGGCATGTGAATGTAGAGCATTATGTTTGAAGATGATCCTAATCATGAAATGAAATATTTATAACCTATTCTTCAGTATTGTCATGTTCGAGTTGCCTGAATTGCTGGAAAATAAATGTCATATCTATATAGGACTGCAATGGCTTTTCTCTTACTTGATCACAAAGATAAGTAAGATAGACCCCTTGAAAGGCAGATAGAACTTTCACTATAAAGGATTTGAAAAATATGGAATAATCCATCTCTATGTTATTTTTTAAAATGCTCTACAGGAGGCATTTCTTTCTCTTCCTCTTTTAACTTTTCCTGTTTTCACTTTTCCTGTTTTGCCATTCTTTTCATGTACTTCTAATACATTAAATAGAATGTTATGGATTGAAAAATAAAGGTCTCTGTTATGGATGAATTATTTTTTTCCATCAAGTTGTCTGAAGGTTAGACAGTCAACACCTACAAATTACACAGATGTGTCATATTCCTAAATGAATTGTATTATGCTGGCACACCTATGAATACTAAAAGAGATCTGCCACAAATCTGACTACAAAATGCACCCCTCTAATTCATCTGGGAGTATACTGAATACAAGAACATCGTGCGACTAAAAAGCAACAACATACTGTAGGTGATGTTCTTTAGCAATTAGGTTTTTATCTCTTTGCTCGAATAACAGCTCTCTTTCCAAATTAGCAAATAAGGGAGTCACTATGAATTGGTGACATTATTGCATATCATTAAGGTCCTCCTTAAAATATAATCTAATCCCCTATCATTTTCTGTGAAAGATGAGGTAGGAAGCAGAGAAAGAGTTGCCATTTTATAGGAGCAACAAACGATAATATGTTGTGAACTGTTGATTGAGGAGCCAAGATAACTGGCAGGGTGTTGATCAGCCAACACCACCATGGGGACAAAGGGAAGAGAGTAGCTTAGTAGCCTCAAAATTTGCCTACAAGCCTGGTGAGAGCAATAGTGGAAAAGGTTCCACCAAAACCAAGGACACTGATGGTTAGGATCAATTTAGTCAAGGAAAGACAGGAGAATGCTGAGATGTATGAACTAGCAGGTACAGGACTAGGACACTTCTTTTGATATTATGGGAAGACAAGATGAAGAACAGATTGAAAATAAGATTTTAAGAGCATTCACTGGGAGAGGTGGTTAGTGGAACACCTGGAAGTGGTAGAGTTTTAAGGGTGATTAGAAGAAGGATTTTGGAAATTTACCAAGACTGATGCTTAGGCAGGGCAGGAGGAATGTAAATACAGATAAAATTGTTATTCAGTGTCTAGCACAGCTGGGCCCAAACCTTTGGGTGCTACTCTAATGCAAAAAATAAGTAGTAATAATAGCTTGCCATAGAACTCATCATACCATAAAATGTTAGTTTTTTAAGAGATTCTAGTCAATCTACCATGAACAAGAACCATAATTGCCATAAACCACAGTAAAAAGTGCACCCAGTCAGAGGTCACTTTGTAGCATGAGGAGGACAAAGATAATGAAGTGTGGTCAAAATGTAGAACCCACCCTGCAGGGCTTCGATTAGGGCACCTGCTAATTCTTTAAATTTTAATTGTGCATATGTAAGGTGTATGCTCTGCCAAGAGATTCAAAGTTGCATTTTCTTCTGTGTGAATGTGTGAATCAATATTAGTGATTGAGTAAGACAAGCTCATCTGTTCACTCTGTCTTGAAACATGACTTATGTGGTGAGACTACATCTAGTGGGAGGGCAACTGAAATGCTTATAGCCAAATGAGTGAGAGCTTGCCAAACAGGTTTTCTGATCTGTAACAAAAGCATCTGGACAAGTGCTAGCGCTAAAATTGTCATTTAGTTTGGGATCAAAGAGGTCTGCATTTACCATAGCTTCTGCTATTTTGTTTGCCTCAACTGAGCTGTTAAGTGAGAATCAGCTGGGTCCATATGTCTTCTTGTTGTGGAGCCATGGAAGCAACAGTTTCATGTTTTAAGAGAAATGTTTCTAAACACCTGTGGGTCGCTGCTCACACATTTCAAAGAGAAAAGAGGGTATAATACAAGACTTACAGGGAGTAATTTTGTGCCCAAAGTTTTTGAAGCTGGTATTTTCTGCTCTTACTCAAACTGATTTCCAGCACTTCATATTCCACAAATATGCAACTGTGCAGAGCAAAGGCTTAGCCAGCCTCTGGACTGATCTTGTAACTATTTCAGGTTCTCAGATTTTGAAGAAGAAGAATACTTATTTTCTGTTAGCTAATGGATGCTGCTTTGCTAAATTATGCCCTGATTTACAGAAACAGAGCATTGAGGCAAACCCCCAAAACCAAAGATAAAGAAGAATAAAATTCAGAGAGTGTATGGGTAAGAGAAGAACTACAAAAAGTCATTAAGTATGGTAGATTAAATGTTAACACAGCATATGAAACTCTCTCAGTCACTTTATATTCATTGACTGTTATTTGTCCATTCTATTTATGTCTGTAAGGCCATCCACTTGAATCATGGCACATGGAAAAATCTGTCCTCTGAAGGCATGCTTTCTACTACTGATGCTTGTGTGGTTTCTTTTTTTGCTTAGAAGAGAATACATGACTGATGATTGTGAATTAAATGTAACCCAGTGAGTTGTCAGTGACAGATATGCATTACGTGCACTAGTACTAGTCCAGATGTCATTGCTACACTCTACTATTTTTCCTTTAGCACCTTACAGCCCATAATTAAGGTTTAACTTTCTTTTTAACACTTTCAGATCCCAAGGAGCCATATAATAAAGTGAGTTATTTGTATATTAAAGTTAGTTATTTGAGAAGAAAGAGGATGTAGAGACATGTGCTTATAAGTATGCAATAATTTTGAAAAAAAATTAGTATTTCTTAATAAATGGAAACAGTAATTTTGATGAGTATAACAAAAAAGGAAAAGAATGCCACCTCCTAAGGCATGATAGATCGTAATTTGTTTTCTTTTCAAAATGTTTATGGGGTGAAAATCTAAGAGTAATCTATAGCCACGAGCACTACTCTCTGGATGCATCCACTTCAGCTCCAGCAGCTTCTTTTTCACCTTTCTTTTTAAACTTAGTTTCTTGCTTCTACTGTATTAACCCCTATGTTTTCTGAATTACACACAGCATTCTAACATGACTCCCACTGACTTTAATGAATCTTGATGCTGAGGATTATGTAGTTGACTGATGGCTGTAGTCTACATGTACGGTATGCAGTCACAGATCATTACACTGCCTTGTCTCTCTTGCGAGCTATAAGCAGCAGCTATAGTCTCTAGGCAATCAGCTTAATTTGCAATGGGTTTAATACAAAATATCATGAAACTGGAAGGAAGCATTATGCTTCCCCACCCCATGCTGAAAGGAGAAGACTTGATTTCATACTATCTATCAGAGTAAAGTTACCTTCCCTCAAGAAAAATAGCACTTCTTGTTTGCTTTTAATTGAGAAAAAGCTGAAGTTTTAGCCAGCCCAGCTCCCAAGGTCCTAGAAAATTCCTCTTTCTGTGATTGTGTGTTTACTTTTTTCCAGTTAAAAGTTTTCAATTCCAGTCTAATCCACTATTGAAGGGTAATGTATTAAGAGAAAATATATCAGAATTGTATGGGTCCTGAGACTTTTCTGTCAAAAATGGGTAGGACTTGATGCCTTGGAGGACAATGGGGAAGTAATGAGAATATCTGGGAAACAACCCCTTGTTCTCAGACATAAAGCCCAACATGTGGCTCTCCTGGGACTCTGGGAGAGCAGCAAACTAAAATGATGGTCCTTCACTTTCTCTTTTCTTTTTACATCCTAGGTTTTTTCTGCCGTGTCTTGAGAAGAAAGTCTGGCTGGCAGCAATACTGTTCTCTTGTCTTCTTTGTTCTCCAAGGTAAAATCTCCTTACAGGAGAGGCAAAGCTGCAAGTAATGAATGAAGGCTGCAGTCATTTAGAGTTGGTGCATTAAATGCATAAGATGAAGCCAGAACAATTGTCCTGCTTGATCCTGACACTTTTCCCTTGACATGGCTTAGTTACTTCAGTAAAAGCACCTGAAGATTTGTGTCTTCAGCGCTAGCCCTTGTTCTCATAGGGGACTTTAACTTACCAAATGTCTCCTGGAAATACAGTACAGCAGAGGAGACAGTCTAGGAGGTTCCTGTGTGGAAGGGAACTCAGTGACACAGATGGTGAGAGACCCGACAAAGGCAGATGTCCTGCTGGAACTGCTGTTTGAGAACAAAGAAAGACTGGTGGGTAAGGTGATGGCTGGAGGCTGTCTGGGGCACAGTGGTCATGAAATGATACAAGATTTTGATTCTCAAAGAAGGAAGGGGTTCAGCAGAATACTTCGGCCTGTGTAGGAGACTGGTTGAGACAGTGCATTTGGGAGGCAATCCTGAGGGGCAAATGAGTCCAGGAAGGCTGGATATTCTTCAAGAAGGAAATCATGAGCAGGCTATCCCAATGTGCTTTAAGATGAGCCAGAGGGGAACAAAACTTCTCCAGCTGAACAGAGAGATTTGACTGGAACCTGGGGAAAAAAGTAGAGTTTACGACCTTTGGAAGAAGGGGCAGGCAACTCAAGAGAATGAAAAGGATGTCATAAGGTTGTGCAGAGAAAAACAGAAGGACGAGAGTCCAACTAGAACTTTGTCTTGCTAGTGTCATAAAAGAAAATTCAAATTCCTTCTATAAATACATCAGCAACAAAAGGAGGGTTAAGGAAAATCTCCAGCCTTTAATGGATGTGGGGGGAAACATAGTGATAAAGGATGAGGAGAAGATTGAGGTACTTAATGCCTTCATTGCCTCTAATGGAAAGACCAGTTGTTCTCAAGGTACCCAATGCCCTGAGCTGGAAGACAGGGATGGGGAGAAGAATGAGGCCCCCCTAATCCAAGGGGAAACGGTCAGTGACCTGCTACACCACTTAGACACACACACAAATCTATGGAGATGTGTGGGAACCACACAATGGTGCTGAGGAAGCTGGCAGAAAGTGGCACTGAGGCACTTTCCATCATTTACCAGCAGCCCTGGTTAACTGGAGAGGTCCCAGTTGACTGGTAGTTAGCAAATGTAACACCCATCCACAAGAAGGATTGGAAGGAGGATCCATGGAACTACAGGCCTGTCAGTCTAACCTCAGTGCCAGGGAAGGTTGGACTCCGTGATCTCAAAGGACAACCTAATGATTCGATGATTCTATGTTTCTACGGTGCTGTTAGATTTGAAAAGAGAATCAAAGGTTTTTATTTCCCTTCTTTTTGTCTGACTCTTCTCAAACAATTAAGCCTCTTTCTTCAGATTATAGTTTAAATCTCTTGCATTCTGGTCTCACATATAGGTTCACTAGCAGGAATGAAATAAGAAATGTAATAGGAAGCAGCAATATCCTTGTGCAGCAATATTAACAATTTATTTAATGTTTAAATCAAAGTTGTAAAGAAATAGGCAAATCAATGTTATTATTGCTTCCAATGAATGATATGTGAGAAGTGTATGTTTTTGTTCTACAAGACAAAGATCTTTAATTAGGATATCTTATGAAAGCATTGCAAGAAGGATGTAACTCTGGTTTCTGGCAATGGAATAGTACCAAAGTGATACAAAATACATTCAACATGAGTGTATGAGTTATTATTGGACATTTTACAAAAATTTTCAGAAAAGGACTGATAAAATTCTAAGCTGTTTGTAATTTAAAAGAGCAGGTAGGTAGTAGGTACATATACGGTCATATCCCTAAGGCACATAAAATGCTAATTCATGTAGTTTTTATATAAATATTGAGTAATGATTATAATCTGCTAATGAGGAAATGATTAAACTTTGTTCCTATAAATAATATTATGTAGTTAACTGGACGTTATTTAAGCATTAACGTCTAGACATATTCACACAAAAAAGTAAATATCTGCAGGCATGTTTAGGCTTGGTGTAATATGTCCAACCTTATCACATTTCAGAGCACTCTTGTAATTAGTGTGCATCAGACAGCAGTGGGATAGGTGAGTGCAATTACACACACACATACACATGCTTTAAGAATTGGATATGACATGCAGTGTAAGGAACTGGAATTCACACAGAAAGTCTGTGGTGAATTAAAGGCAGCTCTCCTGGATCTCTGGCTGGAGCTCTAGTCTTTGTAAGATTCTTTCAGACCAGGAAATACCTAAAATATTTATAAAACTATAATAGTTATAAATCAACAAATTGATTTTAGATCTTGCATAGTATATTTTTTCTCGCTGTTATAAATATTGTCTTGTTTATAATGATTGAAGAAACATAAGAAGAAAATTCTTACCAATAAGGGAAAGTAGCTGTTAAGATTGTTCATGGGCTTATAAGAAATGGATTAGAAAATGAGCAAGACTGTTTTATCCAATACTCTGTACCACACAGAGTTACCACATTCAGGAAAATTATGATAATGATGGTGATGATGATGATGATTAGGAAGACAAAAACCTTGGCAATAGATTGTCTGGAAAATCTTTCTCTTAAGCTGGTTTAAATGTGTGCTTGGGTCAACTTGCCTGCCTCCTGGAGTCACTTTTCTGGACATCACATCTTCTTCACTTTTTGCCTCTCGAGTCTTAGGAGTGTGCCCCTGTCATTTGGCTGCTTTCAGCATTGCCTTTCTATGCTGTTCTGTTGCATTTAGGCAGAAGTCTCCCTTGTGCTCAAAAAACCCTTCCAGTGCAGGAAGTAAAGCCAGCACTTCCTTTTAAATCTGATGTGTCACTTCCCTGTGTCTGTCATGGCTCTGTTACAGTGGGCTTTGCAAAAAGGTCACTTTGGCTTCTCCTGAGGTATCATGTACCTCCAGCTGTTGCATAAATACCTTAGCACCTTAAAGCCAGTGCTTGCTTGTAGATTTATTTATTCTTTCAAGTACCCACTTCAGATTCTCCTGCAAGTCCCGTGCTGCACCACTGAGGTCTGTCTTAAGGTTTCTGAAGTATCTCAAGGGCATATGCAGAATGAAAAAAATTACTGAAAATGTTGCAATTTTTCCTTCATGTCTACCAGCCCGGGCAGTGAGTGGCAATAGATACTGACTTCTTGCAAGTGCTCTGCTCAGTGGTTTTGGCTCAGAGCAGATCCTAGACTCTCTGACTAGATCTCCTAGATCTACTCTCCAGAGCAGATCCTGAAGACTTTCTAACTATTTTTCGGCTGCTGAGTTACTCTGTCTTAGTTTCAAAGAGCATAATAACACCTCTTGTTTGCAGCCTTGTCAGCTTTTTCTTCACCAGCCTCATCACAGCTAATGGTTCTTTGCATTTCAGTAGTTCTACCTTGACTCTGCCCTCAGAATGTCCTGAAATATGTCCTTAGGTTTCAATTATTCACTGATCCCCAGATGAATTATCTGTTTTTCTCTATATGTTGTAAGTACAAGTCTGCCCTGTGATGAGGCTACTATCTATTGCCCAAAGGGGGGATAGATGTCCCACCCTGGAAACATTCCAGATGGGGTTAGATGGGGTTCTGAGCAACCTGATACAGTTGAAGATGTCTCTGCTCATTGCAGGGGGCTCGAAGTAGATGATCTTTAAAGGTCCCTTCCAATCCAAACTATTCTGTGATTCTATGACATTGTGATTCTATGAGTTGCTCTGCCTTGTTGCTCAAGTAGCCACTGATACGGTTTTGTGTCAACAGGTATGTGCTCCAAGTAATAACATGGCCTGCTTCAGGATTTGTCTTATTGACAGCCTGCATGTATCCAGTGCCTTAGGAAGCTTTTACTAAAGACAGTCAGTCCTTTGTCACATTTCTAAAGTCTGATATTAGCACTCAGATGTGATGCTGGAGCTGTGGTGCAGTTGGCTCCACAATTCAGCTGGACTATTGAACAGCAATAGGCTGCTGATTATTTAGTAACCCAACCAATATGGCATCTTTCAGCTGGCAGCCTTCTTCTGCAGTGTTTATATATTTGAATCAGCACATAACTTTGAATTTGCCAAAGTCACTTTGCAGACAGTCTTCTCTGTATTGGAAATCATTGCTCCCAGTCACTGCATGTACTGCCATTTTCATTTTCTCTGCTAACAGTGAGATTAGGGCATGCATTTTTTTACCACTTCCTCTGAGTGACTTCTTATAAGGATGAGCATTTTTATTTATGTATTTGTATCTGCTTTACAGAAAATTTATGCTGCTTTTAGACCATCGCACTCTAAATCCTTTCTCTTTTTTCTTTTAAGGTTATTCGAACCTATATGCTTGTTCTGTGCAACCAGCTGTCACAGTTTTGATGTTGGGCATTTCAGCAGTCCATGTTTTTTGCAGAAAGTCCTCTAGGTTCAGAACTTATTCCACCACTGTCTCCCAATGTCTCAGCCTGCTGCAGGAGAACCTGTTTTTCCTTCAGAGGCAAGAGTAACTCAGCCACAGAACCAGAGCTCCCAGCTCTGCTATTTAAGTATTTGTCTTGCTTGAGATTTCTCAGATTCAGGTGAAGAACTTACTTTGTCACTCCATACTGGAAACATATTACCTACCAAAACATGCCACTGATTCATGTTTAATGTGTTTTTCCATTGTGACAGTGTTATTCCAACATGCTGACATCTGGGTAGAGACTCAATTCCCATTTCCAGTATTTTCATTCTTGTGTAAGGATATTGTAGAAATCCTTGTAGGATATTGTAACAATTTTATGGGAGGACATTTCTGGTGCTACTGTCACGCTGCCTCTTTGGTTTTGGTTTTATCCCATGTTTGCCTGCACACCAGTTTGTTGCAGTGAGACTCAGTGGCCTGACTGTTTGCCAGCATGTCTCACACACTGCCTGCTGAGTCAAATCATGGAGGCTTCCAAGTTTCCCACCTCACCCTGACAAGTCATGTCCACAGAGATGCTACAAACATAACCAGAACTTCAGGCTGGCCTTCCCTGAAACAACCCTAAAATTCCTCACACCAGCTGCTTAAAGTATTTCCTCCCAGGACCATGACATTTACCACAAGCAGATGCCGACAAGTAGATTTGTCTGTAACACTACTCCAATACAATTATCTTACTTGAGAGATAAGTAATACAGAGCTATTTGGCCAAAAAGATCTAGCAGTTCAAAACACAAGTACTGAAGTGGAGAGAGTAGAAATCTCTTTTACAACTCTAGCTTCTATAAACTGAGATGAAAAGAGACTTATTTTACTCACACTCCCAAGGAGGTCAGAGAATGTGTATGTTTGTGTCTATCAGTTTGTATCTCTTTGCTAATAACTTGTGACCTCATTAGTTGATTTCAGTCAAATTTGACTGAAAGGTACCTTTACCCTTCATTCTTGAAAATAATTAAATCCGCATTTTAAAATAATTAATTAATATAATTAGGTGATAATTAATGAAATAATAAATCTATACATTTTATGAAATTGTGTAACCACAAAGGGAAAAAAGCATTCCAGCATTCCCCAAATGGGAAAGAAGAATTGCCATGTGAGCATGAATATCTTTTGCATGCTCTAGACTGACAAATCTGCAAATTAGAAGTACAGTTTATAAATTATAAACATTTAAAAAATATATATATAATTAAAGCAAGATAAAAACTGGTGGGAAAACATGTTTCTTGAGTTCCAGGACTCACAGTAGTATTGTTAAATGTTGTCCTCTTCTTTTCAGCACTCTTTCCAGGTTTGTCTATATGAGGGACTTGTGGGCTGCTTGCACAAGTTAGCATATTAGTGATAATACTCAGCTGCGAATGATGTAGAATGGACAAGTGCAATCATTAGAGTACAAAAAATCCTAATTGCAGGTACAACTGAAGGACTTCTGTGTTATGGCCTCAGTCTTCCGTCCGCCTTTGAGCATTTGAAAAAGGATTCATTTTGTCTGGTTGCCTAACAGAGTAGATGCAGTAACACAGGTTACTGCTCTTGTACTCCTTTTCCCACTCAACATAACTAACTGACACAGAATCAAACAGGCTTTGTTTATACCAAAGACTTTTTGTCTATTAGGGCTGTTAAACCATGCTTAATGTCAGTGTAACTTCACTAATCTTTTAACACGATGCCATACTCTAGAAAAGGCTGCTTTCCTGTTAGTATTTACAATGGATAATAATTCTCAGTAATTCATCTCATATAAAACTGGACTGTGAATAGAACGTATTTAATACAAAACAAACAAACAAACAAACAAAAATATCCTTACATCTCAAAGAATATTTGATGATGAGATTCACACTGCCTGTTTTGAAGAATGAGACTCAGTCAAAACAGCTACAAACATAGATCACCTATTTCACGTCTGCAGAGCTGCAGAAACTGCTTTGATTTTCCATTCCTTGCCTCAGAATAACATGCTGGCGTTTAACCTTCATTATATGATTATGTCTGTACTTCTCATGGTAATTAAGTGACCTTCCAGAACAGTGAACAAAACTTTCAGGCTGAGAGATTAATTCTGAGAGGTGTGAACTTTTCTGTTCATCCCAATCGATGTTAAAACTCTGAAGCCTTACAGATAGCTTACATTTCAGTCTTGTTAACTATTTCACTGCTGATCACTTTCCATGAAAGGCTCACTAATAAAATTGAGCCACAAAAATATCTTCTCCCAAATGACTGGGAACTCCAGACCCACCAGATCATCTTATCTGCAGCATCTATAGTTTATAGCACAGTAGTTTGGTACCAGAACAGGAGTATAGCATACTGAAGACCGAGGCCAAAAAGGTGGTCTTCACCAAAATGTGAGGAAACCAAAATAAATGAAATTTCATATTAAAATAAATAAAACAGGAATCTCTGTCCTGACATTATTATTCATGCTCATATTTAATTCAAGCTATATCTTTCTTAAATGTAAAGGAAGCTGTCGCAGAATTTCTAGGCTCACTCTACAGGAATGTGAGAGGAGCCAGAAACACTGCAGCACAGCATGGGTCCAGCTGGAAAAAGCATACATTGAGCCCTGATCTTAGCTAAGCAGATTAGCACCAAGATAGAGCCAAATCACTTTTACATGTTATTCCGATTAGAAGGTATTCAGAAAAGTAAGAAGGTGACTTTGTTTCCCATATTAATGGGGCTGAGCATATTTAACTCCTGGAAATACTCGGCACTTCATAGCAGTAGTCCCTCTGTTACTTTTTGTGCCTCACGTACAAGGGCTTGTCTCCGCTGTTAAGTTATGCCAGGGTGAAGTTGAAGAGGAATGTGAAGCATCTGAAAGAGCTCGTGGTGTAACCCCTCTTGCTCAGCAGCACTCTGGCACTACAGATTAAACAACCACCAAAGCTCGTCCTCAGCGGTGCTGCCACGTCCACCGCTCACTCCTGCGATGCCCGAGTGCCGAGTGCCGCAGGGCAGAGCTTTGGGACACGGCAAGTGTTTGGAGGTGCTCAGCCCACCACCACCCCAGCCAGGAGTCTGGTGGGTCTAACCACTCAAATATTCCTTCCAGCTTGAGAAGAGTGCGGGGTGCTTATGGCTGTGATAAGGTCAGGTTAAACAGTTCTCAGGTGGAAAGAAGTGGACGGAATGGACTTGCTGAAATCTAAGCACTGGCTTATGAAATTTCTGTTGGTGCTGCTGGAGCTAGTCAGCACTGTATAGTCCCTGGATCATCAGGGAGTTTACGATCTGTCTTAGTCTATTTGTGTGCTAACAATAACTTTAGCTGCTAGTTTCATGAGCTCTGCTCTTCACAGGAAACAGTAAACTGTGTCTGAAAAGCAGTATGTAAAATACATTGTAAGGGAAGGGAATAAAACAGGGCCACACAAAAAAAAATGAAGTGACAAAAGGCTGTAGGAGATTAATAAAACTTAACTGGCTTACAAACAGAAAGAAATAGAATTAATAAAATAAAACTTAACTGAAATGAGTTTTTAAAAATTTTTCATATCTCAGATCTGCAAGGTTGTATTTGCTGACAAGTCTGTAGCTTGTTATTTTCATATTTTTGGGTTTCCATCTCTTTATATCAATCTGGTGAAAGCTTATTAAACCCTTATTTGAATTTTTGTATCTCTTTCTGCCTAAACCTTTAGAGTGACTCACATAAAAAGCAATATTTAAAAAAATCCATATATAAAAGCTAGAATAGTAGCCCAAGTTTTAGTAATATATTTTGATTTTATCAGGCCTTACTAAGCGAATGATTGGGAAATAAAGTGCTATTTCTCCTTGAATATTTAGATGAAGTGAGTATATTTTGTGGCTTCTGTGAAGAAAACAGACTCTACTGACACTCCAGCCTGAGAAGTCTGCTTTGCACTCGCATTCTTTTGGAGATAAGTTGTTCTAATTAACTGTTACTGCATAACTCAGCTGCTTGTCAAATGTTGTTCTTTTCCAGTCTTCTTCATCAAATCTCAGTGGAACAGATAGTTCATCATCCTGTATGTCCATATTTGTTGTTTTGCACTCACAGTGAGTAAATGTGTTCCAAGGTTTTGTGAAATATGAGTCTATTCACTGTGTATTATCTGAATGAGGCACATCAGCACAGGTAACTCGTTTTCATGTGCAGATTTTATAATGAGAAAGGGTTTGAGGAAATTTGGCTTGTTTGCAGTCATAAGGTTGGCTTAGGCAAAGGTGTCTCATTCTTTTGTCCATTTTTTTTATTCAACCACTGCATGATTTAGTATTTCACTTGATGATCATGCCAAAGTACTTGGGTGTTATTGAGAATAAGATTAAGATTCCATGGAACTATTTCTCCATTGAGGAATGATTTCTTTGTTTCTTAACTTTCTTTACTAAAATCTTATCAATGTCAACAGTGACTCACTAAGACTTTGTCATTTGTCTAGCAGCACTGGAATGATGTTGCAGTATGGAAAAATTCACATTCTTTGGCATATTCTACCAATTCATGAAAAGTCATGTAAATTTCCTTATCTTAAAGCCAATTAGTTGGGATGGTAAAATGGGAGAAATGCCAGTTATTTGGGGTGGCCACTGCAGTGATATCCAGCACATTTCTTGATTTCCAAGAGGCTAAAAAGTTTTCAGTGCTAATAAGATTAGTGCTTCGTGGTCAAAAGGCCTATCTCTGCTTTTCGTCACAGTCCTTCAGGAACTCTGCAGATTTACATTAAATTTTTCTTTTACATTTGGGCTGCCATTCAAACAAGTTTACCAATTATTATTTGTGGTATTTGACCACTATTTGAAACAGCCTTTTCTTGTTCCATATTAGCTTCACAGCATTTCAGCTCTGGACAGTCTGAAATATGACATGGCTGTCTTTATGTGTGACATTATCTGGTGTCTTCAACAAATTAGTTACAGTGTGCTTCAAAGGCAAATGGACCGTCCTGCCGAAAGGACATACATGAGCATCTGGTTTTGTGAATTTCTTACAAGTTGTCTAATATTTCATCACAGGATCTTTTTAGCCCCTGCTCTTAAACTGGCATAGAGGTAAGTTAGTTGATGCTGGCTGTCATTTCTAAATTGCTATGAGGTCAGGATTCTCATGTTCTCTGTCCTGTCAGGCGGTTCTGGATAGAAAATTTACTAAGTACGTATTGATCATTTTCTTGTAGTATTCATCTAAAATATAACACTGAACCTTCAACAGAAAGCACCAGATATGTCGAAAAGCTGTTAACAGAATTGTGTAGAATGCTGTGTAGTAGGCATTTTCCACATTGAGCTTCCTAGCTTTGAAAAACAGATTAAAATTTTCCCCATTTAAGAGCAATTGGAGGTAATTCCTTTTCCTATCAAATACATTTGCATGGGTCTGCTATTTGGTGTGACTGTCACAAATTTAGATGATGACAACTTTTACCAGAATGCTTTGATTTTCAAAATATACTGTGTGCACTTAAATTACCAGATGGTACTGCTTCTTAGGGTTTCTTTAAGAGAGATTATTAAAAAAAAAAAAAGTGGAAATGAAGTTTTTTAATTCCATTGCTACATTTTCCAGAAATACTCAATATTGAACATGATTTAAAAAAATCACAGTTGACTGATACATAGGTTTCATTGGTACACTGTCCTTTTGGATAAACATACTTTTCTGTAGTACTGTCACTTGTATTTGAAGTGCTATATTCCTAAATAGGTATTAATAATAATAATATTAATTATAGGTATTAATGCAATACCTGTAGTAATGAAGGAATTTAAATACTTTTTAAATCACAGCTATTTCTCTCTCAGACCCTCCTACAGAATCACAAAGAATTACAGAATGGTTGAAGTGGGAAGGCACCTCTAGAGATCATCTAGTCCAACTCCCTGCTCAAACCAAGGTCCAGTAGAGCAGGCTTATCAGGGCTGTGCCCAGTTGTAGACTCCAGGAATGTAGACTCCAAAGCCTCTCTGTGCAACTTCACTTGGTATTTGACTATTCTTGTAGTAAAAAGATTTTTCATATGTTTCTCTGGACCCATCAGGGCCTGTGGATGTGTGTATGTACAGTTTGTTTAAATGTTCTCTGAACTGAGCCTCCTACAGTGAGGGTAAGTCTTCCTTGCTCCAGACACTCTCCCTGGTGTCATGGACCTGGGATTGCTGAAGGTCAGTCTTCCGTAAAGGCAGATAGGAGGAGACACTGAGTGCCTCATCCTTCTTCCTGTCCCCAGGTACCCTGTCCTACTCAGCCATGAGCCTACATATTCTGCTATGTCCCTTTTGCAGCTGGTAGATCTGTAGAAACCCTTCTTATTACCCTTTGTATCGCTTGCCAGATTCAGCTTTGAGTGGGCTTTTGTTTTTCTAACCCCATCCGTGTACACAGAGCCTCTCCAGTCAACTCCCTCAAGGGAGCTGCAGTACATGGGCTGCATGGCTGTCCTCCTTTGTGAGACTTAACCCACCTTTTAAAGTCTGATTTTCTTGATACACTTACCCCTTGAGACTCCCATGATATGTCACTTCCAGTTACAGAGGAGAAATACCATGATTTCTTTTCAAAGGATGAAAAAGTATCTCTAGCATGTTTGAGGGAGCTGGCCACCAGAGAAGTTAAGACATTCTGTGGAGCGCAATGTGCCTTCCAATACGGTTCAGGGAATTTCACAATTTCTACTAAAAATGATGACTGCATGGAGAGGTTTTTTTCCTTGGACAATGAAATCACCTCATTTGTCAATGAAAAATGAGGGGTTTTGAAAAACTGAACTTATTGTGAATGCAATGCCCTGAAATTAAGAACACTAACTGCCAGCTTCAATGGACTGGCAGCAAAGTGTGTTCCTCTCACAATGTAAAGTATAGTCCTTGGACAAGCTGCATTTCTACAGAATGTAAAATGAGCCTTGTACAGCACCTTGCTTCTGAGGTCACTTGTTCTTTTCATATGAAGATGCCACCCTATAAGCTTGGGAAATCCTGTGTCACAAAATAGCTGTGGGTTGGCCAGAGACTATAAATCATGTTTTGGAATTTGAGGTGTTATCCAACATGAATGAGACCACTCCTTTTATATAAACAGCTTTCTATTTTTTTTCCTATCCATTATGCTGGTGCTAAATATATCATACTAATGGGCTCTGTAGGCTTGCAGCGGATTTCCTCTTGTGACTCAATATTTTTTCTATTACTTTTTTTTGTGTGTTTCCACTCCTATTCCTAGTAGCACTGCATTTGTCCTCACT
Source organism: Aleadryas rufinucha (assembly GCA_013397815.1). NCBI lineage: Eukaryota > Metazoa > Chordata > Aves > Passeriformes > Aleadryas > Aleadryas rufinucha. The sequence goes on from VZTH01019684.1 coordinate 98,711, forward strand.
ATAAAAAATGAGATAAAGATAAAGAAAAGGAAAAAAGGAAAAAAAAAGAAAAAAAGAAAAAGAAAAAGAAAAAGAAAAAGAAAAAGAAAAAGAAAAAGAAAAAGAAAAAGAAAAAGAAAAAGAGAAAAAGATTGAAAACTATGATTTATCTCCTATTTGAAAAAAAACATCTGCAGAACAAAATGAGCCTCTTGATGCCGGAATTGTCATCAATGATGACTTTGACAAAATGAGCAATACATAATTTGCTAGCTCCCTTGCGAAGCTGAAACAGATTGTTGAATAAAACACTGGAGGAGATGCATATGGGGTGAGTAGACCAGCTTTGAATATGAACACATGCAGGTGGTCATTTAGTAGTGGTTCTAAGAGGCAGGACATCCCTAATTTGGAGGGTCATTTGCATTTGGAAATGCTCACTGATAAATAGTGATGTATTCCCTATAGTAAAGCAGGACTGATATTGCCAAAACTACAGCTATTTCTGTTCCAGGGTAACTTGAACAAACCAGACAGCCCAAGGCAAAGTAGAGAGTGGTTTACACTCCAGCAAACCTGCCATTAGTGGTGGGTTTGCAGAATACAGATTAGTAAGATTTGAAACAGTGCTTTCTAAAAAATAGAAAAATATAACTTCTTCACTCTCTGGTGAGAAATGATGGGGTTTTTGTAAGGCAAGCAGAGCAGCTGTATTGACTTAAGTGCAGTGTAAAATAGTCAACCTTCAAAAATGTTTTATCATGACCTCCAATTCTGAGTAAAGCCACTACTCTGAATTCTCAAATTGCTCACTCCACCATCAGTCACTTGACAGAAGCTGCAACACTAAAATATGTATGCTCCTGTATCTCTTTTACTCCTTTTCTTGACTGTGTGCCTGTGTATACACACGTTAGATCATGAAAGATACTATTTTAAGAACATCTTTAAGAAATGTTGTGCTTATCATGTAAAAAATTATGCTTGTTTGAAGAAGGGTGGCATATGATCATTTTGACTAACATTCCATTGCATTCTTGGTACTTGCCTGTGTCAGCCAAATTAATTAAAATATTCCATTAAGGAATTATTAATCTACCAATCAAGAAAGGTTTCTATGAGATGCTGTTCCTGCAAAAACCTTTTCTTTGTTTGAAGCCCCCACAAGATGTTCTGATTGCCTTCAACCCTAAGGAGATTAAATGACATTGTGAGCTTTTCAGGACTGAGGACATTCTTCCAGTTTGGACAGCGGATGGTATCTGAAGGCCTTATTTCTGACTAGCACCTTCAGATATTAGTATGCTATAAATAACTAATGATGATGTCAGCTCGGGGGCACTTAGCAACGTGTAAGAGCATGCTGCTCCTTCAGCAACAGTTCTGTAATCTCAGCCTTTTAGCATATTACCTCTAAAGGAACATAACTTCCTCTGGAAGCTTCGTTTCCATGTAACCAGCCTTGTCCTTTTGTCAGATATACTCCCCTTGGCATGTGTAAAAGAAATACCCCAATGGAAACTTGTTCAGAACCGTTAATTACTTTTGACCAGACTCCTTCCTCCATACCTTGGTTAATAGTGTAGATTGGAAAAAATAACAGCCAGATCTGTTATCCCAGCAATTATTGAGAAACAAAAGTGACAATTTGCTTACTTGCCTGAAAGATCAAACAGTAAAACCCTAATTTCCGTCACTTGGTGCTGGATTTTATATATTGAAACTGGCAGGCACACTTTATGCAATGTCCAAGCAGAAATGACCTCAGGCTTTTATGGACTACAGCACAATGTTCTCAGAATCACTGTGCCTACCGAATCCTTTCTTTTTTTCTTTTTGTTTGGTTTTGTTTTGTTTTGTTTTCTGGGGGTTTTGGAGGGGTTTTGAGTCCATGTCAACCATACATACATATAATCAGAAATAAAATTTGAAAAAAAAATAAAAAGTGACCTAATGAATCATACATCATACAAATACAGTGTAGTGTGCCTTGACACTGAGTGTTTAATAACCCATCCTTAGAGACAGTGTAAAACTGCAGTAATTGAAGAAGGAAGAATATTTGACTCTTGAGTATGACTTTATGAACACTATATAGTTCATAGTACACTAGGGATATTTTAAGTGCAGACCATTGGTGTACAGTAAGTTTACTTCTTTGACAAATGATTATTTTACCACATACTCAGATAGGAATCTTTTACTACTGCAGCTGAATAAAGACAAAAAGCTGCGGAGCTTTCTCATTCCCAGTTTTTGTGTTTCCTTCTTTTTAAAATCTATTCTCCATGCTGTCCTTCAGGTCAGGAAAAAAAAAAAAGCTTCAGGACTAGTGTGAGTCAATTCAGTTTGCTGAAATCATCATGATCAGATTTTCTTTGGTATAACAACGTGGTTGCTTTACAGACACCTGCCTTTCCTCTACCGATCTGCACTCTGAAGCGCAGACCACTCACTAGTAAATTAACTGAAGAGTTCACTAACCTTATCCTGTAACTCCTACCTGTGGGAGAGCTTCTTAGTTCATTGAACCTACATGAGTATTGAATAATTTTTGGATACAAACATCTGTGCACAGCTCTATATGGCTAGCTAAGTGCTAAAAATTAGGAATCTTTATCTCAGTAAGAAATGGAAAGCTGAATGCATTAAAGAGGTCTTCTGCAGAAAAATGGATCAGTATTGTTTAAGCTTTGCACAATGCAGTTTCTTTTAAAGCCACGTGATTCACAAGGCTATATATACACAACCAAAAAAGTTCTCTGCAGATTATATCATATGGAAATCATAGTACATCCTCTAATGAGAGGAAGGGTGAAATTTGTTATAGAATGAGACCACAAGATAGGAAGTCCCAGGCATCCATTATATAATTTAGTCCTGACATAGCACATTAAATTCTGAGAAAGGAAGACCATTTTACTGTAAAGTCAGCAAAATGCCATCGAACTAAAACCCTGCTGCCTGCATACCACTAACCATATCTACAGTGAATAACTACTCTATCACATCGGTGTTAGCGCTATAAGAATTTTACAGTGGTTTGTGCTTCTGCTTCAGCCTCACACAGGCATTTCCGTTGCTCCAGCAGACATTTTAAGTTTTGACATTTTGGTGAAATATTAAACCTCCTATTTACACCATCATGCCTTTTCACTCTGTGACCTGGTACACCAAAGGCACACCTGTTGAATTAACATGCCCTTCTGCTACGCCTTCCCGCATCTGTTTGCCAACCAGGGGAGCAAACACACCAGGCCAGAATTTCCAGGAGCTGGCTGGTGATGAGGCTGTGACTTTGGGCTCAACCCTGAGCTAACAGCACTGCCTGGCCTGGGCTGTGCCACTAGTGGCCTGGGAAGCAGTGTGACTCCTGGGTTTTAGAAGAGATCAATTTCTAAAGCCCAGCACTGACCACACTCCTTCAGCTAGAAAACAGAAGGACAAAACTAAAGTCCTGTCTTTGCCTTGCTTCCAGACAGAAAAGAAAGGTGAAGTTGAGTTGTCCCTAAATGCATGGCAGAGAACATCGAAATCCATAATTTTTACTGATTTCAGTGAGAAATTAGATACCTTTTTGATTATAGCCCCTGGTGTCAAAGTCCTAGTGCTCAAAGATGGGATCACAAGAAATGAAGACTTACCCTGTCTCTTTTCACAGTCCAAATCAAGGTGTAGCCCAGTGTCAGAAAGGGGAACACTATTTGGTTTACTGAGTGCAATTAATTCATATCTGCAGTGACGTCTAGTGAACAGCCGTGGAATGGATTTAATGATTTTTGCCATATTTATAAACTGCCTGAGAACGTGCTGGGTGCTTTGGTCACCCCTTGAGCTTTTGGACTCAGCCTTTGCTATCCTAAGGCTGTATTTTCCCCCTCACAGCTGGCTGCACAGTGTGGAGCAACTCAAACAGACTGCATTCAGCTGGGTATTTACTTAATTTACTTTTTCATACAACCTCTGATTTAAGTAAAATTATGAATAAATTAGAAAGCTACCACATGGCTTTCCCACCAGGACAGCACACATTCTCCTGCTGTTTCAAATCCAGTGATCTGTTTCTATGCCGAGGTTCACAGTGAGGCATCAGTATCTGACAACCGGTCAGCTCAAAGTTCAAAGATCAAAATGAGACCATGTATGGGTCAGTTTTGAGAACAAATGCAGTACAGTAATGGAGACAGTGTATCCTAAGACAACAAAGAGAATATTTGTTTTTAGCATGCTATTTGCTGAGCAAGGTTTTATCTAAATCCATTAAATAGCACAGCTAACAGCACTGCAGCAGCTATGAACACCCTTATGCAATTCTACTTCATTACATGTTAGCCCTAAGGGGCCTCAGTGGACTAAACAAGTACAGCCATACTGGGGGATGAAAGGATCAGAGATCAATTCATAGGAAAAACAAGCTCTCCCCGTACCTCCCCCTTCTCAGAAGCCAGTGATTAGGCACTGCGTAAGGCACTCCAGCAGTGCTGCCAGCCAACATCAGCATCCTGCTGCACACCCCCCTCAGTGCATCCCACGCATCGGAATCGCGGCAACTGGAATCCATGATTTCTCAATAGCAGATAAGGCTCCCCTTGTTTATGACTAGTAGACTGGTGGTAAAAAAATGCTTCATAACAGTGTTATTTGTTCTGTATCACAAAAATTTGCATGATTTGTGTGAGCAAAAACCCTCCTTAGCTCAAGCATCTACCCCAATAGCCTCCACATTATACATTTTTCCTCCATTTTAGTAGGAAGAAAAGTCCATGAGTTTGAAGTAATAGAGGAGCTGGATGTCTTAGAACAGACCTTTTTGTTCCCATACAAAAGCACATGCCTTAAAACTTTGTTATGAGTTTGGAGAGTTTCCTGCTTTTTAAAGTGTTCAGTTTCTCAATGTGTTTTTTCAACAGCCAGTGTTTCTTTGTAGAGGTTTTCCTTGTTGTCTATCTAAAAAAGTTGATCTTTTCTGCTTCTACTAGATAATTTTTTTTTTAAATTAAAGCGTCAACCTTGGCAAAAAAAGAAAAGAAAAGGAGAGTCAGAAAAGAGAGATGCCAAATGCTAGTAAACATCTAACTGCAGCACTCTCTGCCAATAATAAAGGTATATTTTACTTAAGAGTTCTAGGAGAAAGTTATTTTTGAAATATCTTTTTACAGCACAACCTGCAGTGAAAGCCTTCTGAATTTATCACCACAAATTTTTTTTACAAAGCTGTGTCTAACCGAAATTCTTAAAAACAGCTGAGTAACAAGCTATCAAAGGTTGTTCATGTTAACAACATACATAAAAATTCTTGACTGGATACTTGCAAGGGATGTATTCTATTCAGTAGTTTATGTTCAGTGTGGAAAAGGTACGGTTCTGTGTTATGAACCAGAGTGCTGCTTGTGTCCTCCCCCCTCATTTGTTACCTTGAGAATACTCCCTGAAAGTGTAAGGAAGGCATATGCCATGCTCAGAATAAATTAGTCCTTCCCTTGGTAATAATCAAGGCTGGTCAGAAGAATATATCCTATCGTCCTTTGATTTCTGGAACTTGCCCAAGAAAATAACCATATATATTGTCTCCAAATGCATTACACAAGATTCAGGGAAGTCTTATCAAAACCAGTTGAAGATGTTCTCATGAGGCTTAAAATCTTAGTGCTGGTCCTATCCATTCAAAATCTTGTGACAGAGTTGTCATTGCTTCATACTGGAAATTGAAGTGAGCTTTGGGGCATCTCCCTTAGTCAGTGAATGTGGACAGATTCACAATAGCTGAGAGGCTGAAAAATCAGTGTTACTGGTGTATTCCATCAGCATCACACACAGTGGTGATTGACCTACTTCAGTGCTTCTGTGAATATGAATGAAGCATTCTCAAATCCTTAAAATGCTGCCAAACATATCTGTGACAGGGTATATCCCTTTCATTCTGTGCCAGGATAGCAACCTTGATCCTCAGGACTTAAAAAATAACCTCCAAGACTTTTATATGCATCCCTACGAGTCAGTTTAAACTCATCTCAACCATCGTGTTTTTATCATTATTAATATTAATAATTTTTAATTTAAAAATATTTACATAACAGTAATTATTTAGGGACTTATTTAGTAATTATTAGGGAGAAATTGGGGAATATTAGACAGGTTGTAGTGTTTACCTCCAAGTAAATATCCTTTTATAAATGAATGTTAATACTCTAACACATGGCTACTCACAAACTTGCTATGAAAACATGTTAAAATCAGCAGCTCTTCTTCCACCTATATCTCAGAGCTGCCCTTTGAAATCATTCCTCATGGGAAGCTATTATGCTGCAGAAACCTTCCTGAAAGCTGCTCCCACACCAAGAGGAAAAGCTAAATACTTTGTGTAACACAACAGTGCAATTACATGAAAAGTAAACAGAGACTCTGGCACTCTCTCATGTTTAACAGCCCCTGTGTGCTCTGTTCTGTGACGTGGACACCTACTTGTTGCTGGCATTTCTTGACCCCTTCCTGTTTTCAAGAGAAATACAGTTGCTGAACCAACAAAGAGCCCTACGTGGAACAGCCCTCTGGGCAGGGCTCACCACAGCCACAGCCAACATGTCAGTCACGTGGGCTACCCAGCCAGCAGTGCTTTGCCCCTGCCTTTGAACATCCAACCTGTTCCCAGAAGCAAAGTTATCTTTACGAAGCCACCATCTTTGCCAATTTTGTTGGGAAATCTTCGCATGTATCTTAGCAAACAGCAGGGAAGGGGTGTTGATGTGCAGGATATTTTTCCCGTCAGAATTCCTGCACTAAAATACATTAAAAGATTTTTCTAATCAATGACTTCTACCAAGATTCAGTTTGGTTTGTTGTCTGCTGAAACACAAAAAGTAGAAATATATATTTTTAGTCAAGAAAGGAACTAATTGGCTGCTTTAATGCAAAATCAAACACCTTTTATAATTGCTTTATGTACACATAAAAGTTCCCTGCTAGCTGTGCCAGTGAAGCCTGTATTTTATCTGCATCATCTGCTTCTTTTGAGATCAGAGGATTTCTGACTCAAACCACATACCCTCTTTCTTAGTATCTCTCTGTACGTATATTACTATTTCCTCTTTCATATAATCTAACAATCTTCTGAAGATGTTATAATTGTACCTTAAGCATCTACATTATCTGAGTGGAAAAACCCTGTAAGAAATGGGGGGAGGGTGGAAACATTACATTTCAAAACTGTGTTCCACAAAGCTCAGTTAATTTATGTCTCTGAAGGTTTCTTCTTTCTCGCCTTCATACATGGGCATCTTGGCCTATTTACCCTTCTGAAATAACACAGTGGGTTTCCATTATCGTAGCTTGTAAACACTTAACACTATTTATTTATGCTTGAACACCATTAGGAGGAAAGAAAGCCTTACTCTGTCTGATGTATTACTATGACCTTGTTATAACTATGACCACCTTGCAGCCACCCGGACCCACCTGTGCGGTGGGAGCACTCTCTCACGCTCACACAGCCTTTGGACGCGTCAACCGGAGATAAAGGAGGCAGAGGGGCCTTCTGCGTGGGGTTCATGGAGGTTTATTCCTTGAAGCAGCCCAGGGGCAGAAGACACCGACAATGGAGGGTTCCAGGGTTATATAGAGGGTGGCACAATGGGCGGATAGAGCAACATAAAGCAATCGGGTGAGGGCCGGGGGTGGAGAGGGTACTGAGTGGCAACACAACAACCCATGGGGAGGGAGAGGGGAGGGACAGGAGAACCAGGGACTAATGGGGTTTTAAGGTACAAAGAACATTCTAGAAGGTACACATAAAAGGAGGACATACATACAAAAAGGGTTATACATACAAAAAGGGTTATACGTACACATGCTGCGGTTTACACACCGCAACGCTCCAGGGTACAGAGTCTATAAAACAGTGAGTGCCTTAGACTTCCTTGACTTGTAGTCAGCTGGAACTGTGAAGGACAATGATGCTGATCTGTGTCTATGGCTATGTGTCTGGCAAACCCTATAAAACGTGGTTTAGAAAATTGTTCAAAATGGGGCTGGTACTTGGTTGTGCTTAGTTTATCTTCTTATGTTTTGTTTCAGTAGGAATTGTAAATCAGTTCTGCATCTTTGGTAAACTTATTCCTGTTTTTGTAATGTGGTGTGTCCAGGCAAAACAGCAACATCTAAGTACTTCACGTATCCCTCTATACTCAATATGGTTTCCAGTTGTCATCCCCGTATATTTTCATATGTGTGCAATAGGTTTCATATCCACACCTAGATTAATTCTTCTGCAATGAAATTGAAGAGGTTAACCCCAACCTTGCCATCTGGTGGTGGTACCCAAAAAAAAGGAGGGAATTTTACACTTTTAAGCAAAAAAAAGGAGAAATTCTGAGCTGGCTGTTCCTTCCCCTGCAAATACCTCCTTTCTAAGTCTTTTCAGCCTGGGTGTCTCCAGCTGGTTCATACACCTTAGCACGTACTCCCAGTTCCTCATTCATACCCTACTGGTGTACCTGTGCCCCTACAGTCCTGGTCTTATGATTAAGTGCTCTGAGAAGATGTACAGCTGGAGAGCTGCTGGAAAGCCTGGAAACACATGGCTGTTTTCCACTAGCCTTTGGAAATTTTTTCTTTATTTAGTGAAAGTTAATTACTTTGGCATTTTCAGATTTTTATTCAATGTTTTGTAACTCTTCTTTTCTTATCAACAGTCACTTTCCAAATCTGTTATTACAAATTTGTAGACACTGGTTAATGTAAAATGCAGTTAGAAAAAATTTCAGACAGATCTTATACAATTCCCAACTTATGAAATGGATTAACTCTATTACACATTATGAAATCTAACACCTTTCTGGCTCTCCAAATGATGAAACAAGACTGCTATATTTAGTATATTCATATGGCTGTGCCCAAAATGTTTCTGTGGAAATTAGGGAATGATTTGCAATAATATCAATACTGCAAATGCAATAATACATTATAATCTTCCGTTTCTTGATCGTCCCTGCCTAGCATGCCACAGCAAATTACAATCAATACAAAGCTAAACTTAGCACTGTTATGTCTGCCAACTGATGGCCAGATGCAGGGGCAGACCTATCCGATTTAGGGACTCTCCATTCTAGTGATACAACTCTGTGTGTGTTCATCCTTTGCATTCCTGCAGGAGCAGCTCAAAACAGAGCTGTCAGCTGACTCAGCCCTGCTCTTCCTAGATGCCAAGGAGAGTTTTGTCACTGATTTCAAAGGGGGCACACTTGAAGCTCAAAATATGAGTGGGGAAAAAATTCAAGGTTGAATTTTCTGAGAAACAGCAAAGAAAATTCTATCCTCAGAACACAAAGTTATTAGGTATGTAACCACAAATTCCTAAGGAGATGAAAAATAGGAGGGATTGGGCCCTCTCTGAAGAAATTCCTGCACCAGAATCCCATATGACTAATTTTGCTAGTGTCAAGATTTCAGAGATGTATTTTTCAGGGTGAATTAGAAAAACTGCCAGTTCATGACCCAAATGAATAAAACCCATGAAAAATTTGCTGTTTCCTAATGGCTATGCCCTAGAGGCTCTGTCTGTACACTTAACTAGTGCAAGTCAGTATAATTTTTGAAGCAAATAAAGTCTATAATGATTTATACTAGGTAAGGATTAGGGTTATGATCAGTAGTACCTAAAAGGCATTCATTTTAAAAATGCCAAAAAAAGATTAAATATTTTGAGTGACTGAAGTGACTTTTCCATTCTTATGCAAGAAACCTTTGAATAGGGAGAGAGTAACTGAAACCTCCATTGCCATATCCCTTTACATGAGATTACAGTGTCTTCGCCTATCAGAGGTGTCACTGCTACTCCACCAAAGAAATTCAGGTTTCATTCGCCTTCAAAAACAAGCCTTATCCAGCAGGATGCTTACACTACACAAAATGATAGTGTATTTTACTAATTGAGTCACTATACAGAAAAAACCAATACAATTACTATAAAAAGGGGTCTTTTGTATACTAAGCAGAGCTAGCAAATGTAAGAGACATGACAGCAGCATTCATAAATGACTAAAGGCACTGAAGAACTTTATCAGTGAAATCAGTTAACAAATGGCATAGTACATAATTCCTGAAGATGTAAAGTATGCAGCTCCTTTTCCAAGTCAAGCTTAAAAAACATGGAACTGCAGAGTGATATTTCTCCACTGGTTAAAGGATAATGGCATGGAGCTCTGCTATCCTTAGAAGCAAAATAAGAATAGATGTGCATGTAGAAAAGGAGCAAAGCAGCTCTCCTGTGTGTTGAACCATGCCCTAAGGCTATCGACACTACCAGAGGACTACTGAGCACCTGAGCTTCTGCAGGAAGGACAGAGAGGAAAGCTCTTTTTTTCTTTTTTTTTTAATTCTGTAGGCAAAAAAAAAGGAGTTGGGACTTACCTTTCTCTGTCCTGACTTCACGGGTACGTTTATATGCAATGAGAGGGAAGAATGGTGACAAAGTGCCTAAATTAATTTAGCAGTCCTTCGAACCATTTTTTTACAACTAGAAGTAATTTTACAAATTCCTATACAATGGCAGCAATCCACCAGAGTAGGATCATGATTTCTTTGTTGGAAAGTGTTTGTTGCTTCCCCATTAAAAGATTCAGCACCTTGCAATGTTCGGGTCCAGTGTTAACATGAATTGTGAATGAAAATATTGACTTAGCTCCAAAATGTTTCCAGTTGTATTGGAGAAGGATGTCTTGTAGCCGCCAGAAGAAATCCTGTGAGAGCCAGGAAGCAGTTTTGATAAATTAGCAAAGTCAGTTTTTAGCATTTCTGTTTTAACTTGAAAAAGGTTTGCTGCCATATGCATTTGTATTTTGGCAATACTTGCTGACAGAACAGAGGCTGTCTTGGCATATTACTTGTCAGAGCAAAACAGATTTGGCTGTCATTTCCATAATAAGTATAATTCATATTGCAGTGTCTAAAAAACATATGGAAAGGGGGGATGTCAATATGAGATGAATTTGCCTTAAAAGAGCTTGTAGGGGAGTCACAGATAAACAGGTACATGGCCAGATGAAGTTATAGATGAAAAACTCCTCCTCCCATCATAATTATATTTCTTTTGTGTTCAATTAATGAATGGGTTAACTAAGTACGCTACTTCAAATATGTAGGGCCCAGTTTACCCGTTCTTGCAAAGCTCATACCCATGTAATGCAATTAACCTAAGCAATTAGTATCAAAGACAGAGTTATAAAAAATGAATAGCAGAGGCTTTTGTGCAGATAAGACATGACTTTTATTTATTCCTAGTGTGTGCATGCAGTATTTTGCCAGTGGTTTCAGCCGGTCTGTCCAGTAGCTATTGTTAGGAAAACACCAAAGCCAACTTTATACAACCTGCTTCTGACTAGAGGTGGGAAGCTGATTCTTCATTGTGTGCAACTCAAGTTTGTTCTGCTCCCAAATAAAATTGAGGAAGAATAAAGTGAACAATGTATGAAAGAGTTCTTACCTGCCTGCAAAGGACCATGCAGATAAACTTCTGATATAAGTAAGTATATGATCCCTTTGTACATTTTATAGGGGCTTACAGATCTAAATCTCTTTTATATTTGTGTCAACAACTGGTGTCAATTGTTATACTGATACAAATAATTGCACTGATACAAAGAGCCTAAGACCATAATCCCACAGCTGGCAGCAGCATGGAGCCAGGCTGGTACAAGTTTTGAGTGAAGCAGAACTGACCGCAAAATGCTCTTGCATATCATTGAGACCCATGTTTTTCTGCCACTATAAACAAAATAGGGTACAAATGAGAATCAGGCCCACACATATAGATAGAAATTTACAATTTCTTCATTGTCTTTTACCACTTCTGCTCTTTAATCTAACTGGTTTTGCAATGTACAAGGATTTATAACACAAAGAAATGGGGACAGATGACTTTCCATAGCACTGATGTCTGGCATACTAAGATTATGTATTTCAATAAAATGGAATAGCTGGCTTTCAAAAAGCACAGGTAGATAAATAAAATGTGATCCCTATATCCCAACCTCCAAATGTAAGAAATGTTATTCAGTTTTTACATGCAGGCTAGAAATCAAACAAGTTGGATTTGTGCTATAACTGTGCTATAAATTCTTTCATTTTTAAATTTATACTTAGAGCATGATAAGTACAAGGGACAGTCGAAGGAAAGAAAATAAATCACATTTCAAAAGTGTGTGAATTAGAAAACTTGGGTCCACCTTCAGAAGTAAATGAAGCTCTTGAACACACATCACCTACCTGCTGTGCAAGCTAATTACGTCTTTAAGGGTCTTCATGATAGTGTTTCCATTGCTAAAGATACAGAGGGGTACTTGGAAGAATTTTTAAAATCCCTTGGTATGAAAAGCCCTTAACTTTGTCAACATTTAAATCCCTTTAAAGATCTGATTCATGTTGCCCAAGTCACTTCAGAAGTTGTAAAAAAACTCCCAAATTATGTAGGGATTTTTCTATAACAGGTTTTGTAACCTTTAGTTTTTTCAGCTGCTACTTCTAAGTTCCCTGTAAAATGTAAAGGAATAAATGTTACACCACCCTTCTCAGTTCCATCAAGCTGTCCAAGCTACAGTTTATGTCAAGGAAAAGATGAAAGTTAAGGTCTAGCTGCCCGAGTACTTTGGTGTCTGATTCTAGGATGATGGGAGGTGATTATCTCCACTTCAATCCTGATATAGGCCCTTTCTTTGGATTAAGTATCTAATTCCTCTCTGCATATTCAGAGCAACCATTTCACAATTCCACTACTAGTGCACAAAGGCAACCTCACTGTTCCCTCATTTTCTTTCTCTCACTCAATTAGCACACTGCAGCTGAATGAAAGAATAATTAGGACAGTTACAAACAGAAATGGAGAATTTCAAGATAGTCTAACCAGGTAGAGATGAATAACATGAAAAGTTTCTCAAGAGAGCACCATGTCAGAAAAAACAATTTTGTGATACTCAAATTTTCATTCTAAAGTGGAACATAAATACTGTTCAAGTTGTTGATGCTTCTATGCAACAGCAACTGTGAGTTCTGATCAGGCTATTAAGACCGTATTTTTAAGGTCTGTCCTCTAAAAGAACTCTTAAATTTTGCAAAAGCATTGTATACAAAGTGAATAAGAACCACTCATTGATTAAAAAAAGCCACATTCGTCCTGCAACACATTAATGGTGTTTGAAGGCTTCCGTGCAAGCTCTGAAACAGTCTAATCCTCATTAATATGTAAAAACTTTTCTTCCCAGAGATATATTATTTTAGGTCAGAAAAAAAAATTAAAAATTCTATCAAATAAGAAAAATAGGGATCTAAAAAACACCTGATTTCTGAAATCTTTCTTTAAACAGAAGAACTAGAGAAATAAAAGTATTGAGGATAATGCTTTGCAGTGTGTTAGAGCAAATTCGCTTTCACTTTGCATAAATATATAATGTGTAAGTTTTATACTTGATTTTACAACATTCAGCAAAGGGGCTACTTATAATTTTGACATTCTATAGAATAACAGCGGCAAGAAGAAGTAGTAAAAATTATCTGAAGGTTGCTGCAAGTGGATATTCACTTCATAAATGCCACAAATATTAAAACCAGAAATGCTTGCAGAACTTCCACACAGCCCTGAATCAAAAACCACTGCAATGAGAATTGATACTCTGCTTACTCTTCTGCTTTTATCTACGTTGTAAAGGGATGTTAACCACCATCCTAGGTGTACACACTCCTTACTGAGTGGAGAAAGAGTAATAATTTGAGCTGGTGATGCTACCAGTAGGAAGCTTGAAATTCACTGCTATCAAAAATTCAAGTTCACAAAAAATGTAGCCCTTGTGCCTATGTGTGAAATTAGCATATATATCTAATTTTAGTAATTTCAAAACCTTAGTCTCCTTTGACGAATGCAAAATAAATCAATATGATTAGCACAATGATGGGTACGAGAAAAAGCAGTCTTCATAGTCAACATATCTGACAAATCATGATCTCCTCTACAAGATATCATTATGCTATCTCTAATGACTCTCAGTCTTAGGACTTGTTCAAAATCTACAAAAGCCAGTTATCTACAACAACTTCTTCAGTTCCCAGTGGTCAGCAAGGGACTAAGGTGCAAAGTCAGCTCTTCGTCAACTTGCTGTACCTCAAATACTTCAGTGTTTGGCAGATATCTGCCAGCACCTGCGCCAAAATTGCCTGCTTCCAGCACCAGGCCATTTTGCTCTATTCCTTTCCTCCTTTTTAGTGCAAGAAGGAGGAACAAACCCAGAAGAGATGAGTTATCTGCAGAGCAGGTCTTGTTAGACCTCTGCATTGCAAATTAATTGTTTTGGTGCAGCCATGCACTGTTAAATAGAACAGGACAGCAGCCTCAGGTCAATCTTCAAATTGAGGTCAATTGCACTCCTGTGGGGCAACCTGAGGTCAGTCTCAAAAGTTACTTTAAAACATCCATACTGGCTTACTCATGGTACAAGAAAAATTCCTTTTCTGCCTCCCAGCCATCCAGTTTATTTTACTTTAAAAAACCACATATCTTTGATATTTCTTGGAATCAGTAATATTGTTTCACTGTCATGACCAACATTAATGCTGAGAAAATAAGTTAGATTAGACACAAGTCAATTACAGAGGAGTAAGTTTTAATATTGCCAGTCACAGCAGCCTCCTGGGGTTTTTCCTTAGTAAATTAAAAGGCTTTTCATCTAGAACCATCTTATCACTCATTTCACTATCAGAAAAACACTCTAAAGATAATAGTAAGAGATTCTTTTAAAGGAAAATATATCTAGTTTAATTTCATCTCCATTTTAAGAGGAAGGATTATTCTATATTATTAGTTATTTGGGTTCATGTTTTTCCATGCATACACAAGTGATAACAGCAACATTTATATAAGGTGAATTGCTTGAGAACTGTGATTTCACTTACTATGCTCAACTAAGACTGTCCCAAAATAAAGATTTTTCTTTACAGCTATGCCTCTTAAATTCTTGTGTTTTGTGTGATGTTTGCTTGTAAACTGGCAATTCACTCCTGCCCTGTCTCCTAATTCCTTATTCCCAGGCACCTCAATTTCTTGAGGATTTGGCAACGTTCATCATTTTGATTATGTCACCCATTTGCTCAGCAAGTAATTTACTATCTTCCTTTAAGAATCAGGATACTATTTCAGGAGTAACTTCTAACATTTAAGGCACTTAAGGTGCCAGGTCCAATTTACTTACTGCTAATGATTGATGTCTACTTTCTCTCTTGACTTAAAACTCAAGTTTGGATTCCTCTGTGTCTGTTCTCACTGTGCCCTGTGTGCAGTGTGGATGTGAGCATGTCTCAAATGCAGCAGCACCCCTAAACAGATCCCCAGATTTCACTGTATTTCTTTCAAATGGAGAAATTCAAAATGCACTCATTAGCCTTATCATCTCTGAATGTGTGGGTTTCACTTCTCAGCTTCAGTTCAATTTCAAAATATAACGAGGCATTGATTTTGCAAGCCTGTTTTGTAACAGTCCCAAGATGCTGTAATCAGACGTTCTTCTAGTCTATAATCAGAAGAGAGGATATGACCTAATTCAGCTTCTTTGCATTATGCATTATGATACCTGACCACATACCTGTTGCCTTCTATACTGCAAGATAAGGCACCAGAGCAGTGGTGCAGCTGTGGAGCAGGGTCCTGCCAGCCTGTCTCCCTGCTTGCAGCCAAGGGTGCTGAGGTGCAGGAACCCCAGGCAGGGTGTTGTGCAGGGTGAGCACAGCCTGCCTCTCTCACAGCACTCACTCACCTCTGGAATCCTCCGCAAGGGTCAATGCTACACCTGATGTATCTTTTCTGTCACCCACAGCACAAATCTCTTCCAAATGCTTCCCCAGTCTTCTCTTGGGGCTTCTAAGACACACAAATTGTTCAGTGAGGAGCTTTACAGGTCTGTTACCTACAAGTGAAAACACGTCATGACCCCTTGATTCCTGTACAGGAAGAGACAGTGAGCACTCAATTCCCAGTTGTACCTTTCCTGCAGCATTAATGAACTTCAAAAATGCCTCTTCCCCAAAATGTAGGTCCTCTCTTTTCCAGTAAAAAGAAGATCACTCTGTTTCACCTTTCCTCGTGTTGTAGACAGGTGTCCCATGGCACCAGGAATTATAAGAACCCCCTGGAGCTAAGTGGAGAAATTCTCCCCAGATTAAAGTGACTAAAAAGGTCTCTCTCACAATGCCCTGTTCTGTTACAGAAATGCACCCTGGCTCTCTCTCCTATTGGCCCATTGGCTTCCCAAGCTCCTTTCTACCCTATATGGCCCTAATCCAGAATGTTCTCCCTTCCCTGTTTCCCCATTCACCCTTGTCCCTTTGTCCCTCCCTCACTAGTTTCCTATTAGTCCCCATACCTTAGCCCCACCTATGTACTGCCCCACACCCTCAGCTCTCCCGACCCCCGTACTCAAGCTGGAACTCTGTAGGGGTCTGCGTCTTTGTCACTGCCCCGTTCACTGCGTCTTTGTCACGGGCAGCAGGGCTGGAATAAAGGCTGCAGTGGGTCTGCACACAGAGACCCTTCCTGCCTCTTTGCCATCGACCTGTCGAAGGAGCTGTCCAGTGTGGGTGTGGGTGTGGGTGTGTGTGTGCAGTAGCTGCTGAGCGACTTTCAGCTAGAAGTCAGTTTCGGAGTCACAGCACCCCACCAGAGCACCCCTGGAACCAACATCCGTGTACAAGCATTGCCATAGAACACTTGTCACTCATAATTCCTTTCTTCAGATTTTTCTCTGTCTTACCATACACTTCTGGAACAAGAGGGCAAGAATGGTACAGAGTACTTAGGGTACAGCTGGACCATAGCTACAGAGCTGTAGTGTTGTTTTCCTGTTTGCTTTTCATTCCTTTTCTAATTTCACCTTAAAATCCTTTTTTTTTTCCTCCAACAGTTGCTGAGCAGTGAGCTGACATTTTTCTGGAGTTCTCTGTGACGAGACCCAAGGTGTCACTCTTGAGTAGTAATAGGCGTGTCAGAGGACATTATTTAGTACGCAAATTTAGGATTATTATTTCCCATCTGCACCACTATATCTATATAGAATTTTAATTTCCATCTTGCTTTCTAGTCTCATAAGCCCATTCCTCAATTTTTTAGAGCCAGCCTGGAGCCTGATTCCCCAGCTCAGCTATTTTTGTCACCTCGCTGTTTGCTGTGCTTTCCAGGTCACTTACAGACGTTGTATAGCACAGGTCCTAGAAGAGCTCTCTTTTCATTTTTGGAAACCACAATTAGTTGTGCCTTCTGCTTATGCTTCTGTGGTTAGTATCCATCCGAGCTAGGACCTTGTCTCCTATGCCACGGCAATTTCATTCCTTAAAATCCTGTGGTGAGGGGCTTTGTCAAAAATCTCCTGAAAATTCAGAGTCATCCTTATTGATTTGCTCATTGTCCCCTCAAGAGCCTTCCATTGAGTTTAAATGCCAGGACTAGCCTTTATAGAAACTATGTTTTACTTTTCCAGTTAGTCACATTTATCCAGATTTCCACTAATTCCATCTTTTATCATGTCTTCTGTTAATTTACCAAGTGCAGACATCAGGTTCACGGGGTTGGAGATCTTCCCTAAAAACCTCTCTAAAATTTTGTGCCGCATTTACCACTCTCCCCTCCTCAAAAATCAGTGAAACCTTAGGGGAAAGGTTTCCACCATCAATGATTCAACTATTTCATCCTTTAATTCTCTTAAGACTCTTAGGTGAATATCATACAGTCTCAGTGATTTCTTAGTGTTTATTCTATCTCTTTATTGAATTACTTCTTCCACAGTTTCTTCAGTTTCAGGCAATCTCTTGCTGAGTCTTCTCAGAGGGTTTGGGGCTCCCTTCAGTCTTCCTACAGTGAGCATCAGAGCAAAACACTTATTTACCATCTCTGCCACAGCCTTGTCCTTGCTGAGCTCTCCTCAAATAACCCCATCACCAGCTGACCTGCAGAGCTGGCAGAGTTTCCTTCTTCTCTGCTGGGAGAAGGATTTAGACCTGCCTTGATGTAGAGTGAAGCATATTGCCTATAGGACCTATGCATATTTGCTATAAAAAGTGGTTGCTTGGGCAAGGATTTCAGGAAGAGAAAGGTGGTCTCAAGTTAAGACAATGGTCTGGAAAGCTGGATGTATGTCACTGTCATATGAACTGGGCAAGTGATTTATTTAAGTCTTCTGTTTGTGTTATTTATTCACTCCTGATTTCTTGAGTGACTGATTTGATAACTCCCGTATACAAGCAGTGCAGTGCAATTTAGAATATATGAAGTAGCACACCAAAAATTCAGAACTCATAACCTCAAATCTTAGAGGACTGGGGGGATTATTTTCAATGCTCTGTGTCTCAGTTCAGCACTTGCAAGATGGAATAATGCTACTCCTCACTTCAAAGGGGTTTTGTGCATATAAATTCATTGAAGTTTGTAAAATGCTCAGGTACTATAGCAACAGGCACCATAGAATAACCTGGAAGGGACATAGTAATTATCTTCAGAGCAAGGTTTGGATACTGTGCAGTATATAAGGCATGGGGGACATATTGAGCAATGGGAAGAGAACTAAAATTGAATATTTGCTTTTCAGTTAAGCTCCTTCTGTGCTATGTACAGACTGAAGCACAAATAGTTTAGCACAAAATTCAAATGTGACTGTGTAATTAGACAATGTAATAATGCTCATACCCACTGAGGCTCGTTTAAGGCCATGCAAGGCAATTCTTAGGGTTTGGCAAAGACACCAGCCATTAAAAATAGGGTTTTATATTAGATGAAAGGTCAGGAAACTGTAATGAAAGGCAGTCCAATTCTCTTCTGCTACTCCACTGAATTGCAATTTGGAGGGGTAATAAATATTGCATACAATTTTCAAAAGTACTTTAGAGATTTGAGAGCCTAAACTCTACGAGTGTCATCATAAACCTTAGCTGCTATTACTCCAGCTAGAGGA
The DNA here is from genome assembly GCA_013397815.1 of Aleadryas rufinucha. Taxonomy (NCBI): domain Eukaryota; kingdom Metazoa; phylum Chordata; class Aves; order Passeriformes; genus Aleadryas; species Aleadryas rufinucha. The sequence continues at coordinate 117,661 of VZTH01019684.1, forward strand.
AACTCTGCTTGTTCCAGAAATGGATGCATTAGGATGATATGTCAGCATGGCGCTCCATGCGGAGAGAAAGACCAGGAGAGGAAGAAGGTAATAAATTGTCCTGAGCCAATGTGTTTGGGCTAGTATTTTTGCATACTGAGCAACTGAATGTGGACAAGTAAGGTATTGAGGCAAATTTGATTAATATGATTGAGTGTGACAGAATTTGGTGCTTATTTACAGCCAACTTTTGCTAATTTTACCCCAACTGATTCTCAGACTGCTCCAACAGCTTTCCTGCTGAAATTGGTGGGGTTGCTAACGGTGAATAACATTCAGTATGAGGAATACACACTCTCTACATTACAGAGAAAGGAATAGAGAGGAGTGAGCATACAGAGGAATTACAAGGAATTACATTCTTTAATGGTCTTATTTAACTAAGTTGAGCATATTCTTTCTCTAAAACTGAAAAACTGTTAGAACATTAAACTGCATATAGAAAAGTAAAATTTCTTTATTTTAAAGTCTTATATGAAATGTCTGTTTATATGTATGATGCTATGGTTGACAGTAAGGACTCCGTCGATTACCACAAGGCCTAACTTTCACCCATAAACAATTTAATCTACCTTGAAATTCTGAACTCAGCTGACCCTGCCAGAATTTCATTATGGAGTCCAAGGAAGGCAGGTATTTTGAGACTGTAGGATCCAGCAACTTTTGCTAGCAATCTAAGCAGCAGACATAATTTGTATTTTTAAGAATATTTGCTATAAATTATAGGTTTTTATTTGTCAGGATTACCCTTATGATTTACTTATTTTTGTTATTGTGTTGTTAATTATTTAATGTTTAAGACTTTAGAAGCCTACAACAAATAGAAAATAACTGATCATCATAGTAAACATCATAAGAGTGCTGGAATCCACTTTTTTTTTCTATAGGACTGCATTTGTTCTAGTAGTATGCACATATAGTTGATTTTTATGGCAGAATCTGATTTGGGCATTCATTATTGACACACACACACAATCATTTTAAGTGCAGTTAAGTACACCATCTGCCTTTTCTTTCTGCCTATGCCTGTGTAGCCATACACAGTTATCTGCTGTTCCAGGAATGTCTGGTGTCTGTTATAGCTGCACCAGTTGCACTACAATCAGCTGAGTAGGCATTTCCCTTATGAACCCTGATTTTCAATGTTTAACAACTAATTCAGAATTGCATAAAGCTCAAATGTGGCATGCACATTTGCAAACCAGATGTGTTTCTGTTTATTCTTTTACTTTTAAATGCCAAAAATGGCAGGGTTTAAAGAGTCCATACAAATAATATAACATCTACAACCAGCAAAGCAGATCTGCTCTCAGTTTGGGGATGTGGTTGAAGGATGTTTGGAAGTGGGTCTTACTCAGCCTTTTGGTCATAATTTGTATCTCTCTTCCCTTAGCTAACTGCTACCAGTACACAGCATGAACTGCAAGCCACATTTAATGAAGGGGCTTGAGCACGTCTATGACAAACCACCAGCATTTGGCATAGAGGGAAATTGTTCTGATTTACCCAGCAGCTAGACAGGCTGGATTCTATTAATCCCAGGGTAGAAGTTAAAACAGTCTTTATGTTTCTCTCTGAATCTGAGAAACCTAAGGAGAGAGATAGAGAAGCCCTCCAGAGACAAATTCCGTGAAAGAGTTCAAATTCATAAGAAGATGTAAAAAGGAAAGAAGGAGAAGAGGAGGGAATGAATTAAAAACATTTTCCTTTAAACACAGTTTGCCAGTTTTTTCTGACCATCTGAGCTTTATGTTGGGAAGATCCAGTGCAGCGACATCTCTAAATTAGGGGCTCTAAACCTACCAAAGGTCTACTGAACAATTATCAGTCATATCCCTACTTCACCTGCAAGTTCCCAAGGCATTTATTTTCCCAGGTACTCTTGTAAGTGCTTGTCCTGGGGCAATGAATGCTTATCTCCCACCAAATACTCCACTGCAATCCAAGGCACCAGTCACACCCCACCTCTCCTTAGGAAGTCCTATTTGCAAACCAGTCTGCTGGTTAAAGCACTCAGCACTCAGCCAGGTTCTTGTGCACAGCACCCACAGAAGCCCACACCACCTCTGGTAAGTGTGATACAGAGCTTTCAGCCAAACCCTGACATTCTAAAAGAATTTCAAGAGGTTTCTTTGCACATTCCCCACTAATTAGGGAGAGGTGTGTTTGAACCATTTCATGCTGAGGAAGGTATTGAGCCTGGATGTCTCACTTCCTCAGCGAGTGCTCTGATCTCTAACAGGAATTGAGGAAACCACCTCTCCCTGCCTGAATATTAAAAGAGAAGGGAGCTGGGTCAGGTTTATGATCCCCAGTGCAAGAAGGCACTTGCCCATTCCTTGGAGTGAAGCAGTAGATGCCGGAGGAGGGAAGGGGGTCACACTCCCAGGTGCAACCTCCTACGTGCTTCAGCTTGACATGATTGAGAACCACAAGAAATTTAGCTCAATATGAGGGGCGGTTAGGTTCTACTCAGAAGTCAGGCACTATCATCTATAGATATTTTATTACTAAAAATAGTCAGTTTTTCAGTTTCCTGCTATTTTCCCCTTCGCCCTCTGCTATTCCCTGGCTTCAGTGTGATGCTGCTGCATCTTCAGTCAAGGGCTGCAGACCCAACTGTTGACCTGGTTCTCACAAAGACAGGTCCAATGCTGGGTGATTTGCTGTGTGATTTGTGGGTCACCAGCGTTTACACTGGTAAGCAGTATTATAGGTCTCACATCTGAGGCAGTACCTTAATGTAAGGTGAAAAGTGTTCTAAGAACAATTGTCCTGAAAACGTATCTTCAGCAGTGGAGAATATAAGCGTGTGGTTAATCTTAAACACATTAGTTGTTCCAATGAAGTCAATAGGGCTACTCATTGACATGAAATTAATACATAGAGTCTTCACTGGATGAAAGTATATATATGAAGAAAATTGCTTTCTCATCTCATTCCACAGGCATCCAGGACCAGTTCTTGCTCTTGTGATGGCTTCTTCTCACATCACCTGTTCAGCCAATCTCTTACTTTCCAGCTTGTCTGCTTAGACCACTCTGCAATCTCTTGTGCTCCCCCTCCATGCATGCCCAAGGTGCCAAAAGGGTCCTTTTTAATTTCTACATTGGTCACATATTTCTCCTAAAAAACATGTTCAGAGAGATTGTTAATAGTTCTTGACATTGACATAAAAACAGGTGAAGAAAACGCTGCAACCTAGTTTACTCATGTTAACTGAGGTCGGAAGTAAGAAAGGAACAGGGGAGTTCAGACTCCAGGGAGACACCCTCTAGCCTCTTTGCTTTATGCATCTGGCTTCTTTTAATTTTATTTATGGACAAATCTTTATCAATATAATCAGTATTGGCTCCTCAAGGACATAGCCATTACTCACATGAGACTTAACTACTGTATGATACAGTGTGGGGTGCTTAGGGGGAGAGTGGGAGATGTACAGGAACAAAGTCTCCTCATTGTCTTACTCAGCACTGAGTATATAAAGCAAAGGCTTAAGGAAAACAAAGAATGAGGAAATCAGGAGAAATTAAGAAAGTGAGAGCAGACAAAAGCAGCTGAGATGCAGTAAATCTGAAAAAGGCACAGTATCATAGAAGATGAATGGAAAAACGACTTAATACTGTTGCCTGCCTTAAATCTTCCACCACCACGGTGGTTGCTATAAATCCCATCCTTGGAGCCTAACTGCATTGTTTAGTCTGTAAGGAGCATCGATGCCTATTACCATGAATTCTGCTCCTTCATGCTGGAATTCTGGCTGTTGCACAACTAAGCCTTACACTTTGTCAAGTAGCCAGAGACTTTCCTAATACAGAGAAAAAACTGTGCTACAAATGACACAAGCATTGAAAAATGATCAGCATTGTTAGAAATGTTAGGACACTTCCTGCAATGAAAAATAAAATCTATACTTATATCCCTATCATTTAAGTGAGCTGTTTCTGCCATTTTTGACTGATTTTGCAGAGAGAATTTATATATAAAAAATTATTTTCATTGGCAAATTAATAAATTTTCAAGTTGTTACATAGTCTACTTAGAAACAATTTTTAAAAACTATTTTGGAAAAGCAGTGTGAAAATTTAACAGTAGTGTGAAAACTGTGTCTGGTAAAGGTAAGTGTGGGCTTTTAGTCACAGTCTGGTAAGTCAAGATATATCCCAGTTCCTTCTCCAGCTGTCAACCATTCCTTAGCTAATTTTCAAAAGTCTTTGCAATATAAGAAATTGTGTGATAAAAGTTCATATTTCTGGGCTGCAGCAACATCTCTCCTTGAAAATTGCATTACTTATTCATGTCTATCTTTTCACAATAAAGAAGAAAAAAATAGATGGCCATAACAATATACTTTAGAGAGAGGAATTATTTGTTCCTGATATGGAAACACCATTTTCTTTTGAATTAGCTTGAGCGAAAGGCAGCAACAAGACTACTCAGCATGGTAAAAAGTCACCTATTTATGTTTATTTTCTCTTCAAAACCCTTTATTTTTCAATTCTATGAACAGTTTAAAACTGTTTTAGACACATAAGTTAACGATTTCGGCAAATAAAATATTATTATGATGTACTCACCTACAAATCTCTTTATCAGTTTCTGTAATGCCCCACATTCCAACAATTTCTTTGTAGGATTAGACTGCAAAATTGATATCATTCAAATATGTGAAGAGCATAAATGTTCTCAAGGAAAATACAGTTCTTGCTGTTGCAAAGACTGCAATGTTTATATACTCTTTATATTAATGTGAATCATTTGGGCCCATTAAGTTGTACCTCTACTTCACAGTTAGTGGAACAATACAAAAAACTAGAACTAAAGAGGACTCAAGCTGATAATGAAAAAAAACCCAGAATTTTGGAGAGGTAACAGATAGAGCCAAATGAGCTGTTACTGTTCCATACTGTTCTATGTAAAATAGTTCCTAAAACACTGTCCACATTGAGGAGTGATAGCAATTGCTGAAGCTTGTTGTATCACTGTCTCCAGATTTCAGCACTGTTCCTGAAAAGGTTATTAGGTCTGAAAGTGCATAAGTGGACTAAAAAGAAGGAATTCAGTGTTTTTAGAAATAAATAGGAAAGGTTTGTCATTACGGTGTGTAATAAATAAATAAGACTAAGATCCAGTTTTCACAGGTTCTACACCCCTACATAACAAGACTCCAAACTTTATTTGCCTGAAGTTGGACCTCATATCTATTTCTCCACCAAAAAGGTTGGTTTTGTTTTCAATTTAGTTTCAATCAGTTGACAACACACACATTTTCTGTGAACATCCGCTTGAATTTCATCATGTTGGTTTCACATATGCACAGGTTTTCACCTGAGCTCACACAGCCCCAGTAGCAGATAAGCTTAGTCCTGAGATCAACGAGAGAAAATTCATGTTGAATATTACAGGATAGCCAAAGGAAGCAGGTCTCAGATTTGTTAATATAACACTATATATCAGAAATGGGATTCAAAGGGTGCTGTGTGTCCAGCCGCTTCGGGAGCAGAAAGGAATACTCAGCTCTCTGCGCTCAATTAGAAAAAGCTCATTTGTCAAATGAATTGCTTTTCCACATTATACTTGAGGACTGAGACAGAGGCAATGAAATATTCACAGAAATGCAGACAACTTGTGAAAAGTCTTTTTCCTTAGGATCCTGCAGTCCGTTTTGAAAAGGAGCAAGAAATGTAAACCATGCTATTGTGTGGTTCCTGTGTAAATTAGCTCTATGGGAATCCAAAATAGAGCAGATTTATGCTAACAACAGGCTGAGGGAGATTACTTGCAAACAACAAAGGCAGCCTGGCCAGCAGTTTAGGCCTTCTCTTGTTAAGAAAATTTTCCCATCTGTAACTAAATCAATTAGCTATACCAGTGCAAACCCCTGATAGAGACATGCTGCACCAGCATGAATTGGGACTTAAAGCCGTTTAGGTTAATTCAATAAATCCTTGTCAGCATCGCTTTGAAGCAAAGGATACCATAGAAGCAAAAGTTTATTTGGGGTAAAGAGACTGACTGACATGTAGGTAGGTATCAAGCTGTCATTCTTCTGGCTACAAGCATGTGCAGCTGAGTGAATATATGTGGCAGGTTGGATTTGGATCTCATCTGAAGCCTATGTAATGAAGAATGACGCTTTTTCCCTTGCAGCCTTTTCTATTCAATAACTGGTCTTTAACTAATTTTCAAACGCTTTAATCATGAGATGCAACGAGACAATTACGCATGCTGACCCTCAGCACCCCACGCCTCCTGGAATAACACCAGACTGTCATCTTCCTCTCCAGCTCTCTCTTCCCAGCCCTCCCCATTTCCATGTGTCATGGTGGCCAAGTCTACCACTTTCTTTCTCATATGCAGGAGCACAGTGTCTGAGGAAATTGTCTGGGACTGCAATCCCCAGAAATGCTACATGAGCTAATAGCTTGCATATTCAGAGATGCGCTCTGGGGAGGTCATCAGCGCTGCTACAAGAAGAAAGAGCAGCTACAAGAAGGCACGCTGCTGTCTCCCCCTCATTAGTGCTGACACTGGTCACTAGCTGGGGCTGGGAGAGAGGCAGCAGGGTGTTAGAATCAGATCAAGAGATCTTATTTTCTCCAAGCTTTTTTGTTCTTTCTTCCCAGCTGTAGAATAGAGTTTGTTTAAATTGACTGCTTTTCCAGATTTCCTAAATGCCTGATGCTCTAAGGAAAATATAATTTAGAAGTTAACAGATTATAGAAAATTACTGCGTCGATATTTACCTGTGTCACCTATAAACCGTATATTAATTTCCTCTGGTTCTCACAATCAGTTCTTGTCCCCTGGACTTCATAAAACAATGTCTGCAGAAAAATAGATGTATTTGGAATCAAAATATTGTTCTAAATTTTTAAAGTACAAATGCTCTTGTTAGGTACTTGTTACAGGTCAGTCCTCTGCGTGTTGCCTATATCAGATACTTGCTACTGCCCAGGAACATAGGACTGAAAGCCTCTTAAGACAAAGTTCATGTCCCTGCTATTACAGGCTTCATATCAAACAATTTTTCATACCAAATCAGTCTCCAGTCTGACAATAACAGATTTTTTGTCCCATCACGCAGATGGTTCTGGAATAGAGCTCCCCCACTTACTGACCTGGTGGTTAGAAATCAGATCCTGGTTCACATGGCAAAATATACGTGTGTTAAATAAGTTCTATTTTGAATCTGTCTAATGTCCTAGTAACATTTTTCAACAGTTTAAATCTTTTTCCTCTTTTAGCTATCTTTTCTCCTCTACCCCCACACATTTGTGGCAATGGAGGTTTCCTGCAGCTTTGTTTTGCTAAGCAAAACCAGACAGGAAGTTTTCCTGTCTTCTAGTCAGACAAGAGCTCTGTGCCCCAAAACACACCTCATAGTCTTCCTGTGCACCTCTTCCACTTTGCATCAATCTTTCCTGAGCATGTTTTACCAGGGCTGTGCACACCACCCCCCATAACATGGCCTCCATACATGCACTGATATTTTGCAATTACTCCACCTCAAACAGCTTCCAACCTCTTTTTCTCATGTACTTTACAAAGTGTTCCTGTTGAGTGGTCCTGCTGTATCACCACCAGAGAGAAGGCAGTAATCTGTGGTGTGGAGACAGGAATGTGTGCCTTGTGAGACACGGGAAAAGAGGGACAGAAAGAGTAATTACTGACAAAAAAAACACAGAAGGAATTTCATTTTCCCGTTCACCTATAGCCAGACAGTAGCCCCAAGTCTTTTCCTTCTCTTCAGCTGTTTCCAAAATATAGGCTGCCAGTCCGTGGCAGAAGTTCTTGTTGGACTGTGACTGCATGACCTTGAACTTTGTGCTATTAAATTTCATCCATTTCTTTTTATTTCAATCCTTAGTTATCCATCTCATTCACATGGTATTTTGATCCTCCTCTACATAGGCAGTGCCACCCAGCATTGTGTCACCAGCATAATTTTTAGTTCACTGCCACTTTTGTTCCTCAGTTTAGAAGTAAAAATACTAAACAAATACAGCGCCTTTTTTTTCAGGCATGTAACACTCCAGAAGTAACTTCACTCCTGCCTGCCACTACCTCTTCAACACTCACCAAGGACATGTTCGCTTCAGTCAATTTTTACCCCTCTTGTGTAAACTCAGCTCCTTCCACTAGTTTGACTGATCATTAGTCAGTGAGAAGGCAGAAAAAAATTAGTTGGATAGCTACAAGCTGTTAGATTGATCTTAATAATATACAATTTTTGAACAACTTTTAAAGTAAAAATAATTGAAGGTGAGGAAATAAATATATTTATAAAGAGATTAAATGCAGCTTCAGCCAAGGGAGGTTGTTCCAAATTCATTTGACACTGCTCTTCAGTGGAAATTTTTTTTTCCAGGAAAAGAACTCCAAACAATCAGTGTCATTGGCCTGGACTTCAGTAAAAGGACAGCTAGTGAAGACTTATTAGCCTCTGCAGTTTAGGCAGGGAAAGGGCAGAGAGAGTTAGCATAACTTCATACCAGTTAAAAATAACTGTTGGGACTGAGAGTGACTGCTTGGTTGAGTGATGCCATTTACCACAGCTTTAAATTACTGTGGAATTGTTTAAGCATTAGTTAACTGTCTGCCATGAATCCCATGATGGATCTCTTAAGTCAGGGTTAAGGAATGGTTTACCATAGCCTGGTTAATGGTTATACAAGCTGCTCTTCATGTCTGATTAGTTTTTATCTTTCCGTTATTGTAATCGTGTGATAATTAACTTCATTCTTTTACTTCCCTTTTTTAATTTTTTTTTTTTTAATTTAGGTATTTTGTGATTTTAGGACTTGCAGAATTTTCCTGGTAAAAACTCTTCTGTTACAGAGCATTCCACCATGTCAATCAATTAGCTGCTTCTGTAGAGTTTATATTCTCAATTTTTCAACCCAAAAATAATATATACTTGAACTTTTCCACTGGAATAAAATACAATGGTGGAATACAGTTCTTGATTGATTGGATCTACCAAGCAGCAATGAACGGTTAAAACAATGTACCACTGAATGTTAAAAGAGAGGACCATAACTCCTTGAAAGAAAATACATTTACTGAGACATTAAGCATTAAAGAAGATTGTATGAGACAACTGGAAATATTGATAAACACAAAATAAACAAACACTTCAGTGTAAAAGGTAAAGCATTAATGATGCTACCAATTCTGTTTGGTATTTTGGTAATGTTTTGCACTGTCAAGCCCATAAGGAACCACCAGGACCTTCTGTCATGCTGATGTACTGCACTCTGCACTTTTAATCACATTCTTAGGAATGGGCAGAACACGACACTCCCACTGAGAAATATGAACACAGAAATCACAGACCAGCAGAAATCACAAACTACTACAGATCTGTGCTTTACTGCATGGACCCATACACAAACTCTAAGTTTGTTGCTTGGAAAAAGAAGGAACAAAACAGGGAAAAAAAGATTGTGTCCATGTTGTTGAATATATATCTTCATGAACTGAGATGTATTTCAGAACTTACAACAAAAAATGGATTCCTATGACATAAACAAAGACATATTGTCAGAAATAAGAAAGTTTTCATGGTTTAAAGTTGGTTTCTAATTTTATGCAAAGTGTAATTCCAGGAAATTGTCATCCAGAAAGTGAGGTACATTTCAAGACATCCGTGGCCAAGAAAATAAGGTCATATAACAACAGGTGCAGAAAATGGTCACTGGCATCATCAGGTGGTTGGGATAAGACTGGGGTGTTTCATTCTCATCAGTGTACCAAAGTGAGGGCTTTATTTATTTGTGGTAAAGCAACCACATACAGTAAAAAATTACATGGAGTTATGAATTAAAAATGTAAATGAAACTTCCACCATATGCATACACAAATGGCTGCACCAATTCATCAAGAAAGGAGTTAAAAGATTATAAACCATCTCTTATTCCATGAAAAGCAATTTCACCTGCCATTAGTAGAGTCAGATTTACTATCATGGGAAAGCAGAAAGAGCAAGACTGTGAACAGGGGCTGATACTCTTATTCATTTGGGGATTTTTAGTGCAAAACTCAGATAGAAAATAGGAATAAATGCAAATTTCACCTGGTGTGCATTTATCCAGAGGTAAAATTTCATGCATAAGCCCCTTCCTCTTCTGCCCACTGAAAAAACTCCAGCAGTGAATCTTTAGTCTGGCAGGTCTAATGTGCTTCTTCAGCTCAAGGATTTGAGCAGCCATTTGAGTGTTTTATAAAAAGCTGCCTATAAGTGTTCCTAACATGTGATGCTAAGCTATGTGGGTCCAGGAGGAGCACCAGCTGTATCATCCAGCTTGCATGGCATGGTGATAATCCGACTGCCTCAGTGCTCCCCTGGGAAGCAATACCAACAAGCCACTTCCACACGCAGGCTATGAACTTGAACTATGATGTTGAGCAAGAAAATATTTCAAATAATTGTCACAGAAAATCACTGAACCTCAGTTCTGGTGCAGCATGTAGGGTAAATGGCAGGAGCTATGCTTTTGCTATATTGCAAATTACACAGGGTACAGCTCGTTGAAATAGTTTTAGACTCACAATGTACTACCAGCAGAAAGAGGAGATCCTCTCTAGACACGCACCCCCCCTTTTTTTCTGTCTTGATGCTCCTGGCTGTGTGTGCTCACCATTTACCACCAGAGCTTTTCTGAACAGACTCAGCTCACTGGCTCAAGAAAAAGAATAAGTCAGCAGAAACGCAGTTCCCTGCCTCTGGTTAGTGGATGAATCTGCCCACAGGAAAGGCCAAAACCCACCTGACCTAGTGGAAGGGAGAGGTCAGGATGAATGCAGCTGGGTACAGAAGAGGGACAAGGAGACAGAAAAGAGAACAAGTGAGAGCTCTTTTTGTAGCCCTACACGGTTAGGCTCACATCTGTAGGCATCACTGTAAACTGAAACCATAGTAAAGATTTAAAGACTGCTAATATCAGTATTGAAAGAAATGCCTGGTTATATGAAAATCTACCATGGTATTAGGTGGAATACAGGCAATCTTTTGGTCATTGGTTGAACTTTCAAGACTATTTTAAGAGAGCCTGTGAGGGCTGTAAATGTCAAGAGCTCTGGACTTCAAAACTCGGCAGATCTGAAAGCTGGACATCTGCAGTACAGTTTGTTGCCTTATACTACCAAGGGAGAAACAAGTTCTATTTTTAGTTCACCTTGTGCAAGAAGTGAAGTCATTACAAAGATGAAAGAATTGGTCTGTACTAAAAATAGTATGCAAATGAGGCAATGCTTCCTACAAGCTTATCTTTTCCCTTCACACTCATAGCTATGGTCAGTAGCAAACACTTTTTCCTGAAAAAAGACATGGCATAGACACAACTGTTGTTAGTGTTCTCTGGACTCATGAGATGGAAAAAGGGAAAAAACCCCCAAAACCACAAAGTAGTGTACAATGGAAAATACAAATTTCATACACATTTATTTAAATGAAAGATAAAATACATCTATGGCTACAAATAGTCTTTGTAGACCAAGGTCAAAATAAACATTCTGAAGAAAAATCATTCTTTCAGCCATGAGGAGGAGTTCCCTGGTTTCCAGCATGTCGTATAAAAACACGGGTTAAATACTTACCTGGTTCTTATGCTCTTTCTTGTCCCTTTCTTAGGAGGAATAACCAGCAATATGGAATTTTCTCAGCCTCAGTGCTTTTTTTAGCTATTGATTGTCCATCTTTTAAAAGTGATTGAGAAAATAAAGCATATTTTTAGAGAAAATTAGTGTCAGGATGGATAATAATTGTATTTAGCTTCATCCTGATTATACAAATTAGAATGGTCTTGTTACAAACATCTACTAATAAAACAGTGTTTGGCATAGAAATATTGACACACACTTGCCTATAGTTCTGCTGGTAGTGCCATTATAATAAGAGACTAGGATACAATGCAAAAATGGANAGCCTGTGAGGGCTGTAAATGTCAAGAGCTCTGGACTTCAAAACTCGGCAGATCTGAAAGCTGGACATCTGCAGTACAGTTTGTTGCCTTATACTACCAAGGGAGAAACAAGTTCTATTTTTAGTTCACCTTGTGCAAGAAGTGAAGTCATTACAAAGATGAAAGAATTGGTCTGTACTAAAAATAGTATGCAAATGAGGCAATGCTTCCTACAAGCTTATCTTTTCCCTTCACACTCATAGCTATGGTCAGTAGCAAACACTTTTTCCTGAAAAAAGACATGGCATAGACACAACTGTTGTTAGTGTTCTCTGGACTCATGAGATGGAAAAAGGGAAAAAACCCCCAAAACCACAAAGTAGTGTACAATGGAAAATACAAATTTCATACACATTTATTTAAATGAAAGATAAAATACATCTATGGCTACAAATAGTCTTTGTAGACCAAGGTCAAAATAAACATTCTGAAGAAAAATCATTCTTTCAGCCATGAGGAGGAGTTCCCTGGTTTCCAGCATGTCGTATAAAAACACGGGTTAAATACTTACCTGGTTCTTATGCTCTTTCTTGTCCCTTTCTTAGGAGGAATAACCAGCAATATGGAATTTTCTCAGCCTCAGTGCTTTTTTTAGCTATTGATTGTCCATCTTTTAAAAGTGATTGAGAAAATAAAGCATATTTTTAGAGAAAATTAGTGTCAGGATGGATAATAATTGTATTTAGCTTCATCCTGATTATACAAATTAGAATGGTCTTGTTACAAACATCTACTAATAAAACAGTGTTTGGCATAGAAATATTGACACACACTTGCCTATAGTTCTGCTGGTAGTGCCATTATAATAAGAGACTAGGATACAATGCAAAAATGGAAAAGAACATTCAGCATAGACAATTTCTGTTGTGTTGGTTGGCTGCTCAATAGCTGCTTTAGAGATTGACAGAACAAGATGGGGCTTTTAAATGGGACAAAGACTTAATTCAATAGAGAAGCAATACAATACAAAACAAAAAATGGAATTCTATTCATTTACATGCAAGCTAGTAAGTGGGTGAAAAATTATTCTTTTTTCATTTAATTTACACCTTTATAGAGAAATTTTGATTTTTCGATGTTTATTCAAGTTGCTATCATATTCTACTTTTACTTTGAGATTCAGAATTTTGCCCACTTCATTTAGAGACCAAACAAACTGCCTGAAATGGTGAGCTGTTTCGTGCCCAAGCTTTATCAGTCCTCTTCCATTATTCTTTCTGAACTCAGCTGAGTCAAGAAATGAGTCATGGTTGTGTCATATGGCTCAGCTACTTCTGAGGACATCTGGACATCTCAGTTCCAGAAGGAAATACAAACTGCTCTTGACATTCACAAGCCAAAGAGAATAGTGAAATATTGAGAAACTCTTCATCCCACCAGTGTTTCACTGAGAACACTTCATGGGAAATCAGGATATACCTACTCTGCAGAACTTCAGTTTTCTCCATAGTTATCTATTCCTCTTGTGACTTTCTTTCAAATTTGTGATCAGGCATCTTGAATTATTTCTTCCAAAAGTTTGGCCATTCCTGTTCTCTGTATTCTGACTTTAGTCATTTAGCAGATTCTGTGTACTAATGAAATCATTGAATTTTGTCTCTGATATCAACAGTGAAGGAGTCAGGCCTTCAGTGAAGTGAACCACTCTAAATTCACTTCCTTGAGTTGTCACCAGTGCTGATGCATATAATGCTGAGCTAGATTAGAAGAAGGGATTGAAATAAGTAAGGGGAAGAAATATACAGAAAATTATGTATTTCTAGGACTAGGAAGCAGGCAATTTTCATTTCCAATGAGAGCATCAGGAAAGAAATGGGTGTTGTCACTGGAATAAATGTAGCGCATAGCCCCTCACAAGGTTTCAGGTCTTTGTGAGACAGATCTGCATGATCAAATAGAGTACCTCAGTGATTTTCCAGGTATAAACCTATGCCCTTCACACTTGCATTCAAGCTTACATCATTATCAAAAGAGATAAGGCAGCAGCAAAGGAAACAGGATTAGCCATGAAAGTCATTAGGTTTTAAATTACTGAAGTAAATAAACTTCCTGCACTGTGACCCAGAATATCTAACTTTTCCTTAAAAACTGTTAACACAGAAAACTTATCAGTCATTTTAATACTTTCTTCCATCAGGCCTAGAGTAAATACAGAGTTCAACAGCCTGGTGCCTACAGCTCTGATTCAGCGACTCATTCACATATATATATATTTATATTTATATATATAAAAATCTGCACAGTTGTCACTGTTTCATTGCATTCAGTATGGGGGAGAAGACCAGCAGCCCATTCCACGAGAAAAAGGAGGAATAGCATGCTGCAGGCAGTGACCAGAGTGATGGTGGGTGAATGTGCACCCTTGCACTCATGCATTTCTCACCAACAGCCCTACCCTCCACCAGTCCCTCGTTGCATGACAAGACACACAAGGACTCACATCCAATATACAACTAACACAACTGCTCCCCATACCCCCCTCCTGTCATATAGCCTGGTACATCCAAGTTGATATTTTGCATTATCAAATAGCCTCATGTCATGGGATTCTAGCTCAGAGATATGAGAAGGCATTGTGAGTGTGTCCGGCCTTTTCCTTCATGTCCAGCTAGTACTTGCAGGTGCTTTCTGGTTTCTGATTTCAGATGAGTCAATCTTTTCCTGCACGAGAATTCCTTGAGCTCAAGAGCATAGCATTCATTCTCTCTCAGCCACTGCTATATTAGTACAATGCTGCTATATTTCCATTTTTATTTCTATCCCCTGCGGACTTCCAGTTCCCTGCAAACATATGAAAACATTAAGAATGATAAAGCTTAGTTCTTATATATCATTTTCCATGTTTAAGCATAGAAACTAATGATGCTGTAAGTCCCTACAACAGTGCTTTTTAGAGAGTAGTAAGGCAAGAACATCTTATTGGAGAACCAAGAAGGTGTGAAATGACATTTAGTTAAGAGACTGTAGTGTAGATTAAAGAGACATTAAAGTGCTGGTTTTCAGCTAAGAGCAGAATCTAAATTAAAACCCCAAGTTTGCAGGGGAGAAAACAGCACTAATTTGATATATATAAGTGTAACTATAAAACCAATCTACTAGGTACTTATAGCAATACTTCAGTCAAGCCAGTAGTTGGAATATGGCAGAAGGCATAAAAGACCTAGCATTTATATTGCAAACTTGGTTAAGAAATGAGCTCAAACATTTTTTTATGAAGCTCATCCAATCACGTCATTGGATTCTATCAGTGTGCTGTGATGTACCTACAAGTTGGGTCTCTGGACTTGTAAGCTTTCCTTAGTGCCTGGATTGCCTCCAGCCATCATTTCTGGGTCTAATTCATTCTATTAAATAGAACATTATGGGTTTCTTGCTTTACTTGTAAATAGGAGACAGTCTTACAAAAGAGAGCTCCTAAACTGATTAAAAACATCCCTTCCCCTACCTTTGTTCTTGAGGGCCATTTCACTTTTAGTCTAATGACTTCAAGCTACTGGAAGCAAATAGACAGTACTCACCACATAATTTTTAGGTATTTCACATAGACCAGGAGATATGCATTTTTATGCAAAACATGCAACATGTCCATCTCCACCCTCTTCCTCAGAATCCCCAAAATCTTACTGACCTTTTGAGTTCCAGGTTCCTCCTGCTGGAATGCATTAACCAACTCTAGTCCTTTAAATGCTGTATTTTGTTTATTTCACTTTCTCCAGTGTTTCTGTTATCTTGGAAGTCCTTAACTAAATCTACTCTTGTGTGACTCTCTGCTTCTCAAGCCTTTTTTTACTTAGCCCTGCCTTACTATGGTCTCTTTGTTTGTTTCAAGGGTTTCCTAGTCCTTAAAACTCTAGATTTTCATCTGCAAACAACTAGAGAAAACCTGGTTTGCTGTGGTGAACTCATTGCATGGTTTTGGTTGGAGAGGAGTAAATTTTAAGAACAGTTTTAATGCTCTTATTCAAATCCACTCTCCTGCCTCCTTGATCCCAAGGTGGAAATAGACTCAGTATCTTAAACAATGGTGTAAATATATAGCAAGACCACAGTCCAGAACAGGATTTATAAATGCATAGACAAATTCCCAAATGAAAGTAACATTATTAATCAGTGTGGTCATTCTGCAACCTGAGCTGCTCTATAGTACTAGGCATTCAGTTGTTTTCTTTCACTGGATTTTTGTTCATTGACAACAATGATGATTAATGGCAGTGTGGCCAATAGTGTGCTTCTTCTCTAGAAGATAAAGTGCTATAACATCTAGCAAAAGAGAACAAAACAAAAACACAGACATATGGGTTGTTTAAATGGTATTTCATTCAACAGTTCTGATCCTCTTACAAGAAGTGCATCCTCTGATTCTAATGGATCGTCAGATGGTTGAAACAATTAATCTGGGTTCCTTGTATAAAAATGAAAGAGCCTGATGCACCAGAAATCATTAGGATTTTAAGTAAGTAGAACCTTCTCTGTTTCAGAACTCAAAGGACATGGGTGTCTTCAAGCTGCTAAAATAGCATGGGTTGTTAATACCGCTAAAGACAGTCATCAGCCTTCTTGTTCCCTCTAAGCTAAAACACACATTTCCCGCTTAGTTTCAGACAAAGTTTCATGAGTTTCTATTTTTCTGGGAACTTAAGATAACTCTTCTGGAACTCAATTTAATTTTGACATCCTATTCATCTTCCTGCTTATTTCCCATCACTGACTCTGATCTTATTAAAAAACCTCAGAGAATGTCAGCAACTGCAGGGGGGCTTTTTTGACAAGTTACTCTGGAATGTGTTTAATGCCTTAAAATTGTCATTGATTGAAACTAGCAATTCTAAATGAGCAATTGAAAACTAATTTCCCTCTATTATTTATTTCTGTTTCTCCCCAGCCATATATTTGGCACTCCTGGGACGATTTCAAGACAGACAGCCCAATGCCCATTAGGGACACATTTTTCTTTATCCTAGTGCCTGATTGAGCCTTTTTCAGGTTATAAGAACAGTGGATGCTTCTATGGCACAATGGACCAACTGGGCCAACTGAAAAGACTGAGCATTGCTCCTGTTCCATGGAATAAGGGCATCACACAGAAACAGAGCTGATCACACCCTCTGCATATGTGTATGCCCTGGGTTTAATATCTAATATAAAACCTAGTGAGGAGCATCAGGACAGGATAATCTAAAGAGAATATCTAGACAGTGCTGTTTCCCTGTGATAAAGTCATCCACCTTCTAGTGATCTGCAGCTTGGACTTTTCAAGACTATTCTTAAGTTAATAATCCTGGACGATTTCTTTCCATGAGTTTGTCAGGCGCTTTCTGAACATATGCAAAATTTGGCAGCAACCATACGGACTTCCTGCGACAATGAAGTCCATAGTTTGACTGTTCACAGCATCCCAAAATTCCCTCTTTTTGTGTCTGAGACATCCTAGGCAGTTAGATTTTATGTCCTTTATTTTGGTATTATAATATCCAGTGAATAATAATTTTCTACCTGTCTTCTCTTTCCATTTATTTTTTCTTCATTTCCATCACGTCTGTCCTCATTAGGTCTCCAGGCTGAACTGTTATTGCCCATTTTAGTCATTTTTCATACAGAAGTTGGTTGCCTCATAATCTTTCCTCTTTCCATCCTTTTTAATGCTGTGATGTACTTTTCAAAACTGAGGACAGAGAACTGTATGTAATATTAAAGTTACGATAGCTTAAACAATGGTCACAATAGCTTAAACAATGATATAAAGAAGTTTGCTGCTACTATCTTCCTTTTAGTGCTTCCTGCCATCCATCTTATTTGTTCGACCAGTAGAGAGCATTGAGCTAACATTATGAATATAATGTGTAGGTATTTTTTTGAAATACATGTTGAATTGCATTTATAAACTTCAAATATATCTGCCATTTTATTGCTCAGTAGAATCGACTCTGTAGAATCCCTTGGCAACAGTCTACCATTATTCTTGTCTTCCTTACATGGAATAGCTTAAAATCCTCAGCAAATTTAAGTTAATTTCTAGACCTTTTTATGCATATGCTATGAATCATAGGAAATTTTCCCATTTTGCCACAGATTTGCTTGTGAACTCCACCTGTTTCTTATTTCTCTTTGTTTCTCAGTCTATGGAAGAACTATGAAATGCCTGTGCATGTAAGGATGGTGTTAGGAAAGTCAAAGGTCACCTGGGATGGATGCTTACAAGGGACATCAAGGGCAAGAAGAGTTCCTAGTGCTGCATTCATAGTTAAAATACTAAAAGGCTAAATGAGAAAAATGTGAAGTTTCCATCTTTTAAATATCCACTTTCAATTTTCACTTTCTGTTGGATTTTGCTGTTCAAACAAAGTTTTAGAATATAGGTACATCATAGGCTTCTGTGCTGTCTTATTGGTAGCAAAATTTTGAACCAGAACTTCTGGTAGTAAGGAGCTGCTTTTCTCCTCTGGGACTTCTGGCTGCCTCTCCATTAAACCATCATTCATTACATCACAAAACTTAACCTTGGCATCATATTGTGTCGGTGACATCTTAATTTACATCTTAATTTACTACTGAAGTATCCTATCATAATAGCTTCTTGGATCATGTTGTTTGCACAATGAGGTATTATAACTAACTTGAACAGGTGGCTGATGTCAACAGGCAGTACAGGCATTTTTCTGTGTAGGTGCAGAATAAACATCTGTACAAAATCCATACTATCTGTTGATATACTTAAATTAATCAGAAAATTTAACTTTTTGAATGCTGTCATATGTTGTACCACTACTTTCTCTCCAGGAAATGCTTTATCTTTCCTGTAGACTTTGCCCCCTGGCAATACATAGTTAGGGCACAAGTCTTATGAGGAGCAGCTGAGGGAGCAGGGGTTGTTTAGCCTGGAGAAAAGGAGGCTCAGGGGAGACCTTATCACTCTCTACAAATACCTGAAAGGAGGTTTTAGCCAGGTGGGGGTTGGTGTCTGCTCCCAGGTAACAGGACAAGAGGAAATGGCCCCAGATTGCACCAGGGGAGGTTTAGATTGGACATCAGGCAAAATTGTTTCATGGAAAGGGTTGTCAATCGTTGGAACAGGCTGCCCAGGGAAGTGGTTGAGTCACGATTGCTGGAGGTATTTAACAAAACATGTAGGTGTGGCGCTTGGGGAAACGTTTAGCAGGGGGCTTGGCAGTGTTGGATTTGCAGTTGGACTTGATGCTAAAGATATTTTTCAATCTAAATGAGTCTATAATTCTAGAAGTCTAATTATCATTCTTCCATAAAGTTTATGATATGCTCAATTCATTTTTGAAGCCACATACTCCTATTTTTTTAGGCTTCTAGCATTTGTAAAGCAGTAACAGTCCTCAGTTCAGTTGCCACTTTTCTGGGATCTATTTAAATAGGAAATTATTTGGTCACCTGACCTTAATATTAGCTGATTTAATTTTTTTCATCTTTTAATATATTCGATCTTTGAGATTACAGCATCTCTATGATTTCAGCTGGAAGAACATATCCAGAAAACCATGATTTTCTACAACTTTTACAATTTTTTTTGTCTTTATTTAAAAAATTCCCCAGTAATCTTTCAAATTTTAAATGCCATTTGGCTGTTTCCATTTTGTTTTTAATGAAGTCATTATTTCTTCCAAAATCCTGGTTATTCAGTGGATATGTGAAGAATGATAATATTTTTTACCAAAAGTGAGCCCATATGCTAACATGGTTCCTAATTAGAAAATAAAGAGCAGCTAACTTAGAAACACAGCTGCAGAGGAGTAGCCTGTAGTATCTGCTTTCCCTCATTCAAAGAATCACATGCTGCTAAAAGGAGACTGAGGATGATAAACATGCAAAATAGTGGAGAGACAAATTTAAAAAAAAATAGCAGATAGGCAATACTTACGTGTGAATTTCATACTGATTCCTTGTGGCTTTTATGCAGTCAAAATCCTCAAAAAGACTTTTCTCTTTAGATAGCTTATTGAGTTTTTTGGCAGGACAGGAGTGTTTTATCTGAAGTGCTGGTAGAAATGTGAGCTCTACTATTACGGTTTTATGGTTCCTTTGCCTCACAGAAACCCAACCAAAATCAAGAAATGTGTCTAAATAATTCATAAACTTCAATTAAGGTTTGCTTCCATTTTCCTTCTTACAATGTGCAAGACATGCTTTTGTCTGGACTGCTTTTTCTATCCCAGATTTTCACTATATCCACCTTTGAACAGAATATTTTGGATCTGCATGAATTCCTACATTCTCTTCATAATTTGTACAGACTTTTTCTTATGGTATTAGGTAGCAAATGCAAAAGCATCAGAGAGAACATCTTATTAGGAGCTAAACTTTAATCCTTTGTAAATAGTTAACTGCAGAGCTGTGTGTATTATTTTGACAGATACATATACTATGCCTCAAAGCCACTGTTACTTGAAAAATAGCAACATAAATCCATCCCTCTGAATACTTCCCATATTATTTACAGCTTAATACAATACCCAAATGCATTCTGTGAAGTAGGTCCGTGCTGTAGCTAAGGTTTATTATTACAAATATACCAGACAAACATACCCAGGCTCTCTTTCAGCTAGGGAAGCTTCAGCAGAAAATATGTGTGCAGGGGTTCAAGGAAACAAGTATCTGAGGATGTATTTTGACAGTAAAATGGCATTGATGTAGCTAGGCTGCCAGGCAGACTCTGCAGTTAAAGGTAGACTGGATAGGTCATATCTTATTGTCAGTGCAAATAAACACTAAGAAATGAAAAAAAGAAAGGGAGCAGAAAGCAAAATTAACTAGTGTGGTAGCTCTTAATATTTTTTTTTTCCCCATTAGAGAGGCATTGATTTTCAGAAATACCTAAGGACTGGATTGCGAGCTGCTAATGGCACCTGCCAACAAGCAATGACAAGAACTGCTCGTATGGACCACCAGGAGCTTACAGACCACTAGCTAAATAGCAGTGCACATGTGCTGAATCAGGAATTAGTCCAAGGTCTGGAGCTTCATCTTTAGCCAATGCTTTCTGTTCTTCAGTTTGTATCTCCTTCAAAGCTGGTAAAGGCAGCTTTTCCAACTCTTTTTATTTCCTCTTACTTTTTCCTCTTGCAATGAAAATATTGGTCCTTTCAGCATGGGCAGCAGATTCTGTGTCCTTAAAGTGACTCATTGCATCAGAAGCTTCCTCAGTAATGCCACAGGATGACAAAAAGAAATCATTCTCAAAGGCAAACATATCACTAAATGAGGAAAGGAGAGGCTGTGAAGGGACATAATCTGAAATACATTAAAGAATGTGTGCACAAAGGTGTTAAGAGGAGAAAGAGGGACTTCCTCAGCTATCTCGTACCAGTCATTCCAATGTCCATTGTCTGGACCTTTCCTTTAAACACTTAGTGTATTAACAGCTGAGTCCTTTGGCTGTTTTTCCAAATCCTTTGGGGTTTTGGATGGTTTTGTGCTGGCAAACCATAAATATTGCAGCTAAAAATGTTGCATCATACAAAGACAGCTGAGAGCAAGCTAGAACAAAGCTGAAAGTACTGGGGAGCTCAAAGGAAGTTATAAAATGGAATATTTCTCTTTTTTTCATATGCACTTCAAGCCAAATAGAATGATATTTCACACAATTCATTGCTGAGTCAATGCCTTGATAAAACTAAATCATCTGATGCTTGTATTTCTTCACAAGCATGGTATGTACCATACTGTCGCTTGAAATGTTGACATCAAGGACTTTAAAGGTGGATTAATAGTCAAGGCAGGGACTTCTCTAAAGATTAGTGACCTTTCCTCCAAACACTCCCTTTCCCAATATGACTGTCCCTGTTTGGGCCAATTCAAGGAAAAAATGTCCAGAAGGACGTCTCCTCAAAGCAGAGCAGGGCACTGCCGCCCCTCCCCCACCAGGTTCGGGAAAAGAAAACTATTCCCCGGAGGAATGTGAAAGAGAGAAAAAGAACTATTTATTAAACCAACACACATAGGAAAACAACAACAATGCCAAAGACCCAAAATCTCTCTCACTGTGGAGCGGAAACCCAGAAAATCCCAGAGTCCTCACTGCAGGGGGGTGGTCTCTCTCCTCTTCTTGGAGCTGGGTCGAGGTGGGTGCCCCACTCCAGGCCGGGGGAGGGTCCCCCGGTGGAGTCCAGATGCTCCGGTGATCTGAGCAAGTCCAGAGGAGAAGAAAACAAAATCAAGTTTTTCTCTCCGTCTCTCTCTGAGGAAAAAAAGAGCCGAAAAGCTGGGTGGAAAAAAAGCAGGCAGGGTGCTTCCTCCACACTTCTCCCCACACAGCTGAACGCAGAGCAGAGCGACCTTGAAGCACAGACTGTTTTGAAAAGTTCGCCCGGCCGCTTCTCTCTGCTCTCCCAGGCTCAGTTTAAAAGCACAGGACTCATGCTTGGGCACAGAGCGATGGTAGGGGATACACATGACAAGGTCACCCCACGACAATGACCCAGAGCACTCATTTGTGCATGAAAATTTTACAAATCAGATCAGAATCAAGTCCTACATTCATTTGGAAGTAGCTACACAGCCAGTGCTATATGGCTAACTCCAAGATTTAAATCCATGGATGGGAAAGGGTGCTGGTCAACAGCAAAATTCCTTAAAGGTCAGCTGAAATGTTATTACGTGATGCAGACTTGTGACAGAATTTAGCTGCTCTGATTTTGCAAGATTTTTCCAAATATGAATATTTATCATAAAGGTTCTATTCTAAGCCCATAGGTCTCTTAGGTCATAAGCTGTGGCTTTCGCTTTGGCAGGAGGGAAGAGTAAGGAGAAGAGAAATGCCTGAAATTCATTATAGGAACATTAAAAGATGTATTTATGAGTTATCATTAATAATTATTATTTTGAGTGTTGGGAGTAAACACTCTTTTAAATGCCACTAAACCCACATTTGCAGGATGTAATTCTGGTCTGATGTACACTATTCAACTCTCATTTAATGAAACAAAGTTATTGTCATGTACACAATAGCAAAAATGCAACTACCTCTTTATTCCTTAAAAAATCCTCCCTACAGAGAGATACTTTCAAAATAAAGCAAATTGGTATGTCCATTTGCGTATGTATCATAGGTGATCTGTTTATCAAGAAATGAAAGAACATTTCCTTCCAATTTCTGTTTTCCTTGTGATTGATATTAATTAGGTTTTCTGCAAAGCACAGCTTATCTTGAACTGAACCCAAAGCACATGAATATGTTTCTGTGCGGTAAGATTTTCTTTTCTTGAAATGAAGAATGGGATGAAGATGCTTATCTGAGATCAAACAGGCTTCAGGTAGAGTTTACATCAGCAGCACTTTGAAATTCATTGTTAGAATATAGTTGGTATCAATAAGGAATGAGAATGGTATCCTAGATTGTGACTGCATTTATTAACTTATTTCCAGCAACTAAAAAGGGAAGGCTGTCACGTACCTCCAGTCATAGTCTTTTTTTCCTGAGATGAAAGAGGCAAGTATAGTTCATAATGAAAATTAATGGAATCCCTGAGAACAGCCCCAAAAAAATCACTGTTAAAAATAAAAGCTTGTGAATTTGAGGTCTGATGTTAGTACACAGAGTTGAACCGAAGTTTGCAGGGTAAGGGCTGAGAGTTTACTCCCTTGCCCTCTTTGCCCCCTCTCTGTATGCCATGGAGAAGCATTATATAGGAATGCTCTGATCAGCCGGGGCTCAGGACATCACCCTGGTTGCACCAGCTCAGGTGCTGAATACCATGCCCATGCATCCCACTGCCAAGCTATCATGTCCCATTTCTCAGTGGAGCACCGCACTAAGACTTTCCTAGTACTTGATAGAGCCTGTTTATACCTAATGTTATAGTAGAGTCTTATTCTGAGCCTTATGTTTTAGGAAGGTTCTAGGTATACATACTAAATCTCTCTGCAGTACTAGCCAATATCCTCTGATGGAGTATTATGAAATAGATCCAGTGACTTAATTTAATTCTCTCTTTACACCACACTGATGTAGGCTCCTTTTCCCCTTCAGCTTCCCTCTAATCCCCTGCTTAGTGGTTCTGCAGCTCCCTTCACCCCTCACTGAGCTCACTGTGCTCACACAGCCCATCCAGCTATCGCCCTCTCCTTCCCGTGCTCCTGTGCAAGCCTTGGTATTCTCAAATCACCCCTCTGCTAGAGCTTCACCACTCCACCATTGGCAAAATAGTTTACACTCCTGTTTTGTACGAGTGCAGCTTATCCCAGTAGAGACACGTTTAAATCCCAGGACAGCTAAACCCTTCAATAGTGTGGTCATGTATGACATGTAACTAGATAGATGTATTACCCAGCAAGCATTTCTCCTGCTCCAGGATTCAGAGAGGAAAGCTTTTGCCAGCTTCCAGCATCATCGCTTTTCGTCTTTAGCATCTTTTTTCCCTCTTCTCTTTTTAGCAGCATCCATTTGTTCCATGTACCAGCATTTTCACCATCACTCTGCCAGTTATGGTAGTTACTAATTTCTTAATAAAAGAGAATAGCTGCAAATTAGGGCTGCCATATGGCTTTTATTACTAGAGAATGAGCCTTTTCCTATCCCTTATTTTTATTGTACTGAAGAAATGCTGAAAAAAGAAACAATATGGTTTGTGTATTTCTTTTAGTCACAGAGTCCCAGAAAAGGCCACTCCACTTTACAGCTGAAAGAAGTGATTGAGTCTCCATGCTAAATCACTCTTCAACTTCTCCTAAGCATAGACAGGCAATTGTGCCTAATCGTGTGTGGTAGTCCAGTGATATGGACTACTGTTCATTGGGGATTGAGCTGCTCATTTTGGTTAGGAACACAAATTGAACTCAAACCAAGGTCCCAAAAAATAAAGCATGTGTTTTATACATTAAGTCATTCCTCCTTTCTTACTTGGCCCGTGAAATGAATCAGGGAAAGATTATTTTCTGGGTAAATTGGTAGTAAAACCCTGATGCAGACAGTTCCACAATTTGATTGCAGCCTGACTTCCACTTATTGAATATCACATCAGGCAGTGGTTCAAGGGTTTCATATGACAGCTTTAAAATCCGCAAAGTTTTCAGAGGTACTACACTGTGATCAGGTCACAGATCTAAATGTCAGTATTGTATGCCTGATTTGCACATTTCAAAACGATTTAGTAATTTTTTCATTTTATCTGCATGCATGAAGTGATTTGGAATACAGAAACAATTTGGAATCATATTTAGTTTGTAACAGTTCAATTAACTTAAGTGCTGAAACATGCTTCTTTCTTAGTAACTAGTTTAATTGGTTACTATTGCAAGAATAGGTTTTGAAAGAATGCCTAAAAGGCCAGGGGCAAAGTAAAGCCCACTCTAGAGAATCCATGTTCCTGCATAGGCATGTGTGAAAAACAAATAGCAAACAGTCTTTGGGGTCACAGTGTGATGTATGATTGCCAGTGGGAAAAGGAGACGTAGCCTGAGCAAGAAATGGACCTCGCAGAAACTGCTTTTCTTTGACATAGTTACTAGCATAACCTCAGTTCCCTTTGGCTAATTTTATTACTGTTTAATAAGCAAGAATGGTAGAGCACAACAAGGTTACAAAATCTAATGGTTCATTATATAAATCACATATTTAAACCTTGATCTGAGCAATAAGCACAAAGATAAGGTAGAATAATATAGTAGTGTGATTTATAGGACATAATCATGTGCCAATGTCAGGAAGTGTTTTTCTAATTAATTTAAGGAAACATCTGCTTTTCTTTTGAAAGTCAGACTTTTATTTTGCTAGAGCCAGAAAACTATCTTTTTTTAAAAAAAGATTTGCACTTTGAAGCTTTTTTGCTTAGGTTTAAAAATAAAAAGGACATGACTCTTCAGAGATAGTAAATCACCACAAACATTAATTCTCTTCTGTTACAGACAAATGAGGAAAAAACTGCATGGATTCTGGCACCTCTATATGACTGCAAAGGAGTGCCTGGGATTTTGGTGAGATTTTAAAACTTTATTTCTCTTTCTCACAAATCTGCATTGTAGCTCAGTGCAATGAAATAATGAATGTCTGTGCTGGATTCTGGGCAGAAGAGAGGACTTGGGGCTTCATTTCTGTATTTCAAACTCTTTCAGCCACAAGCTTTTTGCTTCAGTAATCCAGCTGCAATTTGCTCAGAGCACTGACTCTATGGCTACATTGCTGCAAAGAAGAAGTGGTGTCATTCCTCTCTGAGATACCGGGAAGGAGGAGAAAGAGTAATGTCCTTCTCTACAGGATGAAGACTCTACGTGTCAAAATTTCCTTTGCTTCTTTAAGAATGGGAAAGTTACTGAGTGCTATTTATTCAGCACATAGAGGACTCATACATATGTTTATTAAATAAATGAGTATGTTCTCTCCAGGTAATGACAAACACAGCTACTGCCAGGGGCTGAGGTAATGTACACCACAAGAGCAGTATCATTACATATTATTTCATCCATCCAAATTTTAGGTCTCTAAATCAGCCCCTATCTTTCCTACATAATTAATGAAGAGAAAGCAGTACCTCAAGTGACAACCATTCCCTCCTAACCACTGTAAAAGCTGCATGGGCTATGAGAGTTGGGAAATGGCACAAAAAGTCCCTTGACTGGGGGCAAGTCTTGGAACCCAACTAGACTAGGCCTTGTACAGCTAAGACTAGGTGAACTGCAGCCAGTGTACAGGCTATACATTCTGGAAGCATATAGGCTACACACTCTGCAAGTATATAGCCATTCATTCCTTTAAATGGGAGTATATTTTGACAAAAAAGGAACCAATATTGTTACCATAATTGAAAGTTAGGTATACTCTAGGCTTTCAGACAGTATGCTAGTAGATGACAATGATGTAATGTTGTAAAGATGTGGTATAATAAATGATGCAGGACAAACTCAAATTTCTAGAAAATAAGCTTGGAAAATGAGGATTATATAGTATGTATCCTTAATTCACTACCAAGACTGATAAACTCAATATATGGGAATTAAAGTTTCTTCATTCAAGAAACTTTACTGTGAATAGGTATTAGCTGTAGGTTGCATCTTGATGAATTTAACTGAAATAGCAGTAACATAACTTTGGGTATTGTTTTAAATATTATTTGTCTTTTCATTAATTAAAGAAAAAGTTGAACAGACTTTCAAGGAAAAAAACCTTTTTTTAAAAAGTGGAAGTTTCCTCTTTTTAAAAATTTTTTGTCTGTGGGAAGAGACAGGTTCAAGAAATATATTGATGGGCTGCCTTTAGGTGATGGTTTTGACCATGGGACTGAGAGAAGTGGGGCTTTTGGTAACTGGAGCTGCAGGGCAGGGGAGGAGCAGAGGTGGGCCCATGGGTCCATCAGCAATGGTGGGAGCTACTTTTGGGGAGACCTTGCATAACTGTCAACACAGATATACCCAAATGCACAGGCTCACACTGAAAACTTTTATCCATCAATGGTATCAGTCCAGTTCCTGGCTTAAGGCACAAAATTAATCCAGAAATCACCTGATCCAGGATCTGTGACCTAAATTGGACCAGACTCAAAAATCTGCTCATTCTTCAAGAGAAATAACCCCACCTGTTGCATCAAGGGCTGCATTACAAGATAGGTCAACAGAGGAGCATTAGATGACAGCAACAAAGTGCCTGTAGATAAATCTAGGCAAATACCTGATGAATAAGAAGCTCTTGTCACCCCAAAAATGGAGATGGATGTCATACCGTAAACAAAAGACAAGGAGAAAGTGAGGAAGAAATGAGCAGAGGGAGCACTGCAGGTTTTCTCAGCCTGTGGTCCAGGAGCCTCTCAAGTTACTTTTACCAGATCTCTGGAGGATAATTAAGAAAAGTAAGTATGCATGTAGCAGGTTACATTTAGTGATAGAGCTGCCCACACCTCCACTGGAAAATTCTTGGAAGTTGGCAAAAGCTGAAAAAACTGGTTTTAGTGAACGATGTTCCAGCAGCCTGCTTTCTCCCATAGCTGAACCCAAGTTTGATTGTGCTCCTTGGCCTAATATTTGGCCTTTGTTTTCTTATGTAAATC
Source organism: Aleadryas rufinucha (assembly GCA_013397815.1). Classification (NCBI taxonomy): domain Eukaryota; kingdom Metazoa; phylum Chordata; class Aves; order Passeriformes; genus Aleadryas; species Aleadryas rufinucha. Next base: position 145,664 of record VZTH01019684.1, read on the forward strand.
AGGATGTTTAGTACAAATTAGCATTATTGAAAAACAATTCCCACCCAAATTAAAATTCTGCCTTTCATTTTACACCAAACCTGCTGGGCTTTTTTTAGATAAACACTGCATCAACTTAGCTGTAGTGTTTATGGCTACATGGATTCATTTTTTGGCAAAGTAACCCTGTTTCTCCAGTTGCATAATGCCAGTAGCAATTCATATCTATCAGACCATCCTCAAGGGTCATCTGGGATTGTTCCTATGAAAGGTATTAAGCAGCTCCTTCCAGAATTTTCTCTCCTTATTCAAGCTGGGAATATTTTCAGTGTACAGATATATACACATATGCACACATATGCATGTGTTTATATATACATATGTGTGTGTGTGTGTGTATATATATATATTTATATACTGTTAGTATGTGCCACTAGACAAAACCAGCTTTTTATTTACTTTGTTAATAGCCTCCATTTTTATATCTCCAATTTACCTACATATTGTTGGAAGGGAGCACTGCATAATAAGGAAAGTACAAAGAGAGGGAAAGTAAAACAATGTATGACTGGAAAAGAATTCCAAAAATAAATCCAGAAGAAGTTTTTAATTTCAGATATCCAGCCAAATGGCCTGGCTGGAGACTGTGCTCTGCCCCAGTACATAATTGCTATGAAGTTCAATGAGGAGGCAGGAAAAGTCCTTTGTTACATATGCCCTAGGAAAGTATGTTTAAAAAAATTATATAAATTATGTCTTTTCAAAGTAATATGATGAAAATGATGATAGTGTAACTCTGAAGACTTCTGATGAACATTTTATCCTCAAAGAGCACTTAATTCACAAAAGAACATCTCTCTAGCAAAGTAACCCAAAGCCTTGAAAAACAATATGAGCATTTGCAAAGATTTTGTAGTATCACCAGAGAGGTCTAAATACGTAGACTGCAAAGCATGAACATCTTTGGAACAAACTTGTCTTTGGGATCTCAGATAAAGCACTTTCTCAGAGCCTGTTTTTTCTGCGATTTCATCAAGGAGGTGATTTCATCAAAAGCTGAAGGAAAGCTAGTGCAATGCTGAAGTGATAAAAACACAAGGAAGAAATTGTAAAGCCATTGAAGAGTGCAGCAGGGGTATCTTCAAATCTTTAAATACTTCTTTCCTTAATAATAGACAATCAGTAGAACTGAGCAATTATCTCCCTTTACAGATCTGAATAAAAAGATTTCTTAAATGGAAGTAGATAGATCTTATTAAATAAATAGTATAGGGTCACATATTGTAAATGCAAAGTCAGACATCAACAGAAATGACATATGCTACTTACCCCTGAAGAGCCACTGTACTAACACCCAAAAATAGACTGGGAATTTCCAATGCTGAGCCTGTATGCGACACAGTACAAAACTTCGACTTCAGAGTAAGTGCTAGTAAGTGCTAGTGGTGGTGTCCTGGGCTCTCCTGCAGCACCCAACATGCTCCCACCATTTTCTTTAAAGCTGTAGTGATTTAAGGTGACCTGGGAAGGCTGTGCTGAGAACCCACCTGGTGTTGTTGCATCTAATGGGAACTATTTCAGTTTAGAGACACTATTGAAAAGTACCGAAGCGTGCTGTAATAAATAAACAATCAAACAAATAAATATATTCTTAAATAGAGGAGCTGAAACAAATTCTTACAATGTCATCACTGTTAACTGAATGGATTGAAGGAGACCGTTTGCTGGTTTATGACCAGAGACTGGAAATGGCATTTGAAATAATGCAGCCAGCTATAAATTAAATCATGAAGTGAGCATATGAAAATGGAGGGAAAAAATGAACCCCTTTTTCAGTTGTCAGATCTGGCCCTGTATAAATGGAGAAGGGGTTCACAGCAGTTTGTTAGCTAAAAGTATCTCCTACCAGTTCACATATCTTGGACTGGCTGATACACCATCCCAGATTTAAGGAAATGACAATTTCCTTCATGTTGAAGTAGTCCCTGATTATACCAGCATCATGCCAAGCCTGAGAGTTGTTGGATCCCCAGGCCAGTTTACATTCCTGAGAAGAAGCCAAGATGGTGTGGAAGTGCTTTGGACTCTACAGTCTTGGGGACTAAGGATACCTGCAGAGCAACTTCAATGGATGCTAGTTCAGTGTGAGTGAAAAACAGGCACTGCTGCTTTCCATCTTTTAGCTGGTCGTGGGCTTATTGGGTTAGACTCTGAGGGTCTCAGTCTGCCTGTTACTAACCGCTCACAGAGCACATAAATCTGTTTCTAAATAACATCTTGAGGAACAATTGTTTATTTTTCAGGCAGCCCTGAATTCAGTTACTGTAACTGCAAAGCTGTAGAAAACTGGTTTGAGACAAATGATTAGAAATGCTCAAATTACCACAAGTTAAGCTGGCACTGTGTATCTCCAACCAGTTCACGAACAACGGTGTGGACACCAGTGAGCTGCCATGACCACAGAGCCCAAGGCATTCCCTTTGACTCCCCTTGTGATGGTCACCCAGTCAGGAAGGCTTTTTGCAATACTCTCAGCCAGAGCACAAGTGAAATCAGAACTTCTTGCTGGCCTGCAGGACTTAATTCTTCTGCAACATAAGGATGTAGATATAGCCTGTGGCCTTTTTTGGAGAGAAAACTATTATTGCAGTCTATGCAGTCTATGTTTTATTGCTTGTAGGTGACAAATCCCAGATGAGGGGTCTACATGCATATATGTATTTTATATATCAGGGTAATTATATGTATATGTGCATATATATAATCCTGCTTATCTGGTATGTGTGCAGGCATGTGCATATGTTGGCTGAAGAGCAGGTTCATGAAGAGCATGATAGAAGGTTTATGAAGATTAAACACACTGCATAAAAGATTAAATGTTAAACAAGTCTTACAGCCCTGGTAAAGGATCCAAAGATCCGTATGACTTTCAGTTTGACCAAAGGAATATTTTCCTTGGCATTACCCAAACCTGTGAGAGCAAAATGGAACAATGAAAATATTGCTCAATGTTTCTCTCTGCACACAAGAAATAAATAGTTCCAAGGACCAGATACTGCCCTTGGCAGTATAATGTAATAAAGACAGATATAACCAGGAAAGAGAGAAAACATTTTCTGTTCCTCCAAGAAGAGCCACTTTAACAGGACTTGACAATCCACTTTCCCACTTTCAGAGGTGCTTGAATTGACAATATTGCCTTTCTGTGGCAAAGGATATAAACTCTGGCACCGACCATACTCCTGCTTCACTATGCCCTCATTATCATCAAAAGGTATGACTGATTCCTCTAGCTACTGCACTAACCAGCATAATAACAAATGCATTTCCATGCTGTCTGTTACTCTGCATCTTTCAAAGAACTTCAGATTATTGCCTTGACCAGTTAAACCCAACCTTCTTTTTCTCTATCTTAAGCATTTTGGAGTGTTGAATGTATTAATTTCCTGTCTTGTAGAACTGTCCCATGCACAGTGTGCCAGAGAAAAAAAACCCCAACCCTAAATCTAAATAAGAATAATGAAATGCCTTCATTACCATTACTATTAGAGAATAAGAATAGCATCTGTTTGTTATATACAATAAAAACAAGTAAGTCAGAAGGATCTCCGGTCTCGTATTAAGATGTGAATCATCTATTTATTACTTTGTGTATAAATGTTCCATTGCTATTTGCACAATGATTAAGAGTAGTTTTCAGAAAATAAATCTTTTTCTTAATAGTGCAAAGAATGAGAAAGATGGAGAATAAATGGGAGTTTAAGGGGATGCTAAAGCTCTCCCATGAGCTTGGATGAGATTTATGTGCAATGTGAATAAAAAATGTATATGACAGCACAGGATTCACTTTGTTGTTGGTTCCTATTCCATTTGTCTAGTCTAACTGTATTCTTTGCCTCCTAGACATATAGTGAGTCTGGCATTGTCGAGCAAGTGAGGGAATAAACTGCCAGTCAGCAGCTATTTGAGGCAGCTTAACCTCATCCAGTCTCATCAGACCCAACATTATAGAGCAAGACCAGTGCCATGAGATTTGGAGTAAAAGCATAAATGCTACCTGTAAAGCTGCTTCTACTAGGAAGAGGCTTTCTAGGAGTCTCACTACAGAGCAGTCTTTTAATTGCTATGCCTATTCCATTTTCAAATGAGTAAAAATTTCTTCAGTTATATATCAGCTTCCGTACAATGTCAACAGCTTAGTAACAGGACAAGCAAGAGCTGGTGGGATTGTGATATCTGTCTGATAGGGCTCTCCATGCAGCTTCAGACCTGTGAGGCTCTGTGCTTGATGCTTGATGTCCATTCTCTATCTACTGTCATTAAGGTTTCCATATAAATCTCTCTATGGTTGCCCAGTTGCAAATATGCAAAGGTCTGAATCTGAAACTACTGACACCGTGTTTGTTAGATGAATATCTGGGGGCTAGGAAATAATACCAGCACTATTGAGCCATCAGAGTGGAGGATTCCACTGGGTTTTTTTCCCCTCATTTGCTGAGAGGATTGAGACTCAGGTGCTTCTGCCTCCTGCCTGTGCTGGTTCCATCATGTTTCTATTGCCCACACAATCCTCTGCTGTGTTGTTCCCTCCTGGCCCCCATTCTCCAGTATCGTCTGACCATGTTAGCCCATTTAAGCAAAATTTGGTAGCAGAGTAGAAGCCTTCAACATGGAGCGAACTAGCACTCCACATTTTATTTCACAGAATCAAGGGAAGAGGCAGAGGCAGAAACACTCTCCATTATTGCTGCCACAGAGCCACCTCAGATTATTACAAATCAGAGGACCCTCACAGGATAGTGCTGCAGTAAATGAGCCTACACATGATCTACCTCTCAAGGAACTATTTGCAGAAGAAAAATCCAATTTTTTAGCTGCAGAATTATTCCAGCTGTTTACTGGCATAGAACAGCCATTACATGGTGTCCCCCACGGCTGTATGGCCACCCTCCCACCAAGGTGCTGGTGTACTCCACCCGGCCCCCGGAAACCTGCAAGTGGCTCATGGTTGCCTTGCGCTCCCGGAAAGGGCGCTGAGCATTCCGTCATCGTTCGCATACCTGTCATGTATCAGAGGGCCAAGCACTGGCCATGACCTTGCTAGCAGGCAAAGCTGAAGGCTAGGGGAAATGTCAGGAGAAATACCAGCTACACTGGTCACAGCGTGGTGCCATTTGCTGGCCTTACCCACAACAACCTTCTCTAGCTCCATGCAAGTACATAATTGCATTAGAGACTGCTGATGATTTGGTCACAGTTTATTCATTGCCACATACATGGAGCAGAAACGTGTACCATAAGCAAACATAAGCAAAGTCTGCCTCATTTGTAGGAAAACACAAATTTTATAGGGTACCAAATCTTCTACCACAGTCATGCTCTTGTATAAAGAATACCATAACATTTTGTCCTTCTTGAGACAACAATGGACAAAATTAGCAGTTCAAATAAAGGAGTTCCTGAACACTGTGACACAGAGCAGTAGCATAGGGGCACCCAAGGCACGGTTCTCAAACCACACACTTGTTCCAATGCAGCTCCTGTGTCCAAACCATCCTACCTGACCAGATCAGCAGAGTGCTGGCCAATCCAGGTTACTGCACAAGGAAAGATGTCATGGGCTGCTGCAGCCAGCTTTGCCATGTTGTCATGGCGCAGAGATGCATATCCCGGACTTCCCATCCTCTCCAGAGCAGGAGAAGGCCCATTGCCTACCAAACCCCATGTCACACATCTAGCACCTCAGATTTCTGCAGCTTAGTTGATGAGCTTGATCAGCAGGGCCTTAGTATCACACAGACAAAAATAGTAGAGATCCTGCCTGGACAGTCAAATTACTCTGGTTGAGACCAGGAAAGACTAGATGTCACTGCTCTGCCAGTGATGCTTCCAGCAGTGGTCCTAAGAACCCTGGGACAGCTGTGGCCAAGCACTTGTTTTCCAGAGAGCAGGAGCTGAGAACAACTAGATCTTTTTCCTCCTAGGGTTCAGGAAAGCTGTGGCTATAGGTTTTAGAACAGTATTTCTGAATGCTTTTCTTCCTTTGACCACACAAAGTACAATATATGGCAAAACTTTGATTCCCTGATCACCCTTCCTAGGTCAGACAGGTACACAGGCAGGGATGTTCACCCCATACAGCAAGTGAACTCCTCACCTTGCAGGGAGGAACTGTATCCCAGCTTCCCACCAAGAGGTTGGACAGCTGTCAGCAAACCATCCGACTCATACAGTCCTCACACAGTGGGAGCCAAGTTCCTCCCAGAGTTGCCAGCAGGTTGTCACAGGACAACCCTGTGAAGCTGAGGCTGAAGATTCCTGAAGAAGCCATCACAGTTTTCATCCAAAATGTCAGCATTGCAGAAGAGCAATGGCAGCACTTCGGCAATACAGTGAAGTTTTGTACCCTCTGGCACACAAGGTATGCAAATAAACGTGTTTCTGTCTAAATTCCATTGTGTGCAGATTTGTACCAAAGAATTGTTGTGATGTGCATCATTATGTCTCATTATGTGATTGCAAGTAACCTTTTGTATAGCAGACACAATCCACGTAACATGCTGTGTGACCAGTTTACAAAACAGGGCTCCTTCAGAAGGGCAAGTAATTAATCATTATTCAGCAACAGCACTCACCACTCCATACTTGCTGGCAGGAGTGTATAACTCAGGGCATGCTTAGCTATGACAATAAATTATTCATGCAACAGAAAACTAGTTAGCTGTGGTGCTGTTCCAGTAAATGGTTAAAACCAGAAAGCACTCCGTTAGTTTTCAAGTGTGTGGCTGATTTTTTTTTTTAAATAAATTTACTGCCAACACATTGCATAAACAAGCACAGGCCTAAGTTGCAAATCCAGTAGGAAAGAATTAGTGTAAGGCACCAATGTGTGTTTTTCACAATGCTAAAGTCAATAATCTGAGAACGAGAAGATCTCTTGAAGGTATAGTGCAGTAACTTTATGGCTGTAATAATTTTATTACTTTATCAAGTACTAATTTAATAGAGAATGAAACACAGTTTGTCAAAAATAAACTGCAGCAAATATTTTATTTGATGAAGAGTCCTAAGAGAAATTTGTATATTCTGCTCTTTAGGACATGTTTTACTTCATACTTAGCTTTGGCTTTCATTTACATTACACCTGGCAGACAATCTATCATGACGGAAATAAGGCACATGAGATTATTTACATTTGATCACTGTCCACTATTTACACAAGCCAGGGTTAATGCAAAAAGCTGACGAGGGTTAGAGTTTAATCACTGATTTTGGAGAGGCTGGAATAGTACCTGTTTTCTCTTCAGTTGCCTTTTCACAGGGCAGCTCAGTTCCTCTCTACTAGCAAACAGCAGAAGAAAAGTCAGTATATAAGCACAAATCCTTCTATCATCTTATACTTCACCATGCATGCATACCAAAAGGTACATTTCATCTCAGATCTCACTGTTTACCAAACTTGTGAGTATAATTTTTTCAACTGAGCCCATTAGTAATTTTAAAAAAAATTATTTCCCTTCATATGAGGGTATTTTTCTCCCCATTAATTCCATTTAAATTAGGAAGAGCTTAATTCACAGGTCCAGTCACATCATTAAGATTATAGATTTTTTTTTTAAAAAAGAGAATCAGAAATGCCTTCGCAAAACTATTATTCCAGAAGACTGTTGAAAGGAAGCTGCAATAATTCAAAGGAAGCTCAAAAGCTAAACATGTTTTGAGAAATATGTTTCCAGCTGCAAAATAAATACTTGTAACTTCACCAAAATTTGTCACTGAAAAAAGCAACCTGTCACTTTGCTTTGGGTTCATAGGCTGCTAAGATTTTGGGTTGAGGTTGTTTGACAACAAAAGCATCACTTGAGGAATGAACACCAATCAAGTCCAACATTTAAGATTTATACATGTATTCCATCCAGCTGCAGTTTCCATAATTGCACTGCACAGACACCAGCCANAAATAAATTTACTGCCAACACATTGCATAAACAAGCACAGGCCTAAGTTGCAAATCCAGTAGGAAAGAATTAGTGTAAGGCACCAATGTGTGTTTTTCACAATGCTAAAGTCAATAATCTGAGAACGAGAAGATCTCTTGAAGGTATAGTGCAGTAACTTTATGGCTGTAATAATTTTATTACTTTATCAAGTACTAATTTAATAGAGAATGAAACACAGTTTGTCAAAAATAAACTGCAGCAAATATTTTATTTGATGAAGAGTCCTAAGAGAAATTTGTATATTCTGCTCTTTAGGACATGTTTTACTTCATACTTAGCTTTGGCTTTCATTTACATTACACCTGGCAGACAATCTATCATGACGGAAATAAGGCACATGAGATTATTTACATTTGATCACTGTCCACTATTTACACAAGCCAGGGTTAATGCAAAAAGCTGACGAGGGTTAGAGTTTAATCACTGATTTTGGAGAGGCTGGAATAGTACCTGTTTTCTCTTCAGTTGCCTTTTCACAGGGCAGCTCAGTTCCTCTCTACTAGCAAACAGCAGAAGAAAAGTCAGTATATAAGCACAAATCCTTCTATCATCTTATACTTCACCATGCATGCATACCAAAAGGTACATTTCATCTCAGATCTCACTGTTTACCAAACTTGTGAGTATAATTTTTTCAACTGAGCCCATTAGTAATTTTAAAAAAAATTATTTCCCTTCATATGAGGGTATTTTTCTCCCCATTAATTCCATTTAAATTAGGAAGAGCTTAATTCACAGGTCCAGTCACATCATTAAGATTATAGATTTTTTTTTTAAAAAAGAGAATCAGAAATGCCTTCGCAAAACTATTATTCCAGAAGACTGTTGAAAGGAAGCTGCAATAATTCAAAGGAAGCTCAAAAGCTAAACATGTTTTGAGAAATATGTTTCCAGCTGCAAAATAAATACTTGTAACTTCACCAAAATTTGTCACTGAAAAAAGCAACCTGTCACTTTGCTTTGGGTTCATAGGCTGCTAAGATTTTGGGTTGAGGTTGTTTGACAACAAAAGCATCACTTGAGGAATGAACACCAATCAAGTCCAACATTTAAGATTTATACATGTATTCCATCCAGCTGCAGTTTCCATAATTGCACTGCACAGACACCAGCCATTCAGCAGAGCGCATCATGTAGCGAAGGATGAGTTGGCTTTCTCTTTTTACCAGCAGAGCAGTATAAGGAGAGCACAGCGATGAGAAGCAGAGGACATACTCACTTCCTCTCATGGAAGATTTCATTTTCTTCTTTGCTGAGAAGACTAGTCTCCCTTGCCCTGCAGTATTAACAAATATACCAGCTCCCAACGAAGACAGGCTGCCCTATATCTATCAATAGAATCTATATAGAATCTTTTCCCTTAGGGATTAATTCAACTTTTGATTCAATCTTTCTGAGCTTTAAATTATGATGTTACAAACCTCCAAGGAACTACTGTACTATTTGTGACCTTCTTTATTACTTTCTGCTGTTTGATAAAGTAGAGAAAATTGATTTATAGATTAGTTTGCTTGTGAACATTGAATATCAATGGTGAGAATGTGATTCGCGGAAAAGCAGGAGAAGTTGGCATTGGTTAAAGTTTAATATAGCAGTTTATTAATTAATGGTGAAGGACAATAGAATAACTGCACATTAATCTTCAATGAGATTCTGGAAGTGCAATGTGAAATAATAGCGATGAATCAAGGCATCTTGCAAGATTTGGATTTAAAGTTTTCAAAACATTTTCCACAAAGAAGAATTTTGTCCATTGCTTCGGCTTCTCTTCCCTAAACCTCTCTCTCTTCCCCTTAAGACCTGATGGCTGTTTTCGTGTTTTCTGTAAGCATTAAAGGTTAAAGGTGGTAGAAGAGACAGAAGTTTTCCAAATGGAGCCTAAAATTAGGTGTTGGTTTCTGTATTTGGAATCTTAGGCCCCAATCCAGGAATCTATTTTTATTCAAAGCAGCCGAGCACTTGACTTCAATGGATCTAAACCCACTCATGCTTAAGTGCTTTGCTGAATCAGGACAGACTTAAGCACAAATGTAAATGCTCTGCTGAATTGGGGCTCTAAATATGTGGCTTGATTTTTAAAAGTGCTGAGAGACAGCAGGTCTAATTGGAGTCGATGGGAGCTACAAGATGCTCAGCGTTTCTGAAAATCAGGCCACTCATTGAGGTGCCTGAATCTGATTTCAGGTGCTCAGCTTGCAGTATTCACTGTAGGGAAAAACGGTGACCCAGGATAACGGGCAATGGAAAGCCCTGATTTTATGCAATGAACCTTAATAATGTAAAAGGAGGAGATGGGAGGCACTGGTTTCCTGGAAATCTAATGTGGGGTGCTTTTTTTGGCAAGCATCAAAAGTGCTATGCAAAAACATGAAATGAATAAATAAATGAAACTAAAAAGCCTAGTAACAGGAGAAATACTGGGCTAAGTTCATGCCTTGTGGAACAGCAGCAAGACTGATGAAATACATCAGGAATGATTTGGCCTACTACGTTTTGAGCATTAATTTGATCAGGAGCAGTGAGTCAACAATGCAAATCCCACACACTGAGGAACTTCGCTCTACCACCCTTGCGAGAGCTGAGCACAACAGTTTGGATTAGTAAATGGTAAAAATGCAAAAGCTAAACATTTTTGCAAGTTACGGAGCATAAATTAAACGGCAATGTTAGGAACAGAGATGAGGTGGAGGCCAGTTCTTTTAAGAAAAGCAATTTTTTTAAGTGAATTCAGTGGTCCTTTCCTTAAAAAGCACAGCCAGGCTGTCCACCAGCTGCTCTGTGCTGCTCCTCGCATCACAGCTGGGTCCCCACTGAGGCAACATCTGACGAGAAGGCTGGGTCACACGGTGTGGTGCTGTGCACCCCCGGAGAAGGCTGCTGACACAGCAGGACAGGCCTGCACCTACCTGTGAATGAACCCTGGGCAAACCAAACAAAAGCAGTTCTTCCCCTATTTCTGTGCATGTAAAGGAGAGGGGTGTGAATACCCTCTGCTGTCCCTGGGCCTACCTGTTGCCTGCCAAGGGGCAATACTGGTGTGGAAGCTCATACGCTGCACACTGTATCAATCCACAAAGGAGTCAGGAAAGCCATACCTGTCCAGCCACCTACCTCTCTGGTCCTCCTGATCTGTCTGCTGAGACAGAGGCTGGTGAGGGACTCTCACGACAGGCTTACTCCTAGTACAGGTGTTTAGTGTCTCGGGATGGAAGGTACCAACCATTTTGTACCTCTCAGTCCCTGCACTGGGATCCAGTGTGGCCAGACAAAAAAGTCCTTACATTCCCCACTCCCTTCTAACTCAAACCAGAAACTTTTAAACTCCACTGAGGATTTTTTGAAAGTTTTCTCACATGGTTTATGGCACAGCTCTTCAACAGACTTGGGTACCCATGGCAGAAAGACACATAGCCCCTTTCTACCATTAAATGTATTAAAAGTGGTGATGCTGTCCCCTGCCCAAAGTGCAGTAATCAGGCATGCTCTGGCCTATAATCTGAAATAAATTACAACCGCTAGAAAGAGTAATAGAAAACCCAGTTTTTTCTCCCCCCAGCTGGGGGAGAAAAAACCTGTCACTTGTAATAAAAATGAGAAACAGAAATGGATTTGAAACATTCGTTTCCCTTTATTTTCTCAGTGAGGCTGATGTGTACTGCACATTAAAAAAAAAAGAAAAAAAATCACAGGAATTTTCATACAATGAATTAAACCACAAAAGTACATGTAGAATCGGCAGGTGGAAAAGAGCCCAGCTTGGGCTTAACTAGTATCTCACTTTCCCTGTTCAGCATAGTCCAACCTACAACTTTACATGTTCACCTACTGTACAAATCTTACAGTAGCTCCATCAGGTCAGTGGTTCACATTACTGAAAATGTCTGTCACATAGGTACAAATTTAGAATCATCACATTATATTACAATGGCTATTCTAGGTCATTTATAGATCAGATCTTATACTACAGTGATTGAAGTTCTCATTACAGCCATTAAAAAGGACACATAATCATTACCTACTGTAGGCTTACATCTAAAGGGATGAGAAGGAGGTGTGGTTGTTTTGCGTTTGTTGTTTGGTTTTATTTTCAACTGACCCAAGTATTATTACCCCAGAGGCACAAACTTTCCTCTCAGTGCTGCTCTTGGTGATGACAGCCCAACTGCTTTTCAGAGTAGTTTAGCATAGATATTTTTCTTCAACTTTAGGCTCCCTCTGTTTGGATTAGTATTTAGATCATTTTCCATTCTGTAGGAATTACTCAGGTCTAGGAAAGACCACAGTTCCTAAGTACCAGTTCTGTTACCTGTATTGTGAATGTGGTACTTACCACAGCATGAAAGCAACAATACAATCTTCATATAAAAGACACACAGAGCTACACTGCAATTTGCCTCTGGTGACAATGTGGTACATGTGCTAATTTGAGATGTTCTTGGGGAAGAAAAAAAGAAAAGCAAACACCAAGTTTATATTTTGATGGATTTCCTACTACAGTGTCTATGAGGGATCCAAACAGCTTTATTCAGCAAACCTAGCTCTATTAATTTCATGTGTAATTTATAAATCCACAGAGGAAAGCCATCTTCAAGACGAGAATGTTTGCCAGGCCAGTGAAAAAAAAAAATTGACTCATGTCATTATGCCTGCTTGGTGAAAAATAAATAATGCCCCCACACAAGCCCCACACCAACTTATTAACGTCAGCAATCTAGGGCAAAAGAGAACTTTTAAAATTTAATCACAGAAATGTAAAGGCAAAATAGGTAATGCATCTGGTCCTTGAACACATAATATGATATACTAAATATTGATTTCTTAAAAATAATTTATTGCTTTTAATATTTTTCTTTACAACAGAAGATACTCAAAATCCAGAAAGGAAAATTGTAAACTTTTAGTTTGGCATTCACACAAAGTTAAAATACCTGCATTTTTAACCTACAGAGCAACAACAAGAATTATGCAGAGTAAAGAATGTTACATTTGTAACACAGAACCTCCAGAAAAGTTCTTTTCTTTTTTTTTGTTTTATTGCTATCTATCTACTGAGAAATAAGAAGCCAAAAAATCAAGCAAGCATCCGACAGGACAGACAGTGGAATCTCTCAGAACACAATATGCTGGTGATAAAATGAATGCAGCCATCAAAATCAACTGCACTGGTATGGGGGTAGAATCAGTTTTCTAAGATTTGGAGTGGGAAAGTAGATTAAATAGTTAGGTGCGCCATACCTTTAAGAGGAGTCATGAATGCCAAAGAGTAATAGAATAACAAATCTATACATTCACAAGCAAATTCCAAACTTTGCTGATTCAGTAGAGACTCCGAGTTCAGATGAAATTCTGAGGCTCAGAATAGCAGTAGTTTATACTCTTGTGGTTTTTTTCTTTCCTGAAATTTCTATTTAATTTAACAGAAGCAATGCCATAAACAACGTCACGGGCACATCTGAGGCTGTGCTAATGCATAGTAAAAAAAAGGAAAAAACCCAAAACCAACCCGCTGCTTTTGCAAAAGCGGAATTTCCAAACACAGCACTTGCTTACTCCAAACTGACAACCATCATGCATCCTAGGTACAAAATTTCCACTGGCCTTTTTATTCTTTTAGTCATCTCATAATTTATAATAAATAGGATAATTATAACTGATAAATATGTCTCTTTAGTAAACAAAGGAATGAAGGATTGGTATTTATACAGGATGCATAACTGTAAAAAATATAGATAAATACCATCATTAAACTCTGCCAATGAAAAGATTACTGGCTTCAAGAACAGTGTTTAGACACAGAATTACTGTAAAAATCATACTGTACTTAGTACCTCAGCATATTTTTATCAAATTAAAATCACAAAAATTAAAACAAAATAGCATTTTAAAAAGATTTTTGACCTCTAGTTCCAAAACTACTGTTGATACATAAAATAAAAACATTTCTTAATGATTACCCATTTGAGAGACTTTACATAAAATTATGATATTTTCTAGAAAAATTTAGATGAGAAAATTTCATTCCCCTAACAAATTCAGTGTATAAAACTGCAAAAGAAAATCAAGCAATGAGAAAAATGTGGAAAAATACTGCAGAAGGTGGTTAATATCTTTTGGGCTAGGATAGTTCTTGACAAAATTCTTATATAAGCTCACCAAAGAAGGGATGGATGTGTATAATGCATTTTTGCACTCAGACAGCACACGCACACATATGCACACTCACACCCTCACCCACACGCTTTTCTCTTTTTTTTTACAATCAAATATATATAAGCATAAGTTCAGCTTTCTACATATGTTAGTGTACAATAATTGTTTCACCTCATATAATTACATTTGAGTATTCCTGATTAAGAAAAATTCAGCAGTTTTTGAAAAGAAGGCTGCATTTACAGTGCATAGCTGTAACAAAAAAGAACATTGTCATACAGTATGTACATAAATAAAAATACTCCATTTAACATTTGTAAATACTCAACTACTTTAGAGAATGTAGCAAATAAACTATCTGTGCACACACCCAGATAGTTATATCCAACTCTCATTAATAATGTAACACCACGTCTGCTCATTAGAATAAATCGCTGAACAAGCTGCACATTTGACCATTAACAAGGCTTTGAAAATTTTGCTGTGGAAGATCAATGTTGTAGACATTTACATGGGTGTCAGAATTAAAAGATGAAACTTCAAAATGTTAGGGAAGCTTGAGCCTTTTAATTTTCTTTTCTGCAAAAAAAACCCACAAAAAACCCTGTAAAACAAACCAACCAAAACAAGAACAATCTTAAAACAAAGCTAAGACAGATTGCAGGCTTCTGGGACCTGTGGTTTCTTCTGGATTGTCATATTATCACTGTGTTGTGAGAAGAAGCTTCTTTACAAAAAAAAAACCAAAACGCAGTGTCTGATCCCCAGACATCAGCAGCCATAGTTCTCACACTGGGGTTTTTTTCTGTTTGTTTTTGTTCTTTTTTGTTAAAATGCAGTATGTACAGATTTTGCAGTTCATCGTTGTACGTGTATCTCTGTGGAACTGCTGCCATGTCTTGTGATTTGCATTGAACTCGCAAGGAACGCCCGGCTCCCCCGCCACCGCTCACCCGCGAAAGCGCAGCTGACACCCATGGACATGCGTGTGCTTACTGGACAGCATCCTGCCCCTCCACTCCTCGAGCAGCTGTGTTCATGTAAACCATGGTTTTGAACAGAGAGTGTAAAGTAGGAGAAATTCCTAAGTACGACTTTTTAGTTGTCCATTATTGAAGGACGTGATGTCCGTGAGGTATTCGCCATCCCTTTGTTTTCCCTGGACGACATGCTTGTTACCTACGCAGGCTCCGCTGTGCCTCTTTAAGTAAACTATCAAAATCCATGGAGTCATACTTGCTTTTAGTGGAAGCAGGATCAAAATCATCTGAGTTTGAATCTGAAACCCAAAGGACGCAAGTTTAGGTAAGAGGCAAGAACTACTTATTTTCTCTGTACATCGGTACAAACAAGCCATTGAAGAAACAATCCACTTACAATACAACCATAACTTTAGGGGATGATAGAAGCATAGAAATGATCATCACGAGCTTTAGTCATTCCTAGTAAGAAGCAGCACTTAACAAAAGCAGTACACATCATCAGCAGTGGGGAAGAACCATTAATTGCATGTACACCTAGAGCAGGTTAAGTCAAAACAGTTCCCTCAAGGACTTGAGCACCAAGACACTAGTATATAGGTCTCAAAGTATTCCAGATAATCTTGACAGATGCCTTAACCGAAACTCCACCTTTGCCTTGCAACTGCTGTTTCACGACATGCAATGTCCAAGACTTAATTCTCCTGAGAAACGTTCTGAAGAAAGCCAGGGCAGCCTGTGAGCAGCACACATAGGACACAGCGGTTTCTGCCTGCCTTGCTTTGGGGTCTTGTGGAAGCTTCCACACCTGCCAGAATTTCTGGTTTTGCTTCAACTCATCTTTTTGGGTTTGCTTGTTTGGAGCGTGAGCAATTCTGGTCAGGGCCTCTGCATGGCTGTATGAGCAGTCTCAGGTGGGCTCCTCAGCTTTCTGCATCACATGTGATGAGCCACAGCAGCAACAAGAGCCCAGCTCCTGCGGCCTGGGATACCTGCTCCAGCTTTGTCCGTCACTCAGACACGGATGTCACTCTGTTCCCAGCACAGAGGAGGAATTGTACATTTGTGGCCACACAGCTCCAGTACAATTATTGACATGGCTGCAAGCACTGAATTCCCTTTTGGAGTCAACCCTGCTTAACACTGACTCTCACCAGTTCCTGTGTCACAGCTCCTTTATGACAGTGCCCTTTTCTTGCCATTTCTTGTGTTGAATTAATCAGAACTCCCCATCTACCACTATAAGACACACTCTGCATTAAATGTTCATTACAAGTTCTGTTAAGACAATATCTTCTCACAGAGGAGAGGTGTTAAACTTCTGACTACTATTTTCAAGTGTTTTCTTTCTTCTGTACTCAACCCAAAGCTGATTAATTCTCTCTGTCCTGGTACCAGCTCATGAATTTTAAAGTTCATCCAGCCATTTCCTTATGTTGCTCTGTCAGATACTCTGCAAAATACAGGGAATGTAGTCTGAAGTACAGAAGCTCAAGCTGTCAGCAGGACAAAATGAAAACAGTCTGCTCAAAGATACTCTGGGAATCCCACTCACAATGGAGAGAGCTGACAGGGAATACTCCCAGTGATGAATAATGTTCAAGAGGGTTCCCTTCAGACAACTTATTTTAAACCCCACATTTTCTGAGATACAGAGATGACCTTGACTTCCATTGCTGAAGATAAGTCAAATCAAGGCAAGACTTCAATCTGGTTTTACTGTTTTTATCAGCCTACATTTCGACAAATGTCTTGCTACCTTTTATATTTTCTACATCAACCCTATATCTCTTCAGCAGTCAATTGCCTTTTCTTAGCTTTACATTATCTGTTTAGCCACTGAAGTGAATTATAGCATATTCATTGTGAACAATGCGTATCATCTTTAAAATTTATTTTGAAAAGACATCAATTGGTTAGAAAAAATGTATCTGTATTCACTTCCTGCATTGTACAAAGCCGAGGGCAGCACATACAAGATTTCATTAGCACTGTGTTACAGGGTTATGAGAGATTTTAATGACTGTGGTCATTTATTCATAAAAAAACCTACAATATCTGATTAATATAGATTCAACAGCAAAATGTGCCTTGCTGTGTTATTCAGAAAAGAGTACTTCCCATGCCTTTAGTCTATTTATACAGGTATTAGGAAAGGTTTAACATTTAATGAATACTTTACATTTTAAAAGGTAATTAAATAAGAGGTGAGTTTATAATATATTGTAATATTACAGAGGCTGTTTTGGTAGTCTGCATAGCCTCTTTATGCATATATTTAACATCAGTATTCCTGCTGTAAGATTTCAACATCTCCAAAAACCCTTGCAAGGGGAAGCACCACACCCTGATTCGGAGCACAGGACAGAACCAAACATTTTGCCCAAACAAGACTCAGACAGACCCAGATGTGTTGTCACAGTCAGCATGCATACTTGGGACTGGAGTTATCACAGCATACTGGGAGCTGGAGACTGGTGTGCATAAAGCCCCACATCATTGTAACTGCAAACACCAAAAGATTTGCTAAGCTCTCCACAGTCTGGAGCCTCTTATATCATGACTGGAAGGCCCTGCAAGGAGACACCTTCATACACAGATGCTTATGCACAATTTTAGAATCATCAGTTGAGATCAGTGGCTTTTGCCACACTAAGGGTCAGATTTGGCCACAAGCTCTTCTACCTTTCAAACTTGAGCAACTATGAATCGCATTTAAGAGTACCCCTGGCAAATTCTGCCCACCTACAACAGAACTCATGTGAAGAAAGAATCATAGTGAAGTTTTTGGGTTGAGGCATCTACTTTGTCCTCTGTTTCCCACTCATGTACATAAATGAGGTCTTGGAATCAAACAGTTATAGCAATAAATAGTAAAGCATGTGGGAGGTTTCTGTGGTGCTATCTTTTCAACTTAGAAATGTATTATTGAATACTGGGCACTTATTTTTCATAATGATGGAAACGGGCTTGAAAAGAATATTCACAGTTTGGAGTATTTGAAAGAAGCCAGCTCAGATTAGTAGACTTTTAAACTTCTTACAGCAAGTGAAAACCACTCTCTTCAACACCCCTCCAATAATTTAAATGACATCCGCAGTAAACAAAAAAGAAACAAACCCTAAATTCTCATGAGTTACAAGATTCCAGTTATGTACTTTAATTCACATAGAGCAAAATACCTACCTAGGTCTGCATAGTTAGACTTGCAAAACTGCTTGCGTCCACAGAAGTACAGCTCAAAATCAGGTTCATTTGGCCTGCGTAAAGTGTATCCATTTTCAAGAGCAGCGAAGGCATCACAAGTATAGCGGTAGGTGATGAAACCATAGCTGTCTCTGCCATTGAAAAACACAGTTGTGAACAAAAGCTGAAAAGAGTTAAGACGCATTAGTGTAACCCCTTCCTGAAAGCAAGACTTGCTGGAGACCCAGCAGTGGAAATGCCAGAAGTACTGCATCCATTTATCAGCATGATTGCCCTGTCATGCAGCTAAGTACTTATTTCTGGGACAGGGAAATCTCAACTAGCAAGATTAATAAATAAGGATGAAAGAAAATAAGTAAGGTTTTGAACTCAGCATGTTGTCTGTCACAGAACTTATACTGGTAACTCCCATACCAGTAATCTCACTGCTGTAATTTTTTACATATGGCAGATCTCAAACAAGAAACAATCTCAAAAGTTCCTACCCATCATCCCGCAAATTTACTGTGCACTCCTCAATTTCACCAAAAACTTCAAACCGGTCCCTCAGTTCTGTTCGAGTTGTGTCAGGTCTGATTTTACCCAGATAAATCACACGCCGTTCTTCCTGTTGATAAAGAGCAACCGGGAAGGCAGGTTTTTAAGAAATGTGTAATAGAGATGAACCTATACATACATGCATGCAAATACACACACAGATGTGCAGAGGATGCGTAATTATAGAAACAATCCCTTGTGGAAGACCTACTGCATCTTGCAAGTACATGAAATAATTCTCTCCTGGAAAGCATCTACAGTATTTAACTGACACTACCTTTGTCAGGCAGTGTGCTCCTGGAAGGGTTCACCAATTGCTGTTACTGTTCTGCTGAACGCTGACAGATGCATCCCTTTGTATCCTACCGCACCTTCTTCCCTTTCAGCCTTTCTACCACTTCCCCTCCAGGACTGCAAACTCTTCCAAACTAGGAGCTCCCTTTCTCTTGCCATGTATACAACACTGATCAAAACTCATCTTAGCTGCAGAGTAGCATAAAGTAACATAATAATTGCATAAGAGTACCACAGACACAACAAAACATTACAAGCATAACATTATAAGCTCATATGACTCAATAGCTGCATATGACTCATCCTGCAGTCGTGTTCCACCATAATCCATACCTTAAAATAGAGGGAAAACTGTTTAAGGTTGTCATACTTTAAACCCAGCCAACAGCTAAGTACCACACAGCCCCTAGCTCATTCCCTACTCCTCGGTGGGATGGGGAGGAAAAGCAGAAAAAGGTAAAATGCCTGTGTTAAGATCAGCTTCATAATTGAAACAAAGTAAGATATAATAATAGTAATAATTATAATGATAGTTAATTGTAATGAAAAGGGGAGAGAGAGGAATAAAACCCAAGAGAAACAAGTGCTGCACACTACAATTGCTCAGCACCCACTGACTGACACCCAGCCTGTCCCCAAGCAGTGATCCGCCTCTCCCAGCCAACTCCCTCTGGTTTATATACTGGGCATGATGCCATGTGGTATGGAATATCCCTTTGGCCACCTCAGGTCACCTGTTCTGGCCATGCTCTCTCCAAGCATCTTGTGCACCTGCTCCCTGGCAGAGCATGGGAAACTGTAAAGTCCTTCATTTAGAGAAAGCACTACTTAAAAACAATTAAAACATCAGTGTCTTATCAACATTATGCTTATACTAAATCCAAAACACTGTCCTGTACCATCTACTAAGAAGAAAATTAACTCTATGCCAGCAGAAACCAGGACTGGGTCCAAAAGATGTCTTTTATTAAAATAAATATTTCTGGGGCAATGACAGGAAGTAAAATATATCCCGCAGTCACCACTGCCTTTTGGTTTATTCAGAATAAAAACCACCTGACTGAAGTCCCTAGGCTAGGGTGTCTTCTTCATGTTCTTTCAACACTTGGAACAAAGAATCAGGTACTTTTATAACAATCAAGTCATGGTCATATCATTCTTTCCTTTGTGCAAATGCTCAGCAGAATGAGGGAAGGACTAGGAAACCCTTTAAGAGTCACTTCATGAATTTTAGGATAAACACTTTTCTAAGGGTAGAGCCATTTAGTGAGCTGCAAGAAAAGAAAATGGAAAAAGATCTTTAAAACACTGACCTTAAGGTAATCAGGGCAAAGAAACACCAGCTGTACATGTCTTGGGTGCTCAGCCTTCCCGTCTCCAATTGCCCCTGGCCTGGCACTACTGGCCCTATCGCTCATCCCTTACACACCCACACAGTAGTCCCATGAATCGAACCACCACCACATTCTCAGCTGGCATAAATCTGTCAGTCAGCGGTGCAATGTCAGTTTAAACCATCAACTTTGGCACCTGAGACTTGTGCAGAATTCAGGTGCCGAATGCCGAAGGAGCTACACTGACTGCTGAGAATTCATGACTATCGTAACCTGGAGGTGCCTAAAGGCTAATGGCACCTCAACTGTGCAATGCAAAAGGCACTAGGGACCTAAATATAGACTTGCATTCCTGCTCAGAAACATTCTAGCCTGAAGAGACAGGTAGTTTATAGTGTTACAATTCAGATATAGCACGAAATGTATCTTTTCCATGAGTCCCTGCAGAGGCATAAAGCACTAGTTGTTCTTGGACCATGGACAATACAGTCGAGATCAGAACGAAACACATGTAAAACCAGAAATTATATTGATGTCGCTTCTTTACTTGTTTTGAGTATTCATTTGAGATAAAGAGACTATGAGAACTCTTAGTTAGGGGTGCTGGAAATCTTGTCTTTCTGTTCCCAGGAAAGCACTTTGCTCTCAGGAACTATTTAATGCAAAATAAATAAACAATTCCTGCAGCAAGAAGCCAACACTAAAATATCTGTCTCCCAATAGAAACTCCTTCTTACTAGCACTTTCAGTAAACTATTTTCGCTGACTCTTTTCCTGACCTCACAAATCTCAGGGGCTCAGATCCAGTTAATCTAAGCTCCTGAGAAATGAAAGTTTAAAGCTGCAGAAAACAGAGATACAAGAATCAAACATTCCTACCCGAAAGCCCTACCCACTAAGGAATGGCACAAGAATTACCTGTGCCCTTTACGGGTCCCTGGTCAGCCCAGTGGAGTCCTTCGTTGCTCTATTATAGTATGTATAAGTTCTCCTTAATCAGTGGGATTAGGTAAGGATCTCATTTAGATACTTGAAACTATTGCCTCTTTTGTAAGGAACCACAGTGAGTGCCTTGGTAGTCCTCTGTAACCATGCTGGGACAGGCACAGCCATTTTAAAATGTTACACCTTCCAAAATGCAGCGTCCAAAGGCTGCCCTTGTTCTCTGCCATAGCAGTGCAGTTTGGAGAAGCTAGCATGGCTAAAAGAAGGACTTGTGCTCATGGGTAGCCATACATTTAGGGCACAAGGGTACTTTCCAGACAGCTGCTGCTTTTTATCTCTGTCTCTACTGTGTCCCAGTCCACAGCCCTGACCTTCTTGACAGAGGAGTTTGGGTAGGACTTCTGTGAACCAGGGACTGTAGAGTGCAAGCTACAGAAATCTGCATTTCTTCCATTTCCCCCATTCTAATTCTGCTTACTTTCACTATGGTTGGGTGCCATAAACTTCAAAACCAGGAAAATCTGCATATGCACAGTAATTACTTTTTCAGACTGTTTTACCAAATCAAGGATTTAACCACACTGAAACACTTGATAAGAAACAATTCCATTGATACTTGCTATTGAACCTAAATGACTGACCAGATGGAGCAGAACATAACACAGCAGACTGTCTAATATATACTTTAGCTGAGATAATACATCTCGGCTGAAAAAACCATAATGTTTCACTCACTGACATGGAGATTGTTATATTACAGTGTGATGGAAATATCTATTGCACACTCTTCCATAAGTCTGTCTGCATGCCTGTGCAATTTTTTCTTTTTCTATCCCTCTAATAACCTTTATATCTCTAATATCCCTTTAAGACAACTGTAATAAACCAAAACTGAACAATTAAAAAAAAAAGCCTGTTAAAGTACCGTTAAGGGAATAAGTTAAACCTGCAAAATTAAGGAAATTCAAATTTAAAGCTGAAATGCACCATATGTCCTCCAGTGTGCACATATGAGGAGACGGGTTCAAGTATTTTTTTAAGTAGAGTGCCATGACGGAATAAGATACCAGAGAACACAGGATTCATACAGCACTGTCTTTGCCTTGGTTAACTTTGACTTATTTAAAGCAACTATGAAAGAATGTATTAATATTCACAGAGACGCCTTCCTTTTATTCCCATTAATAATAAGAGTTACAGAAGCCTAACAAGATTACAACACACCTCCAAATGTTAAAGACCTTTTTTTGATAGTAAGTTACATGTGTAAGTCTGTATGTGCATATTAAGTAAGATGTTTACTGCAGTTGTTAGAGGATATGATAGATGACTTGGAAACTTAGAGAACGGCAGAGAAAAGCTTTTGCTTTCAGTTTCATATGGGCAGAGGAAACCTGCAGGAAGCTCCAGAAGGTACTTGTTCGTATCTCCCTCCCAAAAGTGCACATGATTTATTTTGCATCATAAGCCTTAAGTGTGGCTCATTGCTCTGCCAGGTGAAAAGAGAAAAAGAATAGTCCAGTCAACTCCCTCAGGCCTAACATGTCTGTCTTCTTTCATAATCTTGCTCATTCTTCATTTCAGTAAAAACATTTGAATAGGAAGACGTGGCAGGAAATCTCAGACTGGTAGCTCTGGTAAAAGCAATATTTTAAATCTCAAATGAAAATACTAAAGCATTAGAATACCAAAATATGAAAAAACAAGACCTGGATATACCTTACACCCCTAAGAGTCAATAACGGGACCACTCATCCTCCAAAACACTGACTGATGCTAAGGATCTTTTTGTCTTGCAAAGGATTCCTCCAAAACTTTATTTCCTTTGTGATTCCTTATTCCTAAGTCTTTATTTCATAAGGAACTAAACACAGACCATTAGATGTATTAGTTTTCACTTGGGTTCTTTTGCTTCTTCCCCCAACAGTTGTTTGCTTTGCCTGCCCATGGTGCTGCTAAGCAGGGCCCATGGGAACTCAAGGCAGCCACTCCAGAGCTAACATCACACAGTGCTGCTGTTCCCATTTTCCCTACCACTTTTTGTCTGCATGTCTGTGGTGCATACCTAGTTCTCCAAGAGCCAAGGTAATGCTTTCTGTGAAGCTGAGAGAAGAAATCCAGGAGCACTTTAAAGCTGGGTTCTGCTATGGGCTTCTAAAGGCTCTGCTGCTCACTCCAGCACAGGTGGCTGGCTGGGTGCACACCCCATGCCTGTGTTGCCTTTCATGCCAAATGACTTCTCTTCCAGCAGAAAGCCAAGAAGACTTTTATCCTTAGAGCTGAAGGCCAAATACCATTTTGAAAATGCAATGGGATTGGTTGGAGAGAGTTGTAAAAATAGAAATGCTATGGGTGGAAAAAAGCGATTAAAGCTTAAGCTTCTGATGTAATAATAATGAGAAAATAACACTTTAGACTGAGTAAAGAAAAATTAGTATGACCTGTGAGTAAGTATGAATGGCAAAAGTAAAAATCACAAA
The DNA here is from genome assembly GCA_013397815.1 of Aleadryas rufinucha. Lineage (NCBI taxonomy): Eukaryota > Metazoa > Chordata > Aves > Passeriformes > Aleadryas > Aleadryas rufinucha. The sequence goes on from VZTH01019684.1 coordinate 169,570, forward strand.
AACTGGGAAAAAGAATAAAACCAAGATTATTATCACATGCTGCTGTGTGGGTAACCAGGGGCTGAACAGTTCAGACACTCCATGGTGACTGCTAGAAAAATAATGATGGACCAGTAAACCCCAAAATTTATGTAACCCATTTGATACATTTTCGGAAACATATATAGCAAAATTAGAGTACCTGGGATCTAGGCCATCAAGATGAACAACAACAAAAAAAATCCAAACTAAATATACAACATACATTGAATCCTTTGTAAGTGGAAATGCACTCCATTATAGGCTGACTCTGGTTTTAGACTTTAGAGAAGGCAAGCACTCATTTATGAAACCACCTTTCTCCTGCCTTCCTGTTTTAGAGCAATTTATTTTCTTTGAAACTTTCTTTCCACTGCAGTGGCCTCACAGCGCATTTATCTTCTTATGTCTGTAAGCTCTCTGGGACTGGGACTCTTGATACTTGTCTCATAGAGACCATCAGCATTTAGGAATGAAAAGTACTAATGTTAATTGTAATTTTCTACTCGAGTACAACCTGATTTTGTTATACCTCTTGGCAGTAGCCAGTGCACACAATAAATGAGCTGCATGAAGGACGTGACTGTAAGTCCGTATCATGGCCAGAGTGGCAGAGTAGCAGAGAGCCACAGCACCAAGCTGCTCAACAGACAGCTTAACCTCCAGCTCTGGTGCATCATATCAATGAGGAATCACCACCTAGTGACTCCAGAACTGGAATGTGCTAACTGTTTCTGGTGCCATGCTTTGAAAAGTATTTGCCACATGGTCTAATGAACTGCTGGAGGAAAAGCCCACACAGCTCAGAAATTTCCTGGAGTGTATCAGAAGTAAAAAGGGGTCCTCAGACCTCTGGGCAAATCACTGTCATCTGCCTTGGTTGGGGGTTGGATCCCAGTTTCTACAAAGCACTAAGTAGACTGTCCTGCAGTACTCCTCAAGTTTCATAGTCCATATGTCTCCACTATGATCTGGCTTATACGGTTAAGGTCTTGGTGGCAGACCATTCTTATGTTCAATGAGGATCCATTCTAAAAAAAAAAATTGTGACTGAGTGAAATAAAATAAATCAAGATCAAACTAAACTATGTTAACATTCGGTCAGTTCGGAAAGGAATCACAATCAAAAGTATAAATGAATAAATGAATGAATAAATGAATGAATGAATGAATTACTGACAAAAATATTTTTTTTACTCTCTAAGTACCTTGTAGGCTCAGCCCATATTTTTCAAGTATGCCTGCTCAATCCACAAAAAAGGCACTGAATCTCCAGTAACTGGAGAGGGGAAAAGAAGAAGAGGAAGACGAGACGAATATCACTGTACCTTTTGAAGTAAAATTGCCAGCTGTAAGTCTGGATAGGAGTTCAGGAACCTATACAGGAAATACTAATCCCAAACTTCTAGCTCTGTATCTTCTACAGTGAAGGTGGTGTGTGCAAGACTGAAGGGGCAGCCGTTTAAACATGCCCGTGCCACACAGCATGAGCACAGGCTTCTACAACCTGAGCCTCCTCAGCAATGTCAATATGTCTTCACGTCTGCCAAAACAGAAGCTGCCTGCACAATCAGAGGGCATTGCTTCACATATGGTTTTGACAGAATAAAATATGTTAAAATATTATTTTTTTCTCATTTCTTTTTCCTAGGTTTCCCATGCCTGCTGTCCCACAGAGACTAATTTTAGACGTTGTTTCCACAACACCTGATGACTTTTGGCTCTGTCATAACTTCTGTTCCTTTTCTACTGTGCATCCTTTCTACAACTAACTCTTGAGATCTTAGCACGGTGCTTCTCATGAAAATAAGTCACCTGCCCTGTGTAATAACTGAGGCATTAGTACTGCCCAGTCCTTGGGCCACTCTTCTAACAGTGTCTGGAGGTATGTGGCCATAAATCAGTTCTGGCAGCACGAGAATGGGCTAGAAAGAAAATAAAAAGTTCCCCAGTAGAGAGAGCAAAGAAATCTAAATTTATGGGACTGTAGAAAGAGCTCAAGGAAAGAGAGAGAGAACATTCTTGTGGCTGAACGATAAATGAGTTGAGTCCTTAAAGAATGAAAAAAGTAACACAAAAGAGCTCCATAAACCAAAAGGTGTAAGCAAAAGAGCAGAGAATGCTAGAAATAATACAAATTTTATCACTGAATTCATGAGATTGGAGATTCCCCTTCTCTGCTGTCTCCTAATCCTTACTTGTTTTCACAGGGTATAAAATAGCACAATTCAAAACCAGATTTTTAAAGTAAAAGTGCTGGTAGACTTTGTATAAAGGAGTCAATAGGATTTAATCTACATTTCCTGCAGTACTCACACAGATGACTGGATTTTACATTTTTTGCGTTGTTCTGTTTACTGATATTTATTTTTAGTTTTGATTTACTTATGTTTATTAATAAATAATTCCATTAATTAAGTTAATTATAATGAAAATGCTCGCTTTAGAAAGAAAATAAATTCAACCTTGGTTTTGAATTGTCTAGAATTTTTAATGCAGGAAGTATGATGCAGCATATCTGGCGCTTTTCAAGTTTCTTTTCTTTCCTTTTTCCTTTTCTCTTGATTAGCTACTTGCCAAATATTTGTTTGCTTTAGACTAAATCAAATTTTCTACCTCCTCAGCAGGATTCATGTTTATTTATATGGGTAAGGTACAGTAATTGAGAAGTAGCAAGATACACTCATGACAGAGGTCTACTCGAATCTCTAATTTGTGGTAGCTCTAAGAGAGAACAGCCAGTGTAAGTTATGATTGCTGGAAGGTAGTGTTCATCTCTAAGCAGATGGAAGCCAGATATTTTAAAACTAACTGCAACAATTGACTTAAATATGGCCCTGTCTGAAGCCAAACAAAATTATTCCACTGCCTTCACTGCGTTTCAGAGCAGCACAGCAGAGCATGTTATAGCTCTAAATCTTGTGCTTTACAAAATACACTGATCACCCACACTTTGTGGATAGGGTACCTGAAATGGAGAAAAGTGAAATGATTTTCTGAAGCTCACTAAGAACAACAGTAGCAGAGACAAAAAACAGACCATAAAGTTGTCTGCTCACTCCCGAACTTCTCATTGCTGTAGACCATGCCAGTCTCTGTCAATCTCTACACACTCCTGGTTCTGTAGGTGCAGTAGGAGAAACGCTGCCAAGTGTGTGACAAATCACCTTTTGCTACGAAGTCCACTAATGGCATTGGGAAAAAGACCTATTAATTTTGGTGGCCTCTGGACAGAGCACTAGCGGAAAACCTGGAAACGAAGATGAAGTGTCCTAGTCTGTACCAGTTCATGCAAGAGCCAGAGCACAACCAGAACAGCCATGTAGGTACAACCGAATGGAAAGAGCAGGACACAGAAAATCAAAATGTTAAGGTGAGCTACCAAATGGGCTTAGCAACTACAAGAGGAGTCCAGATTTACAGCAGCTCCCAGTTTAATTTATCAAAATGCACTTGCCGATGGGGAAGTCAAAAGGGGCAAAAGCCACCTGTCCCTTTAATAGCCGTTCTTCCTTCTGTCCTACTGCCACAACAGCCAAGAGAGTTGCTTATCCCCACATGGGTTATTTCCTTTGCCTCAGGTATTTCAGTTGTTTCATACAGAACACTGATGAACAAAATAATTAAATAATGCATATTTGTTACGAGAGGGCCAGTGTTAAGTGACATTTTTAAATTGCATCGTGTCTTCAAACTATTTTGCTAAAAAGAACTTAAAAATTAACTGAATCATAGATACTGAAAAAATTACAACTCAAGTCATGTCTTTGGATCCCAATTTTGAGTTCTCTTGTCCACACCCTCTGTACAGACAATTACAGCCACTCTGAGAGTTCAGCAATTGGTATATCAGCTGACTCCTTATACTGCGTACGTCTGGTAGGTGAAATACAGTGTAAAAGGCAGGTTTACTGATAGATCTGTATAAGAAATAGACTAGCTCTCTTCTACTAGTCAGGGATGACCCCTTTTTCTAGTAAGTAAGTTCTCTGTGTCTGCTCACTGTGAAAAACTCGGAGAGTTGCAATTATAGAACCTGAAAAAATTAGTAGTGTGACACCAAAACAAAAATTATTATGAAAACACATATTTGCTTAAAATGAGAAATAGTAAGAAATACAAGTAAGAAAATTTTTGTATTTTTATAAAAAAGAAAGAAAATAAAGTCTGAATTCTAGCGTTAGAATCTATGAAAAGAAACAGAGATCTATTTCAATATGAAAGTTATCTTCACAGTGCTTACAATTGCTTTCTGCCTCTGTCTCTCCCTTTGCTTGGCCCTTTCAGATTCCCGTTTTTCATACTCTTTGCGGTATTCTTCCCTCTTCAGCCTTTCATGCTGATATTCCTCATAGCTGTCATATCTAGGAAACATAACTTAGTCATTAAATCAAGTACCTGCATTTGTAAATGTAAAATTAGAAATACAGTTTCTGGAATGCTACATTATCCCAGGCAATTAGAGACAGGACAAGAGGAAACAGCCTCAAACTCCACCAGAAGAGGTTCAGGTTGGATACCAGGAAGAATTTCTTCACTGGAAGGGTGGTCAGGCATTGGAATGGGCTGCCCAGGGAAGTGGTGGAGTCACCATGCCTGCAAGTGTTAAGAAATGAGTGGACATGCTATGGTTTAGTGGACATGGTGGTGTTTAGGCAAAGGTTGGACTCAATGATCTCAGAGGTCTTTTCCAGCCTTAATGATTCTATGATTCTACAATTATCTCCTGAGGAACAGCTGCAAAGCAAACCAAATGCAGGCCAAAGGCACTACCTGGGTCTGCGACTGCACGGTGATCTGGACCGCGATCTTCCACGTAAGGGAGAACTTCTGTATGCTTGGTGTCTACAGTGGCTGGACTCATAATAGCAACAAGATCTGCAGGAGGAAACACATTCACCTCTGTCATTCCATTTGAGTCTACTGACACCATTTTCTACCTCCTCCCTGAACTTACAATTTCTTCTAAGCTACCGGTGGGATTTTTCAGTGACAGTTTGCGATCTCCTAGTCAACTAAGGAGCCTCAAGTGACTTCCCCTCTCCTGGCCCTTTGGTAATGTTCCTTATTGAGGCTAACACAGAACAGACAGACAGCCACTGTCAACCCCATCTGATAGAGGTTGCAGCTAGATTGGCACCAGGCAGCTCACAGATAATGGGAAAGGTTAGTTGTGTACACCTCTCACCAATTGCTCTGCCTCTCACCTGACTGCCTCCACTCAGAATGTGTAAACCTGGCAAATTTAAAGGATATTGGAGACAAGTGTTTCTGTAGCAAACCCTAAACCTTCACAGTTAATCAGCTCAGGAGCAATAGAATGAATTGCACTGGATTAAGTTATTTCTTGCATTTTTTTCCTTTCTTTCCTTTCTTTTCCTTTCATGTTTTTGCTGTTTGTCTTATTAATTACAATGGTCATACTTGAATTTGCTGTACCATACCTTGAAGAGGATCTACTACAGGGCGACCTTGATCTCGATCGGGAATATGGAGAACGGGAACAAGACCTGTGTTGAGGAAAGGACCTTGATCTAGAGCGTGTCCTTTGGGATCTTTGAGAAAATAAGGATTTGGGTGGAGACACTGAATCTCTGCATGGAGAGTTAAAAGAAGAGCAAGAAGGTGATACATCAAATAATGAATAGGCTTGTGTCCCATCCCAAGGGTAGCATAGTTTATCACTTTCATCTTCACTGTCATCAAACAGACCATCCATTGCTAGTCCTGAATTTATAAACATAGGTAGTTTGGAGAATTGTTCATTACTGTAATCACTGTCCCTTAGTTCTCTGGTCTTATCTGCTTCTTCATCAAAAACAGCTTGGCTGGGGTGACCAAAATGCTTATTCAGTTCAGCCCGAATTTCCTGGTCTTGGAGCTGTTTTCTGTTATTACCATGGGATCCCTGCTTATTTGTCTGTAAAGTCTCTTTCTTGAAATACTGGTCTTGTTCTAAAGAAGAACAAATCTGACACTGCCACCCAGGTGAAGAATCCTTAAATTCTGGTTGTCTGGAGTCCTGAAGTTCCTGGGATATTTTAATGTGTATTTCCGATTTTGAATTCACAGATTGACAGTAGTCATGGTCACCAAACAGCCGCAAACTGGGCTGTTTTGTCTTTCTCTCCTCATGTCCACTGGACAGTCCTGTAGTCTTGCTAAGCTGTGCGTACAGCTCAGACTGTTCTGGACCCTTCTTGATTGGGTTATTTCCTTGAGAACCAGAAGACTCACTACAGCGGGGCTTTTTTGAAGGTGGTACAACAGTCTTGCATGATGACTTCGGTTTAGGTGAAGTCCTAAAAGGATTATCTTGGTTGGCTTTATGAGGAGGGGTCGTAGGTGGAGTTAGGCCTACAGGGAGCAAGAGGAGGAACAGAATGCTTTTAAGCACACATACAATGTTTATAAAGGTGGCTCATATGCTTCTTAAAATAGATACAAAGTAAGACCCATTCTATGTCACTTCAACACTACTAATACTGAGAATAAAACCACCAAAGATCTGGTAACAACAATAGCAACAATACTAATGCATTGCCATTAATCTTCAGCATAATTTCTGCCCTTCCCCTTCCTCCACGACATCTGCCCCTCTCTCTGTAGATTTGGATAGAACAGATCAAAAGATAAAACCCAAAAGATGTTTTTGTTCAATATAAAATAGATTTTGATGTAAAAATGAGAAGTCAAAAGACTGGCACCATCAAAAACATAAAGAACCTAGCAGACAAGAACCTGGATTAAAGCAAGGCCAAGAGAAATAAATGAGCGCTACCAGAGGAGGCAGAACTTAAATGCAAGGAAATACAGCCACCCTACAATTCAATGACTCTTTGTCTCCAGAGTTCATTAACTTAGAAAACCATTGCTAATGTATATACATATATATTATATGTATGTATAATACATTCTTTAAGCATAACTAATACATTTTGCCTGAAATGTGGTTCTGTAACTGAAACCCAAATGAACAACAGGACAACCACAACTGTAATGAACTACTGCATTTAGAACTAAATCTAGAGAGTCATGCAGTAGGGAGTCAAAATGAAACAGGTAAGTATTCAGTGACTAAATATACTGCTAACTAACAGGATTATTTATATAACTGTCATAGATTATATCACTGTGATGAGACTGAATTGCAGGAAAGACTACAGCATGTTTCAGTAAAAACTGGGAACTGAAGCAGCATCTTCCCATTATTTTTATAAGGGTAGAATATAACTTTCAATGTTTTCTGTAGAAATCATAGAATTTCTTCACACTTTACAGAAGGATAATCCCAGATGTCAGGGCAGAGTAACAGCAAACAGCAGACACTGTCCAGGAAATAATTTCTCTTCAGGAAGGTACTTAGTATGTTACGTTTGAAAAATTTGCTTCTGTCCAATTGACACTAAAATAATTTAGTAATATATGGTTAATATTTAACAAAATAGACGGAGATTAGGGAGTTCTCCAAGACAACCCAGACCATCAATAAGGAATCCAGAGGCTCATGCTGTCCAAGAATACTTCTAGCCCAAGCAATGAGCTTTCCATTAGTTCCTGAGCAAGAATGAAAAGAGAGGGCAGACAGAGTTACAGGAAATGTGTGTTTCAAACATGGCTACAGAGCTCTGTTTTGTATTTTTAAACATGCAACACAGCTCGGCAGATCAATGCAAATGGAACATGTTTATAGTGTTTTGCTGTAAAGAAGAAAAAGCGTCCATCAATGCACAGTGCTCCCTAAGGAACATAAATGGAGACTGGGAGTCCCACTGCATTATCTGCAATGAATTTCTTCCAGAAAATAAGAAAATAGAAGTGCCAAGGCATGAATACTTGATGTGAGAGAGATGCCTGATTTTGTCTGAATGTTTGGAAAGAATGGCTATGAGCTACCCATGGCTATGCAAAGACTTTGCCCAACGCCACAAAATTCAAGGAAAATTGAGGCAAAGATTATGAAACCTAAAACTCTAGTTACCCCAAATTTGAATTTAATATTAAAAAAATTTTTTTGCAGTCATCACTGTTAAACTATTTCCTCTGAGCCCTCAATTGTTTTCTTTCTTCTTCCCAAATATTCACTTAAGACAGTTCTAAGTATTTCATACCTTACGTACCTCCTCACTGACAAATCTTTTTGACTTTCAAAAATTCAAATGAATTTTTGCTAAAATGAAGAGAACAGTCCTATTCAAAAATCTGCACTAATAATTTTCAGTTTAAAACTTCAGGCTCAGATTGAACAAATACTTCAGTAAGCAATTTTCTAGAAAAAAAATTTAGAAATGACACTTTTACTTGTGACATTATAAAGCCCGTGAGAAATTCTGGGGTTAGTTAGCGGGTTTTTGGATGTAGTTTTAAAGAAAGAATGAAACAAAAATACAAACACTCCACAATGAACATGCATATTTAAGAATTTCAGGCAAAGAAACCGAAGAGATAATCCAATATTCAAAATAAAATATTGTTTCAAATTCTGCTTCTTTAAAGCTTGTCCTGGCAGAAAGCAAGCAAAACACACAGTATAACAATTTCCAGAAACCTGACAAGGAGTCCAACTATCTTCAGGAAGGGGGAAAAAAACCGTACCAAAAAAACCCCTCATGAAAGTACAGACTGAGCTAAATATACTGGCACTTCCCTTGCTGGCAGAACAGGGCTGGGACAGCCTAAGAAAGGGCTTCCTCGTGGCATTCTGGCTTTTTTCCTGGTTTTCAGCAGAAGCAGGAAGTGCACAGGCAAGTAGAAACAGATAAAAGTTGGAAAATGTTCATTTAACTTTTGAACAAACCTACACTGGGGGATGGAGGAGGGAGTGAAGTTTTGAATTCATGTCACCTCTACAGAGTCCACCTCCAGAGTGTCCCATGACCAACCTCCAAACCGTGAATTCTGAGAAAACCAGTTGGCTGCACACCTGTTCATCTTCACTCTAATCCCTGGTAATCTTCACTGAGGGCCATGATCCCACATCAATGGCATTACAATATTCCATAACCATTGGATTATTTCACACGCACCGATTTCTCCCCAATGTGTACATTTAAGCATTGACAGTACAAGGTATATTCTGTACTCTCTCTTGAACTTAGCAGGTTTTGACAGATTTATAGAAGGACAGATGGCCATTACAGGCTGAAGGCTGACAAGAGGCAGTTCAGAGCATTGTTAACACACTTGCACAAACTCTCAGCAGTGCAGCGCTGTGCAGAATGTAATTCAGACTATAGCTTTTTTATTGCTGCCTATTTTCTTTTGTCAAAAGAGCCTGCTGTGCACAGCAACAAATGGCTGCCATTACCCAGAATGTAATGGGTGTCAGACAAATCACGTAACACAAACAATCAAGAGTATGTAGGTCATATTTCAACAGAGCACAACCTTAGCAATATTTATGATTACTGCATTGAAATGTGCTCTATAATAAACAAGTACCTCTACATCACTCACACTTATGTACTTCTGCACAGCAAATCTGTTAGAAGTGGTACATACTCTACAATCATCCCCCTTAAACAGTCTTTTTTCTTTTTAAAGTAAAAGGCAAGTATTTTTTCATGACATGCTATAAAACCATTTTCTTTGTAGGGACTTTTCCTTAATTGAATAGCTTTGGTAAATGGTACGTTCGCACTTTGCCTTGCTCTGTCTATATACTACGAACTCACTCAATGATCTTGTGCTAGAAAACAGCATACATCAAATTGCCAGCACTGCTGCCAAAGCAGCACCATCCTCCCTGCATCTCTGCAACAAAAGGTGTTTGCACGTGGGCGAACTCTGCCACCTCGGCCAAGCAACTTCTTTCCAGAAAGTCTCTGGGAGGGTGAAACTACTTTCAATACATTCCAAAACTCCACTTAAAAAAACCCCCACCATAGAGTAACTCATTTAGCTCAGCTAAACTGATAAGCAGAAATTAGGGGAGTGCCTTTGCATTAAAAGTGACATCTGGACTTCTTAAGACTGATTTTAAAGGCTGTTTTTACATAGACACAGATATTTCTATATCTCTACAGTAACTAAGCATTCAAATGTTTGATGATGTTTGCTGTGTTTTGAGGAAAGTGTCTTTTGGGGAATGCAGCCCTGGAACCTTTCTACATGTGCACTGGGCTTTTGAGAAGCACTGAAAATTAATTCCTTCATACGTTTTGAGTTTGAAAATGTATTGTCAAGGGAAACATTATTTAAGGCCACTTTAAACACTGACCACAAGATAAAAGCTCAATTCAGTAGAAGAAGAGTGTTTGTATGGCACAAGATTGCAGAAACTAGGAAAATGTAATAAAATTAAATAGTCATCATATAATAAAAAACTACATGCTTGTTGAGTATTCAGTTTAATCCTGTTGTCAGTGCTGAAGAGAATAAACACAGATGCCTGAAAACATCAAATAATTCACTAGATTTTATTCCCTCTGGACAACTCTCTACATCTCACATCTCATTTTATCAGAAATCATTCTGAGGTCAAAGAAGTTCTTAGATGACAGATTTTAAGTATTTGTTCTGACAAGTAAGAGGAAACACAAATCCAGAGGTAAGCAAGTAGCAGGGTATCAGTATCCTCAAGGATGGTCACAAATTCCAAATCACTCTTTAAGCTGATTGTGTACATTCAGCTTTTTCTGCCATCTTTTCAGAAAAATCGAATTTTTCCCCCAAGACCAGTGAGGAGTTTTACACTGCAATGAATTACAGGGATCTGTATCAAATGAGAGACTTTTCACCAAGAGGGTGGAAACAGTCTGCTAGTTACTGATTGAGCCTGAAGCATGTAAACTCACTCCATGTACTTAAATGATGGATTTTAGTATTTAGGTGTGAAGGTTTAAGAAGACACAGAGAACAGAGACGGATTAATTAGAAGCCATGCTATCTAACATCTGGCATTCAGAAGTTTGTCTAAGACAATCAAAATCTTAGACAATCACTGGAGGAGCCCTTGTCTGCCAAGAGAAACACTTGCCACCTCCAGAAGGTGAGTCATCCTCCTAGTCCCTGCGCTTGCACAGCTCCACCCCACCCCGCCCCGCCCCCACCCCCGGCTGGTAACAAAGAGGAAAGAGCCGACACAGAACCATCCCACATTTCTGGAAGACACTGGAGAGGTTCAAGCCCACGGCCTCTTAGCAAGGCACCAGCAATGCAGCCGGCTGTGGAAACAAAGGGAGATGGACCTTCATTCAGAGTAAGAGACGAGCCTCTTACTCGGAATGAGACTCATCCGACACAGGGATTTCATTTACTGCATTATCATCACCTAGGACTCTGTCCATATCATGATGTTCTTGTCCAGTTTCCTTAGAATAACACTACAATAATCAGCTTCAAGAGGCAGGACTTTAGACAGCAATGGACTTAGGATACTTATTTAAAGAGTATTGACAGAATTCTTCTGTGTGGCATGAAAACACTTTAAAGAATATTTATTCCTTATAATTTGACAAATCGATGTTTTGACAGTTTTAGGGAGGACAAAGTTACAATTCATGACTACTAACAAATCTGTTGTAAAGCAAGATATAGCACTGGCAAGAGAACGGTTTCAGTTTGACTTTAGATACATGAATCCAAAATGTGTGTGTGACGAAGATTGATGGCTCATGTGGGAAATGCTTTTATTTATTTATTTTTCTAGTCTATAGTTAATTCATCAGTAAGGGAAGCGATGTTGTTTTCAGCAGAGAGATCAAGGGAGTTGCTATTTATATTAAAATACTTTGTGCTTCGATAGTGCAGGCAGCACTGCTAATGGTCTTTTCAATTCGGTAGTGAGATCAAGGTAACTCCTATTTAAATTATAATAAATAGTGCTTGTATAGTGCAAGCTGCCCTATATAAGGACAATGAGCAATGTGGTTATCTGGATATAATTTGGACTTGTCAGGGTCTCACTAAAGAACTTCAAGGTATTATTAATCACTACTGCCACTATTTTTTTCCTTATTTTAGTTTTGGTTGTTTTTTAAACTGAAGTGGGTCCCAATTCTGCCATGATTTACACACATATGCTGTAAGTTCTTCAGTACTCCAGGCTGTTTCTGTCATGTACTTTGCTTCCAGCACAAGCAGCCTCAGGACACAACACTACTACAATACAAATGACTTAAAAAGTAAGACATGCATCTTTTTATAGATTTACATACATATATGAATATAAAAATAAAAACTATGTGTATATGCAGGCAGAGATTAATACAGCTACTGCATGATCTCCTGAAACCTCCTCACCAGGCATTGTGAAGACCAGAGCAAGTGCAGCACGAAGTCCAAGAGCCACCATTATGTACACTGCTTGGTAACACTGCCCCAGCTCCCTGGCCACACACACTCCAATTATTATTCTTCCTGAGTATCATCAGTTTATTTCCTAGATCACTTTTATTTACTTGCAAAGGGAGAAAAAAATATCATAGAATCATAGTACAGCATTCCTGTTTACATATGTGCCCAGTTGTGCTATTTCACAGCTTCAGATGCTTTTTTTTTTAATGCAGTAGTTCTCCTGGTTATGTTGTCCAAGCAACTACAGAGCTGTTTTGTTTCCTCCTCTGTGCACAGCTGATGGAGCGGAATGAATTTGGTAACACCAAGACCATTCCCGTTGCCACTATGGACGCAATACTAGAAGACTATCCAGGGGTCAGACTGACTCCCAATTTCTGTCTAGTCAGCTGATGGGAAAAGCAGGCTGCTGACTTTTTGGCTGAGAGAAAACACTGCTTCCTTCAGTGATTTCAACGGCTGCTTGTACCACTCTGCTGTAGTCACCTCATCTGCCCCTTTCTGTTGGCAGCACTAAGCACTGACTTATCCATGTGCTTACAAATGGGCACCCTTGTGAACACTTGCTCTCCAGTAGTGACGGAAGAGGCTTCTCCATGCTTCAGGCCTACTGGCACTGAACAGGATTATCCTCCTTCATACAGTGAATTTTGCTGTGTTTATGTTGGTTTTGCAAAATGAGGACGTATAGGAAGAATGTTTCCTTTTGCCATGAGGAATGATTAAGACTGCAAGCTTCCAGGACATGGCAGGGAAAGGTGTTCATGGTTTAATGCTGAACTAGTGAAAAAGTCTCTGAAAAAGTGAAATTATGCATGTAGGAAGGTGAAAGTGCAATGTACCTACCCAAACCCAGTGATTGGGCCTGCTGCCACTGAATTTAGGAGCACCAAGCTGATTTGTGGTACCTCAAGACATATATCGCAATACCCCCCTCCCCCTCAATGCTAGAGATCACATTTTTACAATTTACTGCTATCCAGAGAGACACACATGCCAAGTACATCTCTTATTTTTCAGTATTACACAACTGAGAAAGAAAATGGTCTTGGCAATAGCTCAGGTGGAGCTCAATGTGTTCTTTTGTGCTCGGCTCTGGACACTTCAGGAAAACAGAGGCAAAACAGAGTTCAGAGGAAAGCCATAAAACAGATATGAGTCTGAAGGAATTCACTTCAGCAGAAAGAAGAGCAGATGAATTAAATGAATGATTAAATGGATGATGTGTGAACTAAACCACTACATGACAAAAAATCCTACACATCTTCAAAAGGTACAAATCCAGGGATCAGAAAGGAGGAGGAAGAAAAAGGGAGGCTGTATGAAGTGTGTTAATGGAAGAAATAAAGCAGGAATACAAAATGAATACCACTTTTAAAAATCACCTCTAAGCTATGAACAGTTGTTCAGTAGTAAAGGAGAAGGTTGTTATTTGTGACATATTAATCTAAAATTGACAAAGCACTGAAACATGCAGTCATGTACAGCCCAGACCGGCCTGGAGACAGACTGAATGACATAACTTTAACATCTGTAACATCTATTACACTGTGCTGTGGGGTTTGTCTTTGAAAGATGGTGCTCAGCAGTACACAAATCTATGGGGAAATGGAGAAGTATAACAGATAAATGGTTTCATTCATATTTTCTCAGAAATGATGCTCTCCTGTGTAGGTTTGGAGCTGTATTTTCAAACACGTTTCTTCTCCGGTAGGTGGATAAAAAGTAATGCTAAACAGCACTGAAGTGAATCTACTGGAGACTTCTGTGAGATCTCAGCATACCTATGGTATATTACCGTGAACAAACACACACAAGCCATGCTTAAAGGAAGAGACACCACTCTGCATTTCTCACCTGCAGTTCCAGAGAGTTCCACACTTAAGGTTTGTTCAATAGTCTTGTTCTCAAATGGGGAACCCTTGGGATCACTGGAAGACAGGGCACATTTATAAAAACAAGCTGAAATGGAGTTGCTGTAGCCAAAATCTACTGAAACCCCCTCCCTTTTATAAATGTTTGCACTTTTTAGTACTTACTTTGGTGACTCAGGTGTCAATGGAAGTGATAAACTTGTTGGTTTGGCTAAACGAAAAAAGAAAACAATTATGCAATACTTAAACACTCTGTAATGTATACTGTAAACATTTCTTTATGTTTTGGCACTGGAATCCTGTGGTAGTCAGTTAGGGCTGAACTTTGGTAGTTCAATTGCCGTTTCAGTGTATCTCAGATACATAAATAAAGAGACTCATCCTGATTCCTTATTACTAGTACCAAAACGGCACCTAAATTTCAACAATTATTTACATCAATTACTGCACCTCTGAAATACAGTACACAACCCAGATGACAAGAACCTTTCAAAAGAAGAGTGGTACATGTTAAAAATCAATGGAGAACTCTATGGGATACACTCTGAAAATGTTATTTCTCTCAGTGTTAATTTAGACTACAGTTCACGTTTTATTTGGAAACAGGAGCAGCAGAATAACTACAAAGTAACAGAACGTTATGAATATTCAGTTAATTTTACTTCTACAAGATACAATTTTATATATAGCACTGAGAATAGGTTGTTTCTATGAGGCCAGAGTCCAACCAGTTATAGTCCAAATTTTTGCAAATTATCCTGCAAACTATGACAAACCACGGACATAGTCACAGATGGTTAAAAATGGGGTTGAAGCTCTAGCACTACAATCCCAACATACGCAAAAAACAAAGCTCTGGCTACAAAAATGTAAGTCTTTGCAGCTTTTACTCATGCAAAATTGTATTTTCTCAGAGCAAGCCAAGAACTAGGATATTGTAATACAACTAAGATTCCTTTAAAATTAAAAATTATATTACTTGCAAATTTTACGTTTCAGAAGTTAGATTGATGTTTTAAACACAGAGAGCATTGTAGCAAGAACAACAGCAGGGGATCTCTTCTGCAGATTAATTACTTAAGACAAAATGTTCCCCTTGAATACTCCTGCACTGCAGATCTTTTGTCCAGAGTGTCACTACTGCATATTTCATATTCATTACAGGCTTGGAGCTCCCATCAACATTAAGGGATTTTATATGCAAATTGATTACTTTTATATGCTCTAGAGCATTCCTGAAGTAATATTAAGTTTTTAAAAAATTAACTCAATTCTCAAGGGCTGCATATTGTTTCTTCTCCTCCCCACATGAAAGTTAGGAATGGAAGCTCAGGTGCTCACCTCGGGTTCACCTTCCTCAGAAGTCACTGCTGGAGTGAGGAGATGCACCTCAACGAGTTATTTGTCTGGTCCAGCACGGCCACTGATTTGTGCATTAAACCAGGTGCAGTAAAACTAAATGTAACCTGACACATCTTTGTGTGTAATTTATATACATCTAGGAATACTAATGTTTGCCTGTGGCTACCTAGAGGTAAAACTGGCTTAAAAAAACAGATCTTACAGTAAGGCTCTGGAATAAAGTTTTTTACAAAGGCTTCCTTTTTTAAAATAAAAATCTGCATACTCTTAATCTATTTAGGCTAAGGAAGCTGAATGTGTAAGAGCTATTTACATCTCTAAAAAGTCTCATGCTAGCTCTTATTAGCCCCACAGAATAGTCCCACATCAGAATATACACATATTAAATTCTGAAGCACTGAGGCACAGTGCAAATCTGCCAGAGATGGGCACAGAACCAAGGCATTATCTCACACTCCCATGTATTAATTTTAGGCAGATATCACTGAGCTCTCCCACTGAGAAGTTCACATACCAAAACACCCATCAGTTTTCTTACTGCTAGGCAAGAGCTTGACCAAACACTCTTTCTGCAAAGGATTCATCCTCACATACAGCTATTGATAGTGTAAATATTTAGCCAAGACACTGTCATTTTCCATGGTGCCTGTTTATTAGACTTTCAAGGTCTACTGTGGTGTGGGTTTTTTCTTATTAAAAGGAGTTCACATCAAGTTGCTTGTCCCTGTAAACTGAAAACATTCAGGTTCAAAAGAACTATGTTTCCTCATGGGCAAATTTCAGTGCAAAACCACAGATGATCTTTGGCATAAATGCATTTGTGGACATTCCTGTGGGTTTGCAATATGTTTGCAACAGTAACCCTAAAGGAAAATAACATTCAACTTATCCTTTGTGATCTTTCCCTAACTTTGAAAGAAAATCTCAGACTGTGATTGTTTTTTAAAACAGAAGGAGCCAATTTTCTCGTACTTTTGATTAAATGTATGAACCAATGACTGCAGGTCTGCAAATATCAGTTAAATTTGCAAGGTTGATTCTGCATGAATTGACTGTCCAAGCTGAAAGCATTATATTCTTGTATTTGTATTATATGCAAATCCATTGATATTGAAGTTATACATTGGAGTATGAGGCAAATTTGCTGAAAAAACAACATTTCAAAAGCCTGTAAATTAAAGTGCAGGAATTAAAGAAGAAGGTAATTTCTCTCTGCCTGCAAATTCACCTGCAAGACCACTAAAATCACAGTCATCAGTTAAGCATTGGTAAGTTAGCTATATGTACCTTTGGACTTCTGTAACCTCTCCTCCGTGCTGTTTCCACAACCCAGTGTGCCCTGACTCTTTGAACTGAATCTACATAATTTCTCAGCTGGGAAAGAAAAGCAGCCTGATCTGAATTGAAAGATTTTGTAATCTATACATATGTTTGTGTGCACATACATCTATGTATGTGTATAACACACGTGCATATAGCATGTTATACACGATATACCTTATCACCTACCACCTTAACATCCAAGAGTGCTAATAAAACTCCCCGTAACTTCTGGCAGTTCTGTTTTTCAGTACCACTGCAGAAACAGACCCAGGTTTCACATGGATTCTGCTGTGAAGCAGACTGCCAAAGCCATCCAGGAGTGGCAGTTGGCGTGAGGGAGCTTTAGGGGCAGTTGGATTTCCTTCTTACAAGAAATATTGTTCAGATAATTTGAGACCATAATGGAGAAAACCCATATTTAGGATTTCAGAATGTACAGCTGCAAGAACAATATTAAGCGTCAGGAAGGGAAGATTATTTTTATTAAGTTTGCTTATACTTCCTACTGCAGAATGAGAAAACAGATTTGATGGCAGCTAAAATGCAAGAAAGAGGGAGGGGAAAAGAAGAAAGAACAAACAGTTCACAACTGTTGCTTTAAAAATGCCAAACAACACATTTAGGGTCACATCCTGATCTCTGTTGCAGACAGGTAACTTCCATTGACTTTAGTGGAGTCAACCAGGATTTGCACTGATGTGTCTGAGACAGGCACCTGGCCTTCCAGATGCCAGGCCAAAATAAATACATAGATGTACTTTGAAGTAACAATAACTTTAAAAAGCTCCCTTTGGGTTCATAAGCTTTTACAGCTTTCCTTTATCTGGGGAAAACAGGGGAAGAGAGGGAGAGAAAGTGAGAGAGGAGGCTTTAAGTTCTTGCACACTGTCACAGAAGCTACTTGTAATATAGACCCGTTTTTTCACACATCAGGGGATACTAAAAGTCAACACAAGTGTTAAGTTTTGACCATAAAGAATCCAGAAACAAGACAGAAAGATCAGGATGGCATCTAAACTTTCAACTATTTACAAAATAAAATTACAAACCAGCATTCTAGCTGTAACAGGAATGACACATTTATTGCTTTCTCTGTAGCAGTGAGAGCACTATTTATTGTCTCTTAAGGGCTACGTGGCAGGTTAACAATGCCTTCAGTTTTACTCTAGCAAAAGAGAAAGAAGCTCACTAATGAACTGGCTTGCCCAGCTTGTTTAGGGGTATAATGATTTCTTAGTGGTACAGTTCTCTGTGAATAAGTATCTCCAGCTAGCTTGGTTTATTACCATGTGGTGTTTGTTAAACTTTTCCTGAGATCCTTTTCTGAGGCTGGGGGCAATAAATAAAAGGATTAAATATGTCTAAAAGCTAAAGCTAGCTAACTAATTCTAACTTCATTATACTGTTTTAAAATTCTCTTTACACAGAAGAGATGCTGGATTTACAATACTAATCCAAAGAACAGAAGAAGTATTGAGGGTATTCCCAACCATGAGTACTTCAGCTTCCTGCATTACCGCTGGTACCAAAGCTATATTCTGCAGTCCCACACCTACCCTGCAGATGATTTGTCTGAGACTGCAGATGGGGCTTCCTTTTGGAAGTGCATTTCTCTTTGCTGCTGTTCCTGTTCTCTGCTGGTTTGGTCTGAGGAGGATCATCATTTGTAGTCAGATATTTGAGAAGTTCAGAGCAGGGACGTCTTTGAGGCTTTTGCTGTTGACAAATGCTCTTCGCTTTATTGCTCCATGAATTCTCAGTCTTAAAAACAGAGTAAAATAAAATAAAATAAAATAAAATAAAATAAAATAAAATAAAATAAAATAAAATAAAATAAAGCTAAAATTAGTGAGCTGAACCTTATCAGAATGGATATAGGTTTTCTGAAGAGATGAGATTTTCAATGAAGTGTTCAGTCTAAGTGTACTAGATCTATGAGCTGTGAATAACTGTTTGCAGAACAAGGAAAGAAAATTACATTTAAAATTCCTAAATGACATTTATGCAGCTTTTTATTTCATTTCTCCTACATTGCAATGTTCCTACTCAGCAACATGTAACTAACAAGACCCTACAGCGCCTTTACTGTGAACAAAAAAATAAGCTGGTTTAAACCTTAATTTGCTGCTGATTGCTTGGGCCCAGTATTCACAACTCTCTTAAGTACCCCTAAACGGTCCGTTTTCAGTTACACTGAATGGCAAGACAAACACTGTTTAATACTGCCTGCTAACAGAATTATGTCTAAGCCCCCCATTCTATCCAGTCAATGTCTAATATACATCTTTTGCCAAGAACCCAGTGTCATGTGTCTTAGCTCAGACAGCTGGGAAAACGGCAGTCCCACATCCTGGAGTCACTCATAAACAACACCAGACCAATTTTATCGCACCCCGTCCTACTCTGTGTATCAATAAAGTAGGTAAGAGTAACAGACGGTGTGACTACAACTGAACTCTGCCAAGAGAAAAGGCGTCAATGAAATATTCAGAGCATAAAGGAGCTCAGATGATTTTCTGGAACCCAGTCTGTAACTCGCTTTTTTTTAAAATTAGTTACAAGATAGTACGCATATTAATAAAACACATTCAGATCTACTGCTTGCTTGGTTGCTAAAAGCATAAAAGACCTTGTTACACTTTCTTTTTTTTCCCTTATTATAAAGATTAAGTTTGTACCTTAACAACCACAGGGCTTGTTCTGATCCTGTGATTAGTGTTTGCATGGTTTTGTGTGCTGAGACCACTGCATTCATTGTAATTTAGCTGAGTGTTGGCTGGAGCCAGCAAGAGCTTCTTAAGCTACAAACACATCAGGGAAAGGGAAGTGGAAGGAAAAGAGTAAAGTTACACATCTTTATGTATTAAATGACTTATCTACATTTTTGCATAGTTACTTAAAGTTAGTTATATCAATTTCAGCAAGCAAAGTACAATAAAACTAAAAGCAGGACTTGAGGACTTGATATTCTTCAGAGGAAACAGATTTCATTTTCTTCTGGCTTGGCAGCACATTTCTGCTCCCTTTACTGCAGTATACTGCCGGGCAAGCAGAAATGACAGGGATCTTGGATTTCTGAATCCACAGCAAAACGAAATTCTCAGTGATCTGTTTGACAGAAGAGGCTCTGATCTAGACAAAGACATTAACTTTAACAGACTAATGGATACAGTGTCAAGATTCAGGTATCTGGCTCTGTTCCCACTGAAGCCAGTGATGAGAGGCTTTCAGCAGAAACAGAATCACATCACAAATGAGATTTACTGAGCAAAATGCATATAATGTTTCACCCACATCCTCATCCAAGGTTCAGTTTTGCCCTGGTTAGCACTAAACTGGTGCTTACTGGTCAAATCAATGTTAAAGGCACAAAATCAGTCCTGCATCCCAACAGACTCACTGGTCCTTTCTTCACAGATCACCAAAAATTATGTCTAAACATACACAACAAAAAGAGCCCCGAGAAATGAAATACGAGTTAAGAACCATTACCCTGACTTATCTGAACAGAATGATAAGCAAAAGTGTCAGCCCCATTAGCGTAAGAGTTTAAAAACAACCTTTTCAACAACTTTTTAATAGACTGCCATATTAATCATCCTATGGCTATTTGGTGGGGGGTTTTCACCCGCTTAATTTTCAGTTCTTTACTTGATTTTCCTCTCCAGTCTAAATGAAAAATCCAGACCTTACTGTGACTACATCATACCCATGCAGCGGGTAGCCAGAGGCACATCCAATTCCTGTTAAACAGTAGGAAGGGTTCTTACTAGAGACGGCTCTTCTGCCTCCTGAGTTGGAGGGGTGCCGTCGGGCATTGGGGAGGGGCTAGCGGCATTTTCGTTGGTCACATCTCCATCTGTCAGCGCATCAAATGAAGGCAATCCATCCTCATCCACAGGGATGCTGTCCAGTGTTTCAGTGAGAACAGCTAGCAAGTTTGCCTCGCTCTCTTCATCTATCTTCTATGGGAGAGGACAAAACAAAAAGAGGAACCAGGTGAGAAAGAGAATAAAACGATGCCTCTGTATGTGAGCAAGCAGACAACACGTAGTTAAATCAGCCCTTGAAACAGTAACCTGCTACAGAATCTCAGACGATATAATTAGGTACAATAAAATGATCCATCGCTGTTCAAAATAAATCTCTTTGCACTCGTGGTGTATTGCTAGTTTACTTTTCTTCCACAATTCTTTTTTTTATCAGGTGTTAACAAAGATAAGTAATCACCCAGGGATTGTATTACAGGATGAGCCCAAGAGGCTGACACCTAATGATGGTGTCAGTCCAGGTTGTCTCTTTCTTTCTCTCTTCAACACTGAATACCAGCTAATTGACCTGACAAAATTACAAGAAACAGACAGCTAATCAGGACACCAAAATGAATCACCAGTAAAATACAGAAAAACTCATTCATATATACGATCCAGTGTAAGTGAGAAAGGGTTTCCCTTCCACACTTCTGCAAATCCTTGCTCCAAACCCAAACGAACAGCTCCTCATTCTTGAGTATTCTGGCATAAGAATAGCCAGCAGCACTCATATGGTAAGTGACAGGTCGTTTGGGTTTCTTTTAAAGAAATGTATTAGGCAGGTTGCCTTTGAAGTTGTCCTTTCGAGTTATGTCATTTGAGTGCTCAATGCACTATTGTATGCATTTATCTAATTCAGACTGCAATTATAAAAAGTAGATTAATTTCTAATCAGATGTGGCTGTAATGTTAATTTACATCTTATTTCAGCAACAAGAACTCTTTTTGTCAAATTGAGTAAATTTACGTGTCTCCTGATTTTTTAATGAAATATAGTCCCTACTGTATATTAAGGTACAGATTTTTTGAGTGCTGAGAGTACTGAGAAATAGAACTGTGTAAAAATCATTATATTTATTTTTCAGAAAGATTGGAAATTGATCTTGACAGATCAATTATCTAGGACTCCTAGGCTGATCTTAGTGCTATTAAAGTAAATGAAAAGCCTTTCACTGATTCAAGTGATATCAAATTGGGAGTTTTTCCACTAGCTTCAGAGTAGCTCATCATGTTCCAGGTTCACACTGTGAAAAAATTTCAGCTAAGTTCAAATCTCAAAGTTTAAAAATGAACTAGCAAGACAATACCATCAAGACAAACAAACAAGAAAAAAAAAAAGAAGTTAAAAAAGGCAACAGCAAAACATTGCCAAGTTACACTTTGGAAAAAAAAAAATCAAGTGAATCTGGGTATCCCCTTAGCACAACTTTTTTCAGTAATACTTTTATCTAGCAGACTCTGAACAGAGATGATCATAAACCACACAGATAATTGCTCCTGCTAGGCTTCTCTGCCAAATCATACCTCACGGCTTCTAACATAAAAGCTGTCTTTGAGCTAGAAAGCTAAGGCAGAGCACAAACTGTTCTGGTGCTTACAGCATCACCTCCAAGAAACAAATAAATACTCAGGCAAGCTAATGCTAAGGAGAAGCATTTACTTGAAAGGCCAAAAGGCACTTGGCCACTGAGAAAAAGCATCCAAGTTTTGGTATCAGGTGATTTCCACCATACTAAGCAGACATATGCACACAGCTGTGATAATTCAGTGTGTAGAGGATGGAAATGACAGAGGGGAGCCACCTTGCTTGAATAAAACCATGCTCTGAATCCAGCTTTTCACAGCCACTTTCTGAGAGGAAAAGAAGAAAATCATGGTGCCACTTCTGGAATAGCAAGAAGAGGCATTATTGGACAAGAAAGTGTGTACCAGTTTTTTTTCCCAATGGCATTTCAAGCCCCTCACAGGTGGTGGGATGAATGGTGTGAGAGTCAGCCCTCGAGCCTAGGGTGTCCATGAGGTGGTTTGGCTGCTTGAACCCTAGCCCTACACCAGGAACTTTTTCAGCAAGTTCAGCTGGTGGGGAACGCTGCTGAGCCTTGCAGCTTACAAAGCTGACAATAAAGCTGGAAGTGTTGCTATTTCTAAAAGGGAATGCCTTCTTTAATAATAGCATGCCAGAAGAAAACGTGGTATTTGCTGTTGGCTGCTCAACTCTCATGCTTTAAACAGACATTCAAGTGAACTGACATTCAAGAACAGAAAGCCGAGTGGACACCGGTCCTCATCACAGCAATTCCAATTAGTTTTGTACAAGTTTCAACATTCAAACACCCCAGAGAAAGCAGAGGATGTGACAAAGAGGACTCTGTTAAACAATTAATGTCACTTTCCATTATTGCTTCAGTCCCAATTTACAGAGCAAATAAATCAAAGTCACCACAGATGAAGCACACTAGCTGGCTAACACATGTCTATTCACAAACGACATGGCAGCAGAAACACATTAGTCAAGAAAATGACATTGCTAGATAACCTTTTAAAGGTTTAACTACGCTATTGCTCCTAATTGTCCTAAATTACTATTTATAAAGAAACACAATTATTAGATACAGCAGAAAGTGCTGAGGAGAGATGCAGAGGGAGAGATGGTTGGGTACATCAACGTCTGAGCAATAATCACTGAAGCAGCAGCTTTCTCCTTTGCTATTGCAGCTTGAGTTTTGGTGTTGACAGCACTGGGGAGAAGCAACGCCACGGCCAAATGCAGGCTCTTTCACGGTTTCAGCACTGTCACCACAGCAGTTCACATTTCAGACTGGCATCCAACCTGCTCATCACACAGGCTCGGTGGAACAGGAGGAGCTGAGCACCCTCCATCTCTGCCGAGGCCAGAGGATGCCCCGTGTGCACTGTGCAACTGACTCCACCATGTCCCTAACTTCAAGCAGGATCTTACAGGAAGGATTTGCTTCTCTCTATAGGAGCAGATCCTAGATATTTAGACTACCTAAATGAACTACAGTGTGTAAGAAAAAGGACCAGAGGATAATCTCAAATGTAAAGCTGCATGGCAAATATATGCAATTATTAAACTTTTATGAAAACAATTCATAATGACTGCATGTTGCTAACTTGCCTTTTTAATGCAGAAGCAGTTATGCATCACTTCCAAATCACACTGTTACGTTAACATAAAGACATTGGGACCAGAGATGCTTTGATCCCTGTAAATTTTCACCCAGGTGAAGGAGGCAAGGAACACAAGTATGCCAATGAAAGCACGTGCTTCTGTGTTTCTGACAACAGAAATTTCCAGCATATCCAGAATGCCATTAGCTCTGAAAGGAAATAAAATTTGGCATTTGTGTCACTCTGTGTGAGTGAATGCAACAGAGGTACACTGCCAGAACATCAACCAATCCTCAAACATGAGTGATCTAGGAGTCCAAAGACCATGAAAAGTTTCTAACTGTGCTTTTCTCTGCTTTTACATACTTTGCTGTAATACTTAATATTTCTACAGCACTAAAAATAATTCTCTGTCTGAAAACACTTTAATAGTTGTGTAACAATCTAATTGCATTTCTGCCTTCAGTAAAATGTCTCCAGAGACATTCTCTCTTTGGCCAGTGAAATGAATTGATAATTTACCCACACAAAGGTATTTAAATCCTCCACCCCTGATGATTCCTTCTCTTTTGCTTATTCTGACTGCTGATGGAGCTGGGTTCACCTTGTGGTTAGTATTTTATGTCTGTAATACTTGTTACTTGTGGGCAATCCACAGAGGCCACAGAGGCCAAAGACTGAGCTGTAACAGAGGCTTGTCCACTTTGTCACTCACAGGCATCCCTTTAGGTTGCATATAGTGAGCAATACTGTATTTATCCTTAAATTTTCTTCCTTTACAAAAATCATGCAACATTTAAAAATCTCTGTCATTACCATGAGATTGGGTTAGAGAACACCTAGGAAAACTTGACATCCAGAAGTCCATGGGCCCTGACAGAACGCATCTATGAATGCTGGGGAAAGCTGGCAGACACCATAGTGAGGCTGCTTCATGGTCACCTTTGAAAGGTCGTGGAGATCAGGAGAGGTGTCTGAGGACTGCAAGAAAGCAAATGTCACCCCGGTCTTCAAAAATGGCAAGGAGGAGGATTCATGGAATGACTGGCCAGTCAGCCTCACCTCGATCCCTGAAAAGGTGATGGAGCACCTCATTCTGGAGGCCATCTCTATCCACATGGATGACACAAAGGCAATCAGAGGTAGTCAAGCATGGTTTCACTAAAGATAAGTAATTCATGCTTGACCAACCTGATTGCCTTCTATGATGAAACAACTACCTGGATGGATAAGGGGAAAGCAGTGGATATTGTTCACCTTGACTTCAGCAAGGCTTTTGACACTGTCTCTCACAACATCCTCATAAGCAAACTCAGGAAGTGTGGGTTGGATGAGTGGACAACGAGGTGGATTGAGATCTGTCCAAACAGCAGATTCCAGAGGGTAAAAATCAGTGGCACAGGGTCTAGTTGGAGGGCCTGTCATGAGTGGTGTCCACCAAGGTTCAATACTGGGCCCAGTACTGTTTAACTTATTCATCGATGACTTGGATGAAGGTCCAGATGCGTCCTCAGCAAGTTCACTCATGACACAAAGCTGAGAGGAGTGGCCAATACCCCGAGTGCTGTGCAGCCCTTCAGAAGGACCTGGACAGGTTGGAGAGATGGGCAGAAAGGAACCCATCTGAAATTCAACAGAGGCAAATGCAGGGTCCTGCACCTGGGGAAGAATAGCCCTGGGCACCAGCACAGAAAAGCAGCTCTGCAGAGAAGGACTTGGTGGCCCTGAGCCAGCAGTGCCCTTGTGGCCAAGAGGGCCAATGGTATCCTGGACTGCATTAGGGAGAGCATTGCCAGCAGGTTGAGGGAGGTGACCCTCTACTCAGGCCTAGTGAGGTGCATCTGGAGTGCTGTGTCCAGTTCTGGGCTCCTCAGTGCAAGAGAGACATGGAGCTCCTGGAACAGGTCCTGAAGAGGGTGACAAAGATGATGAAGGGATTCATCATCTCTGTTATGAGGACAGGCTGAGGGAGCTGGGCCTGTTCAGCCTTGAGAAGACATAACTGAGAGGGGACCTCATCAATGTCTATCAGTATCTGAAGGGAGGGTGTCAGGAGGATGGAGCCAGGCTCTGCTCAGTGGTGCCAAGCAATAGGACAAGAGGCAGTGGGCAGAAACTGATGCTCAGGAAGTTCCACCTGAACATGAGGAAGAACTTCCTCACTCTGTGAATGACAGAGTACTGGAACAGGTTTGCCTGGAGAGGCTGTGGAGTTTCTGTCACTGGAGATATTCAGTAACTGTCTGGATGCAATCCTGTGCCACATGCTCTAGGAGGGCCCTGCTTGAGCAGGGAGGTTGGTCCACTGTGGTCCCTTCCAACCTTACCCATCTGTGTTTCTGTGATCCTCTCTTGAAAACCTTGAAGCCAGTGTGCAGATGTTCTGACTCAGGATTATCCTGCAGCTCCTGTCATCAGCTTGGTATGCTGATCCATTCCAGAAAAGGGTCAAGCCCATCTCTCAGAAAACATTTTCAAAAGATTAATAGTATCTCCAACATCTTCCCTTTGGGTGACTTCCCCTCTGCCTTTCAATTGTGATTAATACATGCACAACTTTTGCTGACTGTATCTCAAGGAGTGAAATCAGCTAATGAATGATGATGCTCTGAAGTTTCTTTACTGACAATCTGAATAGTGCACGGGCCCATTGTGATTCATACTGAAAGATCAGGGTCTAAACTGCATTATTAATCCACAGCCCCAAGGAGCTGGGAGCGGTGGCAGCTTGCCACATCTTCGTAAAAAGCCCAGGAAACTGGGACAGATCCACAGCTGGTAGAAGCTGTCACCACTCCAGCAGCTCAGCTTGGTAAGCAATTCAGAGCAGCCAGGTGTACACCAGAACTCACAAGGGATCACCATTTCAACATATCAACTCATTTCTCCTCAGCAGCCTAAGATCTATTCATAGCACAATTAACAAAGAAAATAAAAGATTTTCCTCCAGCTGAAAATATCTGAGTGATCTAAAAATACTAATACATTATGGCACTACTTTCAAACAAACAAAATTGAGATGTGAGCACATCGGGGACTTCCAACAGGATTTAATTCCTTAATGACATATTTTGGGGTAAGAATGTCCTTAAGATTGTCTTTTCCTTAAGAAATGATGGGGTACAGATTCACCCCTTTTTGCTCATAAGGATGCCGACGCGCTGAAAAGCTCATTAACACCACTCAGGCCCTGAACACCTCCTGTCAACAAACATGCAGGAGTAGGGGCAGATGGTGTCTCAGCCCCAGCCCCACAAACCAAGCCCTGCCACAAGAGGATAAGGAGCCGCAGGCTGGACAGAAGCACAGGGAGGGTAGGAGTTGTACAGGGATTAGGATGCAGGCTGGTATTCCTATTCCTGACAGAGAAAAATGAGAACTGAAGTCAAGGACGACAAAAAGGAACAGCTACAGCCCAAGTTTTCCCTCTTCTGGTGCAGAAGGAGCCAACTTGCCATGGCATGGCACAGACAGTGCTGTCATGCTGATTTTGCTGCCTTTTCCATGCGCTGTTCAAGGCAAGTGCCTCCTTCTCCTCAACTTAGAGCTGGCCATACCCAGGGCCAAAGATGAATTAGTGGTCCAAGTGGAGAACCACTTCTTCCACCTTACCTGTTCACAATCAGTCTCATGCCCTTATATATTTTGAGAAGTTTCTCAGCTTTTATTTTAATGTTCAACTGCTTTGCAAATCCTTAAGCATCCTGTGTTGTCTTACAGTAAAAATTCACATGATGCATTTGCATTAGAACGTTTTTCCAAGGTCTGTTACTCTGGTCCCCAAGAGACACTCCCATAATTGAAATGCTTAAGTCCAGAGCTATCAATTATCTTTAAAAACAAAATGGAGTCCCACTAGGAGAAAATTACAGCCAGGTTTCTTTATATGAAGTAGAAATATGGGGATTAATTATCACCACCCCTGTGCAAATGCCTTTAGGGTATGGAAAGGAAACAAGACACTTTCTTTTCTTGAAGGAGACAGCTATGTTCATACTCCTCACATGCACCTGCAGGCAAAGACCACTTGAATCCAGAGCCTGTCTTCTGATTTCAGCAGCCCCACTGCCCTTCATATGGAATGTGGATATATCTCAATTGTAGGACCAATCAGTTATCCATATTTATGTAAAAGCTTCACTCCAGGTGGATTTCTCGAGATACAGACTTGAAGAAATGTGCCCTATCATCCCAAAATACTCTCCCCCAAAACGATGTTAAATAAATATTGTGATTCTACACAATGCAGGTACTGCACTGCCTAATTTCCAGAGCTAGGTCCCAGAGGGGAATAAATCCCCAGCATTGCTCCCAGGAACATTGGCACCACTGGAAGGACCTGCTAAATGTCCGCAGGCTGAAGGAGATGGGAGCGCCTGCAGCATCCATTTTCCCCCTCCCCTTTTCAGGGTATAACAACATAAAACTAAACTAAACTAACATGAAATAAAATAAAAATTATTATTTTCATCATCATCAGCATGTTGCGTATTTCTCAGAAAGTTCTTATGCGTAATCTTGGTAACTGAACTCAGATTGCTTTCTCTCTGAGAGATGCTCACCTGATACGGTAAAACTTCTGTCAAGTACTTGGTAGTAAAGCATCACAACCCAAAACCACAGCACAGACCATTTGCAAACAGGCTTTTCTTTAAGATCATGCCCCTTGTCCACTGGAAGCAATGCTGCCATAGCTCCTGTGAGATGGACTACCTTTTCAAGTAAAAAAATCTAACTTTTCTGCTCTAAGCTAAAAATGTCAGTTTAAAAAAGCCTACTGAATATTCTTCTACCACAAAGTCACTTTTTTTATTACTTCTTACAAGTTGTTGCAGTTCAGAAGTTTCCATTACAGCCTGGCAATTAGGTTTATAATAAACTGAAGAGCTACTAATTGACTTACTCATCTCAGGAACTTGGGGATCCAGCTAGCAACCCATGCTTTACATCTTTTGACCAAAATTCATCCACATTTTGCAAGCCATTGCAATTTGATTTGTGTAAACTGCATCCTTCCCCTCTATCATAGTAATCTTTGATTTGGGGGAAAATATAAAACAAAAAACAATCTGCAAGCAAGCTATTGTGCCATCGACTGTGTTAAGGGGACCAATGATAAGATATTATTGTGCTGGATTCATTTCACCAGTGGTAGACCAAATATCAAAAATTTATAGTAAGTGAAACCATAGAATCTTTGCAAATGCAGTCAATTTGACTCAGTATCAAAAGGTCACTCTATTCAATTTATACTTGATCCTGAGCACAATATTGAGAAAACACTTGAAAGCAAATCATCTTATCATCAGTTTGGGCCTCAACATTTGCTGACTATATAGACTAATTTGCTGATTACTAAATAAATGCTCTACCCATGTTTTTTACTGGGTTAGCTCACCAGGGGGGCTTTTCAACTTCTACAGGACTTGACACTGTAAAGGAACCACATGTCTGTAATACTGAGGCACACCATGGACTTACTATTGTGCTGCCTTGTCCAGTGCTAGCGAAGGCCACCTGGTCTTCATGGGTGGGGAATGGCAGCAGGAGAACATCTGGCATGTCTTGTCCAGCCCACAATGGGCTAGGTTTGGGCTGAGCTCCACAATGAAGCACAAAACTCTCTCTGTATTTCTAGTGGGTAAAAACAAGAGCAGGGAAAGTGCAGAAGTGCAAAAGGAAGAGAGCGCCGGTGAAGAGCCACAATAAGAAAAAGGCTGGGAGTTTTTCTTCACTGTGCAAGACCGCCAGAGAAGCTAGGGTGGAGGTGAAGTTTCTGTCTGCCAGAACTGCTGGGGAAGCACAGGTGAGCAGAGGAGTGAGCGAGCTGGGGAAGGGGATGCAGGACAGGCAGCCTGACCTGCATGAGCAGCTAACTGCCCAGGGTACAAGAGGTTAGGCAGGCTGCCTTTGAGCTCACCATCCAGAAGCTTCCCCTACCTTGGAGCAGCAAATGGCACCTCTTACCCATCCTTCCTTCCCCACACGTAGACAGTCGCTCATTCACGTAATAAGCTCTTGAGCAACAACTCAGACAGGGATTTTTAATTATTATTATGCACCTAAATAATATACGGGAGAGTAGAGAGTTAAAGTTCCTGGGGTCCCAGTCTGGACAAGCTCTAATACGGAGTGGGTATTGTAGAAAGAAGGAAGAAGGGGAAGGAAGGGTACAGCACAAGGTAGGGAAGACATTTGGGACTCTCCCTGTTGCAGAGCTTTCAGTGACAGTGTCAGCAGTATTTCAGTCCAAATACCCAGGCACTTCTTGCTCAGATTTATTTATTTACTTGATTTATGGTCCATGCCCACACTAATCTCTCTCTCTATGCACTGACATAAGATTTTTCAACATTCATATACCTTTGTAAGGCAGCACAGCATATCCTGGAGGAAAAAAAACCTACATATATTTTGCAGTGATGATTTCACACATGTAATTATTGTAAAAACTTGTTTGTCCTCTTTATCATGACAAATATCTCTAAAAACTGCACTTGAGTGGTAGTATGGACTCTGCCAACAAGAAGCATTATCTTGTCGCTTTTGTTCATTCTCTGTCTCAGTGTTACATTTGCTTTAGTTTTAATTATATTGGATGTGTCAGGATGTCTATAATCATCCCTACTTCTATCTTGAGATTTATGACTCTAAAGAAATACAGATTTAAAGGTAAAATTATACACAATACAGCAGAGAAGAGTTTACATAGATTTTTAAAATTTTGTTCATTTATGGGGAGACTGTTTTTGTGCAAATGAAACACACTCTCAAAAATTCCTTTTCAAACTACAAAATAAGACACTTCTATCTGGTGTTTTTACTGTTAGAAAATTGGAATTTAATTTGACCAGGAAATTAGCATTTGTAAAGTATCAACTTCATTAAATGCTTTTTATGATGTTTTAATTTCTCAGTGTGTTCAGCTTAATCAAGCCTAACACATGCCCATTGAACAGGTATGACAAACACAAGTCATGTCTCACAGGAAGAAAACCACTGATTTTCCTTACAGTTAAAGCATGAATGGATCAGTACATCATTAATACATCTGGGCTTCCCATCAATTTTTATTGTAATTTAACTGGATGGCAGATATCTGGTTTGAGTTGGTTAAAAACGTTTACTCAGATACAACACAAAAACTTGTTTACAAGCCTGAACGTGCATTTCCTCTGTATATTTCACCTGCGTAGCTGTACGTTATTTTTAGGTGGCACAGCAATGTCCTTCAATGTCCTCCTTGTTTGTATGTACTAGCCAATGTGTTGAGTGACACACATATCATTTAGAGAGGTGGTTTAGACAGATAAAATAAACCTCAGGGTACCTGTACTGAGTGTCCTAGGCTGCAAGCAATAAAGGCTCCTTTATAATGAAGCACCAAATGAGAAGGTGGAGATGCCACAGTAAGGAATGTCCTAGCAGGTATAGGGTTTAACAGCACAGATCACAGGCGCATTTTGCCAGGCTTTTCAGAGCACCTTTGCAGTCCCATGAAAATAAAATGAAAGCCTCTCCCAGCAAGCAAATAAGTCCTCACCTCAAAAAGCAATGATTGAACAGCGCAACCTGGTAAATCCTCACAAACACCAAGAATACTCTTCAGGATGAGGAGATGCACTTGAATTTACCACCAGTTAAACATTTGGATATGCATATGTCTCAAAATATCCTCAGTTACATATCTCCTTGATTTGTCATTCAGTGCTAAGACTTTAATGTTCTTTTAATCCAATTTTGTGTATGCAAATATAATTATAAAGTAGAGATGGTGATTTTAAAACACAAAACAGTTAAAATAAACATCACAAAAGAGCTACCCGTTACAGTCTCCTCTAGAGCATGCCCACCATTGGCTTGTTTCTAAGTTTCCTGGAACTCACTAGTCTTCACAGATAATATTAATAAAACAGGGTTGACACTAAAATGTAAAACTAATTTGCTAGTTTACATTTAGGCTACCATGTCCATTTACCCTCAGCTAGAGTTATGTAGTACATGCATACTGTGGTGTACACTACAGGTCCCACTGCAGTTGCCTCTCCTCTATTTACTCCTTAGTCAAGACCGAATTCATTGCTCATTCTCTGCTAGTCTTTTAAAAGTCTGCATGTTCCTGATCATGAGCCCTCCACCTGTGTGATGTAAAAGACTGCAATTTTTTTAGTGAGGCATTCATGTTAACCTGTTTCATCAGACAAAAGCGAAAATCAACCTGGGCATATTTTTTTTATCCTCTTAAAAAATGACACAGAACAGGCAGTCAAGTCTAGATGTACTTACCAATGCACTAAATAACATTATTAATTAGGCCATAAGTTCCTTTAGACAGGTCCTGTCTTTTTGTTATGTGTCACACAACCCCTTTCACAACGACGTCCTGTTTTACCATTGGGCTTTGAGATGCTGCCACAGCACCTACAATAAATAATTTGGGGTACTTCCATTTAATCCTGCTGGTAACCGAAAGAAAAGGACCCAGATGTTCAGCTGCTGCAAATTAGAGCCTCTCCACAGGTTTTAAAAGAGCTATGCAGATTTACACTAGCTAGGGACCTGGTTCTCTGCTCTTTGTGTATGTTGATGTTTAAGCTGAGAACAGCAGCTCCTACACAGTGTGTCTGTACCATCCTGTCCCAGGACTAACAGCAGTCCAGCCACAGGCCAGCAGCTAATTCTTCTTCCTTAGCAAGTGAGTTTTGCAGCTGAGCACCACATTGCTATGACTAAGACACTGAGTTTAAAAGTGGCTTGGGGTCATCTTTCCTACAATGTGGTACACGCTGTGCTTGCATTCCCTACTGGAAATACACTGACATTATTTGTTCACGTCAAGTGCATCTTCAGTTTAAAACTTATCCCTGCTGAAGTTAACACAAGGTATAATTTGAGCCTGTGTAGCTGCTAGATGCACAGCCAAAACCCCACAGGATGTGCCTAACTCAAGGAATAATAAGTAAATTGAAACCATTTGAATACTAAACCAGAGATGGGACCCTGCCGATCACTGGGTTTGACAAAGCCTACATTTTCCTGGCTAAGATGGCCTCCCCTTGTATTGAGATATTTTCCCCTGCTCTATCAGCACCCAAATTGAGGGGGAAGAAAGAGGGGAAGGGAGCTGTAGATTGGAAACAGCCCAAGATGAAAGTGTTCAAGCCTTGCTCAGCTGGCTGAGAGGAGTGGGTGGGACTACTTATGTTTAGGAAGCAATAAAATTCTGTTTTGTAAGCGTACTTGAGGATTACCCATGCCACTAGGGAGGAAGGAGGGGAAAGGAGAGAGGAAGAGAAAGCAGGGAGACAAGAAAGTAAACATGGATGCACTTCATTCTACACATGAGGGAGTAGGGGAAAGGACACCCCACCACAGGGTATTTCAAGTAAAAGAGAGCTAGCTACTTGTAAGTGTGCAATATTGCAAAGTCGTATCCACCTGAAGCACTGAAACACCAGAGTGCAATGAGCACCACGGTGTTTTACAACTGCATCTGGCCTTGCCCTGTTTTGATGGCAAAGAGCGCCGTAAATCTGAGTGTTGGTGGCACAGGGAGCACAACACCAACTCCAGCTTGGCTTCCCTTGGATTAGAGCAGCACAAACCAAGCATCACCTGGCAAAGCCGATGGAGTTAAACAAGGACAGATTAAGTGTAAGTGAGAAGGAAATCAGGCCCTTTATGTCTGCCCTTCCTTCCCTAAAAAAACCTAAATACATTTCTTTTTCCTCAGATGCATCAACAGCAATAGCTTAAACTGCCCTGATCGGGTTTCACCACCGGCAATGCAGAAATGTTTATTTCCATTAGGCTAAGTCTATAACATCTTCCTTTCATTCCTGCACTTCTACCATTTTCAAACAGCAAAGCCTGACAATTTAGTCTCTGACAAGCAAGCTTAATACTGAGACGTTTGGAAAAAAAAGAAATCCATACAAAGAAAGCTCTTAAGACAAGACAGGCTGAGTGTTTGCACCACAAATGGTTTGTTTCGGCTATCTCTTTGCCTCCTGTAAGACGGAAATCAGACAGCTTACTGGCTTAGCTTGTTAGGCCAGGTTAAAGGGATGCAACGCTGAAAGGCTCTTACAGAAGCTTACCCTTGGACTAAAAATAGCAGGCACTAGAGAATTATCTTAAATACTACCAAACTTGTTCTGCACTGTGAATGCAGATAACTGTAATATGTTTCCATTTTTGGTAGTTTTAGCGCTTTTTTAAGTTATGCTCTCTTTAGCTGACTATTTAATTAGTTTCTGATTCTATTTGCCACTTTTTCCTCTCAGAGATATAGCCTGAGGGGTACTTTGCCTATGAATCCTTTGTATTTAGCAGTGTTGCTATTGTTAACATCTAATGAGCTGTTGGATTTGCCGAACACTCAGTATAGGTACAAACGCTTCTTTGAAATATAAATGTTTAACACATAGCAAATAGCAAATCAAAAGATACTCTAAAGCAGCATCCTCACTCTCTCATTGCATGTTTCATCAAAAGAGAATAAAAATAAAAATCTCCCTTATTACATTTAATTCTGAAATTCAAAAATATGTATCTGAGTGAGACAATTTTAGCTCCCTGTCCACGACTTTAGAAGAAAACTAAATGATTTTTAGTACCGTAAGAAAACTTGTGCATATGACTAAAGCTCCACAGTCTGACACAGATCCCTGCCAGCTGAACTATGGAGCTCGCAGTATTTTCTGTGGGGTAAAATTGCAAGACCCTACAACCTTTTATGAAGCCACCTCATCTTTAAAACACATAAATTGAGATTTTGGTGGGTTTTTCAGGCTACAAGCAGTTTCTCTTTAAGCTCTGTTAAGCAGGATACCCGTTCATCTGCTCCTCACTGAAAACCATGACAAGATATCAAAAAAAAGAAACTCCAAAGCAAAGCACAAATGTTCTCTGTCCTTACATACATTTCACTCCTGCTACAGCCAGTCTGAAAGACATCACCACAGAAACCACTCATGCGGTGTAACACCCCTGCTGCTGTTGTTGCCTCAACTTTGCACTTCTGCAGATAACACCACTGTGCGTACTCGCTGTACGAGCTCAGATCAGAACATCACAGGATTCAAGCAGCAAGGGCCTCTGCACACTGATTCCTGCCCACTGCCTTCCACATGATGTTTCCAGTACTATGCCAGTCTTGGCATCCAGATGATTGCTGTAACAAGAGCACTGAATGGAAACTGATTCAGACACACATTTTAGTATGTTTTCCAGCACTTTTTCCTTCCCTGCTTTTACTGCAACTCTTTAGTATGAGTCACTTTTAACATAACTTAAAAATCTCACCTTGACTGAAGCCAACTTCTGGATAGAAACACTGGGCAAGGTCAAGCTGAAAGCCATCCATGCCACTGAACAGAAATGTCTTCCCTTACTGGGCAGACATCCCATCCGACTGCCTTGGAGCTGGCAGAGCCTGTCCTCTCAGACACGATTTTTCTTTTGACTTTCTTTTCAGGATGAGAAATGTTTTTACTCTTAAATAGTGGTGGAATTCACAGAATCCCTCACCAGATATACACCCCATGTTGTTATAAGCTCACACATAGTGGCATAAGCCAGCCACATGTCTTGCAACTGCCATTAAAACCCTCCATATGTCTTCATTTGGGAAGCAAGTTTTCATTTTGAGTCAGGAGTTAAGTTCACAGCCTCTCTGTCAAATAAACAACATGTCTGTTGTTAACCTGGCTGCTGAGCAAGTCCTGTCTTTGAAAGTATGCACTCAGTGATTTTAGACATCTATTTCTCAGCCTTTCCTTCTGCTGTCATGCAGCAAAAATCATGCTCCATCTTGATTATGATGATTAACATTACTATCCATCTCCTGCAATTTGAATTTTTAAGTAGTATTTTAGCACTACCTAGGAAACACCCCTATTGCACTGAAT
This sequence comes from Aleadryas rufinucha, assembly GCA_013397815.1. Lineage (NCBI taxonomy): Eukaryota > Metazoa > Chordata > Aves > Passeriformes > Aleadryas > Aleadryas rufinucha. Next base: position 205,300 of record VZTH01019684.1, read on the forward strand.
GATCTCCAGTCACATCTCAAGGGAAAGTGTCTGCAGAAAGTACTCACAGTTCAATCAGACAAGATCAAGAAAGGAGGATTATAATCCTCACTTTATAGAAGGGGATTTGATGCTCACAGATTAGGCAACTTCTCCAGGCCAGCATGCCTGTAGGCCATAGGCATGGTGGAGGGCAGGGCTCCAACGAACACCACCACCACCCTGTTCCAGGCAGGGGACACTTCCCCAACACCAGCAGTGCACACATTCCCCATCCCAAAGTACTTTCATCTGAACTTCTAGTTGTCAGAAGAAGACTGAAAAAATGGTTGTCAAGAGTGTTGGAGTCACAGCCCAAAGCTAAGAAGAAACTCATTCTGTGCATTCATGGAACCTGGTGATTTTGCCATTTTTTGTACAGAAAACGTCACCATAATATTTGCTCACTTAATACTAGCATTCCAGAACTAAAATCCAGACACTACTGTCTCTGTGTTAACTTTCTCTGGAAAATTCCATTCTCTGGAATTTTCCAGAGAAAGTTAACACAGAGACAGTAGTGAATAGACACACAGAACAAGGCTGGTGTGTAAGATATAACTCCGTATCAGAAAGACAAAGGGTACCTCTATGATGTAGTTAGTGGATGTTAGGGAGAACATCAGGGCTACAGCAAAAGAGACAAGTTTGGACCACTGGAAAGGAACACAGCCATGACTGAGTTCAAAAGTGAGCATGGAGACCATCCATTTTAACATGAAAAGCCAGGCCAATCCCCCAAAACATAGGAGGAAGAGGCTATAATAGAACAGCAACTCAGCAAGTGTCTTGGAGAAACAAAGGGCCCACAAAACATATTGCTTGAGTGGGGCCTTCTCTTTGCATAACTTACTTTGGGAATATAAAACCCAGAAAACATCCAAAGCCTGTAAGGTAAGTCTTTACCTGTACAGATAATCACACAGACTTGTTTGTCCCAAGGAAAGATAAGGAGAAAGTGAAAGTGAACTGAGGGTTCAGCAGAGCTTTCATCTTGAAGATTCCCAAAGTACTATAAAGCTAAGTAGGAAAATATTTTACTTTAGACTTTGGATGGCCCTTGGAATCAAAAATAATCAGAAAAGCAATCCCTGTTGATCCCCATCAGGCTGCCATGATGGCAGCTTACTGAATAAGAGTCCCAAGGAGCAGAGACTATGGCAGGGCAGAGCATGGGGTGTGTGCAATGTGTGACCACCTGCCAGACAGAAGAAGAAAGAAAAAAAAAAGCTGTTGTGTTACTGCCCTGTTTTTTACTGCATACTCTTTCCATTCTTTTCTTTGCTAGTGAAGAGACCACACTTTCTTGCTATAGTAGTAGCTCAAGATCAGGGATCTACTGCCAGGGACCTTCGGATCTGACGTGACAGCCTGGGATGTGGCACTCATTTGCAGACTTTCATGTGTAAGACTGTGTCATCGACCACAGCCTGCAAAGGTCATTATGAAGTTCATAGAAAGTCAAACAGCAGTGAAGAAGGAAGAAAGTGTCTTTGGCACAGTATCAGGGATAAAATGCCTTTCTCAAAAGCATTTGTGGGATATCAGGCAGAGTGAATTGGAATTCGGATGAGAAATTGTGCCATTTAAACCAGCAACAGATTAAACGCTGATGATTTTCCTTGTGTATAAGGTGGAAGAAGACAAGTTAGATATTGTGTTTACTGAAGCAAGAAGGTTAGAGATGAGATATAATCTAACCAAATCATGGAATGCAATATGGGAAGATAGTCAAGAGTTACCGAGTCTGAATCAGTGGGTTTGTCTAATATCTCTAGGTACAATTATCCCCATGAAAAACAATTTCTGGATTTCAGAGAACCCCAGGTGAAGTGGCCCTGATCCTTCATTAGCTGAGTTGCTTTAAAGACCAGAAAGGACACCTGCACATATCCAAAGCATTCAAGCAGCAGGAGGAAGACATCTCCAGGAATTTTGGAGCGTACAAATTGGGCACCAGGAAGTCCACTTTCTTTGCACAGAAACAATTTGGATGGATTCAAACATTTAAATATTTTGTGGGTTCCCATTCCAAGCCTATGAGCATTTTCATTTCTTTGCTATTGAAAACAACCATGCTATTATAGTACAGTACTGTCTGTGTGAAATGCAGAAGTTTGTAATGAAATCTGCTTTTCTTTTTTGAGGTCATCCACACTCAACTCTCTTAAGAGCCGACTCTCTAGGGACAACAGTGATGAAGACTAATGTGGACTATCTCCAAATCCCTACAACTTTGATTTTCACAAATATTTTAATTTTTTAATCTATTTACTTTTTTATTTGGAATACACCAGCATTGTTGAGGGGGATTCTAAAGAAATAACAGCACATTATGAGTCTGAATTGGAAATGATTAGAGAATATAATGGAGTTCTGGACAATACATCTGAGGGATGTCTTTATAAGAGTTCTTTTAAGGACAGATGTTGGGGAGGAACTGGGAAAACCTAGCCACTCTGTTGAAAGGGATAGAAGGGCAATGAATTCTACTATAGGGTCTTTTCTTTTGCTGACTCAGTGAAGACACATTTGTCATTCAAAGACAAATTAGAAAAGGGCATGGATCGTGCTACATAGATGCTTCGTCTCAGTTATCAGCCAGGTACAGGCAGCTTCCAACACATCTACCTCCAAGTGCATCTGAAAAAAAGCAATCTCTTCTGGTAGATGTGGACAGAACGTCTTTGTCAAAATTTGAGTTTGAACAAATACGGCAAAGCGGTTTAGCACAGGGAGGATTTGTCCCTGCAGAAATTGACACAAATTCCTTTAGGACAGGGGCAGCCACCCCAACCACATAGCTGGGGTTGCCAGCAGATAGAATTAGGGAAACTGGAAGATAACACTGTGGCCTAATGTAAACTCTTAAATCTGCTGTAAACAGAGCAATAACATTGGCACACAATAAAACTGGTATCTGTCACTGCACTCCCAGAAGCAGGTGTAGGGAAGGACAAGACACATGAGTGGATTTTCATCATCTGTGAATTTGGTTTGAGGAAAAATCCAAGCTGACAAAAACTGTGGCAAATAGGTAGCATTCTAGTGATGGAGGGTAAGCTGGAGTGATCATGCAGGAGAGAATAATGGGAGATCACGTAGAAGGGTCCAGTTCGAAGTTCCTGCTATGCGCATGGAACAGCATGGAGCAGCAGCCTTGAGAACGCAGCATTCCTGGATGTTTCATGCTGGAAAGACCAATACTCACAAAAGCAATTTATTAGGAAGTTTCTGACATGCGTATCTTTAAGAACATACATCCTCCATTTTCAAAGACATGGTTTAGGAAGGAGGAATTATTACAGGCTTAAGTTTAGGGATACATCTCTTTTGTTCTTTAGCTTTGGGTCTAAAAATCAAAGTTTTGCAAGTCTAATCTTGTGAGAGATCCTGAAAGAGAAAAACCTCTGCACATCATGGGGCTGCCCCTAACAAGCCCTTTTGGGTCCAGATGGAGTCCACAGAGAGGCAGTTCAAGTACATCTGGACAGTGTTCACAGAGCTGCACATGCCAGGAGCAGTTCTGTCAAGTGATGCTGATACTCCAGCAGAGAATTAGCCCCCTGTGGTCTATTAGCTCTGACCATACTGGACTCGAGCTGACCAATGTGGAGACCCTGATGTGATTCCAATTGCAGTGGAGTGCAGATTCCTGGAAATCATTTGTGTCTGTACAGGACACAGCCAAAGAGTCCTTCCCAGCACAGTTCTAAAAACACAATACAGAGATGCTAACCAACTCTGCAGGAACCTCTATGGCACATTACGGTCATCTTTAGCCAAGGCTCATAGCCCAGTAGGATCCCAACTCACTCTTCCAGATCTGCTCCAGTATCCCTTCATCACTTTCCCTGTGTCCCTCTGAGAGGTTTGTACTCTCTCAGAACAGAGACTAGGAGGAACATCAATATTGAGTGAAAGCTAATAAATCCCCCCACAGCAGCCATCAGCACTATGCAGAGGCATACGTATGGCCTTGCAAGAGCTCACCCTGATCTGCTTGAAGAGCACTAATATCAGAACTAACACACACTCTCTGACTAGTTACAAAGGGACCAGAGCATCTTCCAAATGACAGCATTTCTCAGCTTCCTAGTCTTCTGTGGGCTTTTGTCCAGTTGAGGTGTTTTAATTTTTTAAATTTAGTTTTCTTCTTCATCTCAGGTTTGGAGATAAATAAGTCTCCATGTTGGGATATACTACTTAAGGCAGCGTCTTCTTGGGTTTGGTAGTCCCACATCATATTGACACAACTGCAGCTCTGACCTGTGTTGTAGGTTAGAACTTTATTTCCTGGACTGGGCAAGCTCAGCAGGCTGTAACTGCCTCTAGCTGCCTGGTTAGAGAGCAGTGCTCACAGGCCACTGAAGGAAAAATAACTTGAGTTTATCTTGACTCACAAACCCCAAGGACCAGCTCTTTTCTTCTTTCACTACCTTTGCTCCTTCCAAGGACTTCAAAGTGCACACCATAAAACTGGGATGGGCTGGTCACTAGCACATACAGACTCTCCTCCTACTACAGGGTTTTTAGGCATTATCACAAAACAAGTAAATAAAGACAGTATTTAGCAACTGAAAGGAAAAAAAAATAAGAGTACGGCCCAGCATCATAGCCAAGGAACCTGGCATGCCAGCTACTAAAAGGCCACATGGAAGCACTGAAATTAACCTTAATTCATGGGATGAGATTTTCAGGAGGGTTAGGTATCCAGTGACAGTGTTTAAAAAGTAAATGCACAAAGAAGTAATATGCCTCCAGAACTGTAACAAAAAGATTGCATAGGAAGTTATGCATTATGGATGATTTAGCAATATCATAGATAGCACAGGCTCCAGCAAAAGGAGTGAAATCATCCCTATCTTTCCATTTGTCGGCAGAATTTTAACAAGGGGCTCTTGGGAGCTCTTGGGGGCTCCTCCATGGCTCAACACACAAATTAACTCATCAAAGGGAAGGTAGGGATGATTAACTAACAAGAGCCCCCTCCAGCCCATCACTGGTATATGGTTATTTCACCCAGATGGTGTTCACTTACCTGAAACTGGTAATGACAGCCTCAGATCAGGTTTACAGAAAAACATAGATAATAAGGTGCAGCAAGAGTGACATGATAGGAGTTATTGGTCTGTGATGCTCCAGACTGCGCCAGAGGCAGCAGAGCTGTTTTGTAATGTTAGCCTCTGTTTTGTAACATTATCCTCTCCACCCGAGAGATTTCCTGCTGCAAATGGGAGACTTGGTCTTCAGAGGAGCATTTGACCTGACCCTTCCTATAGGAGAGCGGGATCAACAGCAAAGAAAATGACAAGACATGGCAACACTCCCATCCCACACAAGCAGAAGCACTTTGACACCCTTTCACTGGAAATGGATGAAAGTTTCTGCAGTGTTAAGGAAAAAAAATCCACAAGTTTTTTTGGCTTTTTCCCAGATGCAATTGATGTGACAATTGCCAATGTTTTGCCTGATGTCTTCATACTTATGTGAAGAGTGATTGTTGGGCTTTTAAGGACAGTCAATACAGCCAAGAAAATCCACACCAGNCATCAAAGGGAAGGTAGGGATGATTAACTAACAAGAGCCCCCTCCAGCCCATCACTGGTATATGGTTATTTCACCCAGATGGTGTTCACTTACCTGAAACTGGTAATGACAGCCTCAGATCAGGTTTACAGAAAAACATAGATAATAAGGTGCAGCAAGAGTGACATGATAGGAGTTATTGGTCTGTGATGCTCCAGACTGCGCCAGAGGCAGCAGAGCTGTTTTGTAATGTTAGCCTCTGTTTTGTAACATTATCCTCTCCACCCGAGAGATTTCCTGCTGCAAATGGGAGACTTGGTCTTCAGAGGAGCATTTGACCTGACCCTTCCTATAGGAGAGCGGGATCAACAGCAAAGAAAATGACAAGACATGGCAACACTCCCATCCCACACAAGCAGAAGCACTTTGACACCCTTTCACTGGAAATGGATGAAAGTTTCTGCAGTGTTAAGGAAAAAAAATCCACAAGTTTTTTTGGCTTTTTCCCAGATGCAATTGATGTGACAATTGCCAATGTTTTGCCTGATGTCTTCATACTTATGTGAAGAGTGATTGTTGGGCTTTTAAGGACAGTCAATACAGCCAAGAAAATCCACACCAGTCCTGGTGAGAGAAAAAACAGTAAAGCAAACACAAAACCAGAAAAAGAATTTCAAAAATGCATTAAGTTTCCCCCAGACAAGTAGAAATAAAAGCCTACTGCTCCTTTGTGTATGCCTGGAGGGTCAAATGCCTAACAGAGCACATCCAATCAGAGTTCAGGAAGCATGCACCTACGTTTTGTTTATTAAAATAATTGCATATGCATCCATTTCAACCTGACAACTTTACAGTTTCACTAGTCCAACATTAAGCCCATGAAAATGGACAAGCTCGGTACCTGTGCAAGCTAAGATTAGCCCAAGAAGTAGATTTCCTTATATGAAAATTTGTCATGAAAACCAAGGCCAGAAGGAGAACACTCTTGACACCCATCTTCCTCTGAAAACTAGGATTTGGCAATGATAGGCTTCTAGCTGTATACAGGCATGTCTCAAGGAAATTCCATAGTTGCTTAGGACTATGGGTAAGATTTTCAAAATGGGATCAGAAACTCCTTACCAATACTAATAAAGTAATTTTAAGGAGGGAAGAAACAGCAGCAGAGGAACACAGAAATACTTCCTCAACTTCTTGTTCCATGTAGTCCTTCCTGAACAGGTTGGGTTGGGCCAAATGGCCTCCTGACATCCTTTCCCACTTCAACCACTCTATGATTCTGCAAAGCCCTCCCCTGCTCCAAGCTCATTCTTCATCCTTTACCACCCACACTGTCACCTGCACTACCTGGCTGCCTGCATCTCACCAAGAAGCCCTCTTAAAGTGGATACCAGCAGACCACAGATCCTCTTCACTCCGTCTCAACACACAGGGCCTTGTAGACTGAAGAACAGTATTGCTAGATCTAGCTAGCCAACTGATACATATTTACAAGCAAAAAAAAAAGAATCCCTAACACTAGAAAAGTTCTAAAACTCTAGTACTAACTGCTTTTCACTTCTGCTCACTGACTGCTCTGTGGAAATACGCAAGCCCGCAGCATTCTCGCCAAAGTAAAAATCCCAGTGAGATGTCTCACTTCCATAACATTTATCACCTAAGGTCTCTGATGCACTTCCTGAGTCATTATGTCACTGCTTATACAGCAACATGGGAGAAGAACAATTGCATTTTTTACAAAGGTTTTGGAGTACTTTTAGAAAGAATTTTTTGTCCTCCAGGAGAAACTACCATTCCAGGAAAAAACTCCCATTGTTTCTTTTAGCAGCTTATGTGGAAGTTCCTCTGACCAAAATAGTCCTCCAGCAAACCATTATCACAACCTCCTTGACAAGAGGTGAGAAACTTTTCTACCCAATTTCTCTATTTTTATTCAAGTGTATCCCCTGTAGGGGACATGTGCAGTCCCTCACACCATTTGATAGCCTGCCCCTCCAAATCCTGATAAAGAATTACTATCACTGAGCCTTCAAGGAGCAGCTATGGCAGCAGGCAGAAGTGTAGAGATGCAGGAAGTTCCCCCTGCCCATTTGACACCTCCAACCCTGTAATGTGCTTGGAAGGGATGATCCTCCTAAACTTTACGTGATAAGCTGGATGGCTGCAAGCAGTTCAGGCAACTCAAACCTGTCATAAATCAACAAGGCAACAACACTTGCCTGAGGCTGCCACCGTGGCTCCTCACAGAAAATACTCTGTTCTTCTGATTATCGTCTTAGTGATTAGAAGTACCCATTACGGACCAGCACCCCATTGTGTTACTCACAGTAAAGCACAAAAGCACAGATGTGTGTGAGGAAATGGAAGTATTATTCTAGTGCATCACACAGCTCACACTTCATGACAACACCAAAATCTCAATAGGTTTTGGGTTTGTGCTTTCATAAACAAAACCCAGTGATTGCATGTGGTAAAAAGCAAACTCCAATCATGGCCTTTCAGACTCATCACCGCCACAAAGTGCTAATTAATTTCCCAATCATTAAGAAACAAGACTGTTGCTCCGTTGTGTCAGAATGGAAAATTCAGCCAAAGCAACCAGCTATGCGTTGCAAAGGGGATGATTTCCACTGAGACCTGAACCCAGCCTCCATGGCTGAGTGTGCCTGCACACGCAGTCAGAGCTCCACGCCTGCCAAGGCTGCAGCCCATCACTTGCAATGGCATTAGGATCCTGTATGCACCTGCACAAAGCTACCAAAATAAAAATCAGACACTGGAGAAAAAGAGGCCTATAAAGCTGGCAGGGGGCACTCCTCCAGAAAGGCTGCAATTTTCCAGTGCATCTGAGGATTAACCACAATATTACAATAAGAGCAACAAGAAGCTAAGTTTTCACAGACACATATATGCTCTTCTTTGTATTTTTTCTCTGTTTATGGGGAAAAACCAGTTCAACGTGATTCAATACCAAAACTTTCTCCCTGCAACAAATATGCTTTGTGCAATTTCCTCCTCCTGACCTACACATGCACAATAGGTTAGTGCCACTAAGGAAAAAAGAATTCCTAAATGAAGCCTTGTGATAATTTTATCCTTCTGTAATGGCATGGGCCAGAGTTAATGTTAAGTGGGATGGGGCAGCAGGGAAAGAGCATGCCAGGGTTAAGATGGACCATTTAGCAGCAATTAGTAATGATGCATTGTGCAAAAATAGTAACAATGAAAAAAAGCAAAAGAGGTTACACTAGAAACAAAACCACTAACAGAAATAAATTTAATTTAACCAATTAGCATTTGTCTAAGAATGTAAACTTTCTGTTGCTGTTGGTAAGCCAATGAGGAATTAAAAAACCATAAGAATCTTATCAGAAATATTTACTTCCCACTAGCAATGAGTCTGGGAGTGTTTTTTGAACAAAAGACAGAGCTGCTGTCCCACATTTTTGTGACCCTCTCTGCAGTTCCAGGGAGAAAATATTTAGTTCAACATTATCGTAAGCTAGAATATGGCTCTATTTATGTGACAAGTTGACAACATACAATTTCATGCTTGTTGAACTGATCTGTGTTATATATTCACTGCGAATATTATGAAGCCTCACCATTATAAATATGAAACAGTATACACTTATTCAAAATAACTCCAGCAGTAGCAATTTATAGCTCGGTTGTTTGTGTGCTTATGAAGTCCAAATGCCACCTTAAGAAGCTGCATCTCACTAAAACAGATGTGGAGTGTGACTGTGACCAAAGTGGATTTGAGATGACCTCTGTGAAAGGAGGCTATTACATTTTTGTTTGTATGGCAGCTGACACCAGTTCGTATTTAGCTACGTAGCCAGTGGGAACACAGTGTAACACAGTGTCCTCAAGGGCTGGTTTTAACACAGGCCAAGACATCCATCTAACGACCTAATTAGCTTACTACTGTTCTGGTGAGTGCTAGTCTTCCCTCTTGGAAAAAGGACAGGTGCTCTACAGAGAGCAGCACAGTGAGTATCTCAGGCCATGGCTGCTCCAGGTGAAATGTCTCCTTAAGGGGACCGTGAAGTGGATCAGTCGCGTTTTCTTGACTGTGCGCCTGGGGAACGGTCTTGGTGGCCGCACACATCAAACAATAAACTCTCAAAGCCATTGTTTTTGCTCATTTGGGACTTCTTTCCTGCCTGAAGGTTTCAACCAACATGCCAGGTGGCTCTTGCATTAAACAGAGATGTGTTTAGACAGTCTGTAGTTTGTCCAAGTGGGAAAGAGAAAAGGAGCAGCAGCACACCTTGGTAACACTAGATACAGAGCATTTGCATAAACTCTTTCCAATTACATAGCAGCTGGTTCGAGTAAAATAAATTCCACTTACTGCTTGAGCCTTTTTAAATGTCAGCATAGCTAATCATAGATTATCGTTTACATACATCATCCCACATAGACATGATGTTACTGTGCTGGTCTCCTGTTTAGCAGATGTAGAGCCCTGAGTCAGGCCAGAGACACTGGTAAAGGTAATGCTTTCAAACACACAAGAAACATGACACTGCTCCATTAGGAATATAAAAATTCTGGCACTTTTGCCAAGTGTCTGCTCTTTTTCCCTGAAATGAGGATCTTCTTCTAGTTTCACAAGTGGGTTTTATGATACATTGTTACCTTTTATCATTCTTATAAAGTTTCCTATCCCAAATCTGCATCTTTTGCCTTTTATGTTTATTGTTGTATTAAACCTACGACATTGTCTGTTTCACTACTAAATCTATCCCATAACCACATACTGTACATTCATTTCTCTAGGACCTCAGTAGCTCTTACCTGTTTGCTTTTATGATCTCTTATGAACTGTTAGGAATAACAATTTACAGGAATGTTTGTAAAGTCATCTCAGCCTGAACTCAGCCTTTCCCTTTTCTACCATACAGTGTTACTCTGAAATGAAATCCCATTTGTCGTAAAAGCAGTTCATTACAGGATGCATTTTAGAGGGATACAAGTTCCCAAATACCCAAATACATGTGCTTATCATGTAAAACATTTAATGTGTATGAATCTGAATTTCAAAAAAGCCTACTTATTAGAGCAGGAAAGTACATGTTGATACGACTTGGTCCTGTGTTGCTTCCAGATTCACCAGTATGCTCTACGCTACTGCCCAGAGCTATTTTGTTCATGCCCTCCGAGGCCTCAGAGAGGCTGCCATGTGATGCACACAATCACAGTCCCTTCAAGCACTTTGATAAGCTTTATTCTGCCATTATGCCATCTAGAACATTAAACACGTTTAAGTTCTATGTTAAATCATGATCAGCTCCTATTAACTGTTCCAAGCTCCTCATTTTTATCAACAGTTACTTTATTAAATCCTTAATAATATAGATGGAATAGTTAGTTAATTTGTGTGTTGAGCCATGGATGTTAATTTGTAAACATAATAACACACTGCAATCATTTGCATAATAGCATTTTAATCTTTTTAGTAAAAGCTGTAATTCCCTACAAAGTACGCTGCAGTAGAAACTAAGTGACTATTGGTAATAATAAAAAAGGCCTTAAAATTCTGATCCTATTATAGTGTTGGAACATACCCAAACTGCTACCATAATCTCTGAAATGTTACTGTTCTCTGATTTAGGTGTCTGTGTCAAGAATAAAAATGAAGTATAACTGGTAGCAGTAGACTATTTCCTAAATGTAATTTAGTATTCACTAAGCACCAGCACTTTGCAAATAGCTCTGAGGCTTTCCTTCAAAGTTCAGAGCTCTAGTTATGCATATTGTGTGAGGTACACCATGCGGCTCACCTCCAGCCTCTGTTGTGCTGAATAGATGGCTATGATAAATCATGCTGATTTGGCACTGAAGGGCATCAGCCATCAAGGATTTGACTACTATGTCTTTTTTTCCCCGAGATTATATCTCCTTGAACTGCCTGCCCTGGGCTACTAGTTTTGGAGAAAACTAGAAAGTGGAAAAAATGCTAGGGAAGGCCACTACAGAAAGTCCCTATAGGTTCAGTTCTCTGGAACCCATTAACACCAGTCACAAGACTGGCAAAGAAAACACTGGGAGCTGTTTAAAAGTCAGGCCAAGTCATTTTACGCAAGATCTGGTAATTCATTAATCAATCTGGCTGCAAACCTTGAATGAATAACCTGCAATGGTGAAAGAGACTGGCAGCATCACAGAACATGAGGGATCTTATAATCTGAACCAATGCAAATTACCCTGGTGATGTTTAAGGCTTCCTTCAACACTCATCATCTACCTGTACAACCCCTTCCAAATAAATAAGAAATCACTCATCTCCATGAATGCCCCTGCTGCCAGGGGAAAGACAGTCTGCATTTCATTGTGCATTTCCTTCTCTCCTCACATTCTCATTGCTTGTAATACAGCCCTTTTTGGCAGTCTACAATAAAACATAGTTATCTCTTTAGGCTTTCCAAATACATGGCACATAGAATGGCCTTGAGAAGTAACCTGGGATACACCTATACAAAACAATTAAAAACAAAGTCATCAAATATTGTGAGCATCTCTTTGGAACAAAGAATTATGTAAATAAATTAAATCTGCAGAAGGGCAAGCAATGTGGGTTTTCTGAAGTCTTTTTAAAGGCTAAAAAAAGTGTTTTGCCAAGTACAAGATTTATGATTTCACACAGGTTCATTGTACTTTAACAGGTTATTGCCTATCTACAGGCTGCATTTTCTCTTACCATCAGCTGAGTTATTTGCAAAAAATGCCAACAAAGAGAAACACCCACTGTAGATATCCTCCCTCTCCATAATGCTAGGCATGGATCATAAATAATTTTAAAAATGACTAATCTTACATGATATGGTACAGTATATTTCAAGATGCCTCAAGGGACAACAGTTTTCATGAACAAAAAGCCTTCTCACTCATGACACATCAAGTTGTATGTTTCACAATTTCACATAGAATTGGCTTTGAGAAAGAAAAGTTAATCACTTTGATTTTCTGAAAGTAGCCAAATTAAAATTTTTACAAATACATTTTTTTAAACTCTGCTTCTTCACAAAAACAAATCATAAAAATGAATGGTGCAGTGAACCATCTAAATAACTGGTCTTGGGTGACTTGTTAACTATTTACTTGCATGAACTTGTGTCAACAGACAGTGCCCTGAGGGGCAAGAACTCCTTCATTTTATCTTTTCAAACAACAGGCAAAGAAAATTAGGTGAAAAACAGGTGATCAAGATGTGAAGAGAAAGAAATACCCTAATTCATAATGTACATAAGCACAAATACTGGTAAGAAGAGCCTCTATGCTGGCAGTAAAGGCTTGATTCGGGACTCATATGGGTTACACTGCCATGTGAGCAGAATGATGCAGTGATAAATTAGGTGTGTCTGCAAAATGGTGTGTTTCAATCCTAGAGTGAAGGTCAGTATCTCATCACACCTAAGCAGATGAGAGCAGGGATTTATACTCAACACTTACATACTATCTAGACTAATTGGACCTTTATCTCACTTGGCTCCTGGTTGCTACCATAACTATTAATAATTTCTAGCCTGTGAGACTCCCAGTGCCACTGGGAGCACCTAAGCTTATGGGTGCTCAGCTCAAGTGAGCTTTCAGGAACATGATTTGCAGAAAGACTGAAAATTCACTTTCTGAAATCCAAGCCTTTCTTTAAAAAAAGTGCACCAGAGACACTCAGGAACTTTGTAAAGGGCTTTTGGACACTGTCCCTCACGTAGGCAATGCCATACATACTGCATTAATACCTCAAAGGAGAGTGTGTTTCATTCAAGGCTAGGTTTGGCAATTAACACTGTACAGCTTGTGCATGTAATGCTGCTCGTGTACTTCCCAGCATTTGCTTGTCATTCTGGTTCTTTCCTTTCCACCCCAAATAGGCTGTATTTCTATTTTTGTATGACAATGCCTCATCTAGAAGCTTAAGGTAGATAAAATATACTACTCCCACAATGATAAGAGAGAAAAAAAAGGTAAAAAAAAGGTATAAAAAGAAGTTATTTTCTTTTTAAAAAAGCCATTGAGGATCAAAATGGGAAAATCTAGTGATTACCAAATGAGAAACTGCACAAAACATCCATTCTCTCAGCTAAAACAAATAGTTCCTCACAGAGTATGTGAGATAGTCTCTGGAGGAAGAAGACATCTTCTTCTGATCTTGAGCACCCCCAGTCGTCACATTACTGAGCAGCAGAGGCAAGAAATAGTGCAAAGTATCCAGCTGCACAGTGGAGAATGGGGACAGGGTTAATGTACAGGAGGAGAAAATAACTGTTTCACTCCCATCTTCCTAGGCCAAGCAACCAAAAAATGTAAATGCAACACTCAAAGAAGCTGAAAATAGTCTAATTTTGCACTGCAGAATTGTAAAATACCATTAGGGCACAATTTGCCCCTACAGGTAAGTATGGGCCAAGCTGTGATGAGACAGCAATGCAGCCTGCAGCTGAAGTCAAGGAGTGTGAGGAAAGAAAACAACAGAATTTGTGTGTTAGGAAAGAAGCAGCATATTTCATTTTCAAACTATTATTTCTGACCTATTACTTGCTGTGTAGATGCATTCCCCCAGATACATTGCCCCTGTTTCTCCACATCTATTCCCGTTTCTTCACACTGGGGCAGCTCCTCCTCAGACACACCCAAACATGCCCATGAGATGTTGCCCCCATCACCATCTCCCAGTGAGGTTAACTACCAGCCTATCTGGTTGTCCTGCTGTTTGCAACATGCTTCAATTTCCAGAACAGGAACTGTTTCCTATACAAGGTGTGTAGGGGAATGGTCACTACCTATCTGAGACAACTTTATACTCAGCAGCTGTAGCCATCAGAGCAGACAGGCAGTAACACACAGGACAAGCAATGAGTCTGTGGTCAAGTTCCACTGGTTTTATTGGAATAATTTGTACGCTTAGAATTGGTAAATACGTAATTGTATTACTTATCTGGAACTTATACTTCGAAAGTCTGCGTTTTCAACTAATTTTTCCTAAAGGAAAATGCCTCTGCATTTGGCTTTTGATGAATGTGGTAAAAATACGTGTCCTCAGTCATAAAAAAAGCAAAACAAGTCTCCACCACACTAGCTGCAAATGCGGACCCTGCCCCCCTGCCTCCCCGCTGCCGACCATCCAGACCTAGTCACCAACAGGCCCTACCCTGCCTGAGGCAGTACAACTGCAATTGAAGAATGATGGGGTTTGGAAACTTTGTAAAACAAAGTGTGGAGCATTATACAACTAAAGAAAAAAAGAGGGCCTAAGCACAAGGCTTTGCAGGGCTGTTTTGATCCAAATAAAATTAATTTCAAGTTACTTGGATGTAAATCACAGAAACTAAACAGAGAAGACCAGTTTCTGCTATCAGTTACACTGGTATAAATCCAGAGCAATTAATCTGCATCAGGGAGATCACTGTGGGTTTACAGCTGTATACAAAAAAAGGAGAATTTTATTCAGGACATCACATCTTGGGTAAGCATTTTCCTATGCTATTTCAGTTAATTTTTTCCAGCCTTTAAATTCTACCATGATCATTCAGGGCTTTCTGGAACCAGCAGGCTAGCTGTACTTCCTGGAGCTGTGGTACCTGGTGTGTGAGAAACAGCACCCATAGCTTGCTTTTGTACAAGGTCTTCCTGCCATCTAATCAATTTATTGTCCAATTTCCCAGTCAGTGAACGATCTATGGCCTCTCCTATCAACACGGAGGGAAGGAGTTGATAGCTTTAGGAGGGTTAGGGTTTAGGAGGGGCATGGCTGCCCGAAACCACAAGGTGGAGAATTATGAAGGCTTTACACAACAAAAGAAAGAAGACTCAAGACAAAGAGACAGCAATTCTCCTCCTGTACACCCTGATCCTCTCATACACCCTGAGTCCCAGTGCAGAACTGGAAAGAAAACAATTAAATCTCTCCTACAACCCTTTGACTTTTACTTTTAGATTGCTCTCCACCAAGAGATCTATGAAACATCACAAACACTGAGCTAGTCCCTGAGCTACTGACAGCCCTCACTGCCTTCTCTGCCACACTCATCCTTCCTCTCCCCTATACATAAACAAATTGTGGACCTCTCAATTTGTGTGCAAGTAACTTGCACAGAAAGGCTCTGAGTGGTAAAAACCTTATGTAGATGTAGCTACTCATCAGCTAGCTGCTGTGCAGCACTCTGCTTCTTGCCAAGGAATTCAAGTGGAAGACAACAAACAAGTTTTGACTTCTGTTTTGCTCTGTGGCTGACAACAGTGCAACTCTTCACTGTGACACCACAGGGCAGTGTGCTCTAGGCACTCTTTAGCTGTTTTCTCTCAAAAATCAGAAGTTCCATTTAAATCCTTTTAAGGCTTTCCCCCCCCACCCCTCAGATTGCAGGTTTGGTTTTGATCATGAGGATTAAAGGAACCAGTCAGAACCCGTAATACATCAGCAGGTTTCTTGTCTCTTAATGGAAGAAAAATAGTAAACTGTTGTCCACCAGGCTAATGAAAAAAAAAATCAGGGAAAAAAGCAAGCAAGGACTTTGCAACATGCACTTGCATCATCTTGCCTTACCTCAAATATATTGGCGGGTTCATTGCTGTACTGATTGGAGATGATCTCTGACTGGTCGCTGTACCACTTGAGTCCCCCCAGAAAGCTGTCCGCATCCAGGTCGTTCACATCTAGTTCAGAGAGGTCAAGTTCTGGGAGATCTGGGCAAAGAGGCTGGTCTTCACCAACCAGAGCAGCACACTGCAGGATACAGCAACACAGAAATAGTTTCATTAATTACCAGGAATCTATTAACTAATAAATATCATGTGATAAGAATTAAGCTTCAATTAAGCTGTGGCACAGGGTCACTAGAATTGACTTTGTTTTCTGAAAAAAGAAACACAGTATTTGGTCACTGTTAGCTCTATACAGGTATGTAAAGGGGCGGGGAAAACAGCAGGGCATAAGCTGCCTTCTCTATCACATCTCTGTCCAGGGAAAATGACTTTCCTTCTCCCTATACCATTTGATAATAATCACATTCAAAGATTTAAATCCAACAGCAGAGGCCAAAGCATGGCCTTATTCTCCTGTTTCAGAGTGAACCAGTGCAGGTAGAAGTTACAGATGAATACCTCTGGGCAAGGTCTGTCACGCATTTCCTGATACATTCAGGTTAAAGAGGCACAGCCTGCTACAGCCTTCAGCCCTCGAGGCTGGCTCAAGCTGGAGATAGTCACAGTTTCACTTCTACAGAACCTTACTGTAATCCTTACAGCCACTCATGATGGTGGCTACCATATGGGCGTAAAAAAGTATGGGTTAGTAACGCTGCTGGTGCTCTTTTCCTCATGCACAAACCACAGCCACCCAGTTATGCATAAGGGTCCTGGCAACCAAAGTGTGGCTTGAAATATCCCTATATTCTCCTTTGGGTGACAGGCACAGTTAGCTCATGCAGCCTTTCACCTGCTTGGTGTGAACACATCTATTATCCCAACTGATTTCCTAAATGTCCCCAGACAGAAGCTGTACTGAGAGAACCAAATGGATTTTCCTCTTCTGGCAGCCTCTAATTCAGTAATCCTAAAAAAGGGTCTGTGAAATATTTTGGTTGAGGCCGTAAACAAAGTCCAGTCTGCAGGAATCCTCTTCAGCAGTGCAAAATGTTTTTGTCTGCACAACTTCGGAAGAGAGTGGGGATAAATAAAAACAAACCTGGAATAAGTGTCCTTTTATATGCCAGTATGAAGTTAGATAGGGTATTGACTGACCTACTAAGGAAGAAAGAATTAATAACATACATCCACTTCAACACAGCAATTGAAATGTTAGAGTATCCACCAAAACCATTTCCTAATTACAGAAAACACATAGTAACAGTTTGGTAAATAGCTGAGTCCCATATGTCAGTGCTGCTCAATTAAGCAATTCCTACTGCACTGTACCATGTATCCTTGTAACTCACCTCCGAACATCTACATCGATATGGGCACGTTGCAAAGCACATGTGGAGCTGCAGAGGTGCCAGGCGCTAAATGGTTAAAAGCCATCTAAAGTCAACCGACTGTAAGGGCATCTACCGTGAGCATTTCTAGCACTGTGTAAAAGATGGCCAATAGCAGGACCTCCTCAACTCCCATCAGTTGACTGGGTGGTTTGAGTGATTTCCCAACTTCTGTCTGGATTGAAGTCAATGGATAAAGTGCCACTTTCTGAAGGCAGATGTCTGTAGGGCACCAACAGTGTCCATGGATGTGAATTGCTCAATACTGGTTATGTCACTCTCGCAAGGACCGCCTTTTACAATGATGCTAGCGAGAGCTGCTGAAGGTGCTTTTCATTGAGGTTTTTGTCCCTGGAATCTCGGCATGTCTGCAGTGCACAGGCTGGATGCAGCAGCGCAGCCGTGAGCAAAGATTTTGTCTGTTGGCACAAAGACTCGGTGCAGCTGGTGTGAGCTATAATTTACCAGACAACTTCTACGTCTACCAGGACACTATGAGATAATCATAGAGTAGGCCAAGGGGCAAGGAAGCTGAGAGGCTGCAAAATGAGGCTCTGACATAGCAGTTGGTTTTTTTTCCTATTATTTAAGGGGCTGTAGAGCTATAAAAAGTCAAAATCCCACTTAAGTAATCTTGACTTTTTTTAATCTAGATTTTTTTACCATTGTTTTGAGCATAAGGCAAAAAAAAAAAAAATTAGAGAGTTTCTTCTTCTTTAGTGCGAGACACAACCTTCTGGCAGCAATCTTATAATACAGAGATGACCTTTTTTGATGCTTGGCCGAAATCTCTGATCTCATTAAAGGATAATCTACTTTTTGACTGAAAAGGTAGATTCTCAGCATCATTCTCAGGTTTGTGTTCTGGAGGTCAGTAGCTTATAACTGATGCCATAGGCTTCTAAAGTATCCTGCTGATCTGTTACTGCTTTCATTTATAAAAATAGCTTCACCCTGTGAACCACCTACTTAAACATGTTTACTTTTGGTAATCTACATTTTAAAGTTCCTACAGTGGGCTTTTGAAGCAACATAAACAATGGTATTAAAAAAAAAAAATCCTGCTTATCGCAGCTTTCATTTACCTATAGTGACTGCAATGTCACCTATAAAATGTAACTGCTGAAATGAAGTATATATGCCTTGTCAATGTTGACATGATAATAAAATCAGTGTTTCTGAATATGACATTATGCTTCTGAGCACACAGAGCACATTAATCTGAGACACATTAGCAGCAAGTGTTCCTGTTATTAATTTATATTTGGCCTTTGGATGATGCCAGATTTAACACTCCAAGTCCTAAAACTGTCCTCATCTGACACGCTGATATTTACTCTTTGCCTATACATCTGTAACAGGTGCACCTGCATTGCTAGCACACATTTTACTGTCTTCCCACTGTTATTTGATATGATAGTTATTCCATAACTATAGTCCTAATTTTACAGTAACGTTTAGGAGGATAAAGCAGTCACTAAACACAAAAGGCTAATTACTGTGCGTTATTTCACTCCAACAGACCTTTTTTCTCTTAGTTCAGGCACAAACAGTAAATTAGCTTAACTGCACTGATGGTAATGAATCATTATAATTAAGTATAATTCTCCATTAACCTTTTGGCTGGTTTTGTGCCTTTGAAGGTAAATTTAAAAAAAATAGAAGAAGAAGAAGAAGACTGGACTTGTGCCATATTAATTATATTAATGAAAATATAATCTGTGTTTTATTTTTAACAAGTTTTTCAAAGTGCCAAGGGGATGAACTCGGGAAAGAAAGACAGACTTGACAAAATGTGTGTCATGTGGATTCTCTCTATCAGTCTTCGCAACCTTACTGTACATCACCTTCATTAAGCTGTGAAGCACTGGGGAAGCTGATCAGCTACAGTGATGCAGGCCTTTATTAAACAACACGCCGTCCTGTCATTATGTGAGCGAGAATATAATACATTTTACATTGACAGCAAATATTAACGATTCAAAAAATGAAAGCTGCCTCCAGTACTTGCTGCCTGCGTTATTTTAGCTCAGTAAAGGTGATCCCCTGAGCCAAAGCAGCACGCAGATGCTAGTGTTGCTAGAGGAAGTGCAATGCAGGAGCACATTGGCAAAATCCTACCACAGTTAATCCATCCACCGCACAATTAATATTAAGATCAAACTCTTTTTTTTGCTCTTTTTTTTCTCTCTGCATTATGAAAAAGTCATTGACATAAATTATCTATTCTGTTACTAGCTTGAAATTACTGCAGGAACTCTAGTGATTAAAATAAATCTTCAGTATTTCCATATAAGCTGGTTCCTCAATCAGCTCCTAGCAGCATTAGGAATAATACATGATGGAAAAATGAAGCTATGGCAGCTGAGACCCATGCTACAAGCCAGACAACAACCCACAGGATACTCCAGCTACTCAGAAACAATTAGGACTTTGGAGTCAGAAAGTCATCCACTTACTGCCTTGACTCATAATAGCTATAGGACATATGAATTATCCATATCTATTCCACTTTACAAGAAATCAAAACAAGATAAGACCAATTACAATATGCAAACAGAAATCTGCAGATACAATGGCAAGCTGCAAATATTTAAAACATGACAAAATGACTTGAGAATCCACACACATGCTCTGCCAGATAGGAAAAATTTACTGGAGAACACGGAAACGGTTCACTTTATATGGGTAGCTCTCTACAGCATGAACATCTTATTTAAAAAGCATTGCCTGTAACCTGTTTTTCCCTCCCCCACTGCCCAAGGGGAGCATTTTAAGCACTTATTCCAAGCTTGAAGCCAGAGGATTAGTTCCTTTGAGCAGGTCTGTATTTGGGATTCCTCTCCATGGGGCCCAAAGAAAGTTTGCCTCGCTTTGCAAGTTGCCTGAACTTTCAGGTAATGCTCCATTTTGCTGAATACAAACATGCAGAAATCCTCAAACCTCACATTATACTCCAGAGATTACCACGGGGCTGCTTGCCTTTTTTTATTTTTTCCTTTATGAATTGTAGCCAGCAGAAGCTGTGGATTTGATGTATTGCCATCTATTTTTACATGAGCAGCAGCAGCGGCGGCAGCAGCAGCAGCAGTTCACACAGTCCTGCATAAACTCTATTCTCATGGTTCATCCTGTTGTCTCTGCTGTACAGTGGGATTTAACCATTTCTTAGACTACTCAGAATGACTGTGAACCCTGCTCTACGGGGCATTAGCTACAGTGTCAGTATTTCAATACCACAAGTAGCAGGGAAACATCTCCTTCCAGAAATCTCTTTTAAAAGCATCTAAAGCCAAACAACAGGGTATTCATTCCTGTGTGCGGGTTTGTATTCTGCAGCTGATAAACAAGGAAAAAACCTTCGACAGAGCACAGTGAAATAAGGAATTAAAATATGAAGCCATGAGTTAATCATAACTTTTTTTTTTTTAAGAAATATTAGTCTTATTCTAAATAAACATGGCATTTTTCCAACCAGGCCACTAAATGCCACTGGAAACGCCACTTCAGTCACCAATTCATATCAATATCTTAGAGCATAAATATTGCATATGACAGGAAAGCGAGCCAGAGGCACATGAAAATAGTTTCCAACTGCAGGAGATACTATACTGATGACAGGAGCTCAGCTTTGATTTGCTCAAGGCATCGCAGAGTAACCTTAAAATAGCAAACTTACTGGAGTTAAGATAAGATAGGGACTTGTTTGCAAAGTACGCTGCCTCGGCCGTCCTGCCGGTGCCCCGCCGAGCCCACGGTCCCCGCCAGCTGCCGGCACCCCACGGCCGCCCACGCCCGCACTCCTCACCTCGAGATCACTCCATACAGAGTCCTGGTTGCACATGTCCCACGCCATCCAGCTGCGGAGCGACGGCAGGAAAGCTGGCAAACTACAGTCCAGAGGCAGGCAGGCAGGCAGCAGACACTCATGCAGGCAACGAGACCCTCTCTGAGAGTGAACCGAAGGCACCTGTCTTACTACTGTTCCCCGTCACATGACAAAGCTATTAAAAAGTAGGCTGGGCTGTCACTCATCCAGCCTTCTGGAGCCGCCGCTCCAGCCCGTGACGTCAGCCAGGGGCAGACCCAGCCTGAAGTGAAGTAAATCTTTGCAAAACCCGCTCAGACCTCGGCGGCCGCGGCAACCCGCTGTGATTCAAAGCAGATTTCCACGCCACACCCCCGGAACGCTGCTCCTGCCGTAGCACAGCTCCTATCCCTCCCCATTTTTTTTAATTTCTTAGCTTGCTTTCTTTGTCTTCCCCCCACACCCCAGCACACAATAGGCAGAGCTGTGCTTATAATAAAGGAAAAGTGAAGTGACTCCCAGCCGAGCTACAGCCTGCGTGCTCTGAGCAGCCCCAGCACAACCTTTCCAGTGCCTGCACCGCCTCCCCGGCGCTGCTCTCTTTGGAGAGGCTATCCCAGAGTTCGGCAAAAGTTACACCTCCTCCCAACATCTTTTGCACTCGGGGATTTTGCACCTCCCCAAGTATTTTAGTTAGGCTAATGGTATCTCATAGACAATTGCAACTCAAGTTAGTTTTTCCACAGTAAATGTATCGGTACCCCGCCCCCCGCCACATACCCCCATCCATTTCTCTGAAATGGACTCAGCATCTAAAAAAAACGTTCCTACAGTTATCTCACCTGCTCCGAGGGGGAAGCCTGATCCTGTTCCCAGATGGATTACAGTACTTCTGAGCTGCTCTTTAATCACTTCTCTGTCTCAGTGTATTCCCCAAGAAACCATGGCTGTTACAGGGAACTGCCTCCGTCCTGCCCATGACCGCCCTGACCCCCGCCCGCCTCTATAATCTGCCTCAGGGCGTATTTCTGTACCCTTCTCACCTGGACCCAGCGTTTGTTCACTGAAAATAAATAAATTTTAAAATCTCTTGTCGTGTGAAAATCCAGACACACTGTTAACAGACCTGTCTCCCCGTCAAAGCCTTTCCCAGACAATAGGGGCTGCTGCAGGTGCAACTGGTTTGTGATGCCCCTTTGCACTGCATACACAACAAACTCTATGTACCAAGCTGAACTGCAAAATGTTGTCCACAACAGGGAAAATACCCCTAAAAATAAAGATCTTGTTTAACTATCCCCACCTGCCTGCTCATTGTCTTAAGCTGCAGTTCTTTTAATTATCTGGGTGCAAAAATTCTCACGAAATGTAAATGATGGCTCCCTTGTGCTGGGCTACCAGTCAAAGTTACAAAACTACAGCTTATCATCCTCCATGTCATGAAATATTCATTTTCATTGTTATTTGCAAACTTGAGTATTCTAAAGACTAAATGAATTCAATTATTATACAAGGCTATGGCAATTTTGCTGAGAGAAATAAATAAGAAGTACAGTTCTTGAAATAGCCTTTTTCCCACAGACACTGGAACCTTCAGAAATGGTAGGAGGTCTCAGATATATTCTTAGCTTATTTGTGTTTCCTTGTAATTCATTATTGACAGTCCTGATAAAATGTACGTTTTTCCAAGCTTGTGCTTAAGTTGCAAATCACATCACACTGTCATATTTTCACCAAGCACTGATGACAAAAATGTCATTGTTTTTACTTTACTTAATTAAAAAAAGAAAACCACAGCAAAATACCAAGTAACTACAGAAGTAACTACAGCCTTCCCTACAAATAATTAAATTAATGGTATTGCTTTGCTCTCATGACGAAAAAACCATAATTTCCTTCCCAATTATATGCTGATTTAATGATAAAACTGCAGTAAATTATTAAGATCTGTGGCAAAGGTGAGTACCTCTACCCCCTGAACAGTCAACTGTGAAATAATACTGGGCACCTGCGTGCCTGGAGTGGAGTCGGTTCTTATTAATTATTATCTGTGGATCCACGGTTGGTGGAATATTCTCCTTCAATACCTACTTATAATTGTGTTCATTGACTGTGCCGAATCCATCATCTGGGGGTTTTTTTTTGAAGTTTCATTCACACCTTTTATAGAAATGTATTTACACTAGAACATTTCATATTGCTGTTTTGGATATTTTGACCTGCTCATGTTGTTTCTATTTTCTACATTTCCACTTCAATGCTTTCCCTTCAAATTAGCAAGTTAACTGATAAATATAAACTGTGACCTTAGTGGTGCTCTCACCATACAAGCTTTAGAGATTGTAGAACTTTTTTAGTGCACTACAGAGGGAGCAACCAATAGGTAATAATTACAGAGCCCCCAGAGCTTTTCTATGGCCTTGTCTACATTATAGCTTTAACTTTTCTGGCAGTTCCAGTGTTACCTGGAAGAGATGCCAAGCAAGAGTCCAACTACAAAAGACTGCGAGATTTCGGTTCCCCATTGCTTGGGAAGAGGTTTTTTTTTTTTTAACTGAAGTGCCTAACCCCAGCCATAGTACAAATTTCCCCACTAGGATCTTTTTCTCTCATGTTTTAATGTGGGTTTTGAGCACAGTGCCCCAAGGAGGAGAAAAGCAAGGGAGACAGCTGCAGTGGTGGTGTCGTTTGGAAACGATGCAGCCTCCACATATGCAAATGAAGCCTGTGAAACCCAGCCAGCACCTAAGCTGCTTCCTCAAAGGAAACCTTGTCTTCTGAACATTCCCTAGAAGCTTTAGCAATGCTCTTCCCTCTGTTTTGACAACACTAAAGAACTGCACAAACATCTTTTGTGGGGCAATATCTAAGCACATACACACACAATATTTGGTTCCATAACAAACACATGCAAAAAAACCCCTCCTTCAGCTGACAAAGTCTGTGGGTCCGTTTGACACAATCTGCCCTGTTGAAATGTCCTTTATCAGACCGCGTCTTCAGTCACTGCATTTCCCCTGTTTTCAGGTTAGTCTGTACCAGGTCTCAGCAATTCCCGAATTTTGCCTTTTCTTCTTTAAGGGCCATGATTCAAGAAAGTTCTGGTAAGCCTTCCAACAGCATTTGGGCACTAATTCCCAAATCCTGACACATTTCTAACAGGACTGGAAGGTATGGCTGCCTGCAAACCCAGGAAATAAAAATGCAAGAGCAAAGCCTTCAAGCCCTCTGTCCTTGATTTTTTTTCTGGATTTAGCATTCATTTTATCTCTTTCTCCTCCCACCCATATTTTCTAGCTATGGTCAGGTTTTCACTCCCTGTAATTTAGATTTCTTAAAGAAGCTACTGATTTTGGAGACCTCATGATTTTGAAATCCAAAACTTAGCCCCTTCATTATGGCACTGAGGAAGAAATATTTTCTTTCCTTGCCCCCAAGACTGTGGTACTTGCTGATCTTTGGCGAAGTCTGCTACTTTTCCAGTGGAGTAAGGACAAGCAAACTTGTACATAAAAATAGTGCGGAGGTTTCAGCCCAATGAGGTTTGCACATCAGTTCTCACATTGATTCAACCCTTTCTGCTCAACCCTCCAAGAATGAATGGCTTTACAGCAAAAGATCAGCCAATGCTGTATATAAAAGAGCAACCCGCACTCCAAAGGTGCGTTAGCATGAACCGTGTTCTATATAAAGTATATGTACCCTATTAATTTTTTATTAAAAATCTTCCTTCTGTGCATCTTTACTCCTATTTTTTGCACAGTCCTGTATTTGTTCTCCAGTCCATTCTCTCTGTTCCACTTCTATCCTATTTGTTTACTCTTTTTTTTTCCCCTTCTCATCTTCTTTTCCTTATTTATCCAGTTCATCCTACCCAGAATACACTCTCAATAGCATAAGCCAGTGAATCAAACTCCTTGAACTTCTGGGTTCATTGGTGCAGTAATTCTACAATGGAATAAAGCTGTCTGCTCTCTAGTTTTGTTAGGGAAGTTATGATCTGAGATTTTTTTTTTAACAGAAAAACGCAGGATTGTGCTCCATACCAGCTCTCTGAAAAACTCGAGAGAACAGGGCCAAGTTAACTCCTGGCCCAGCTCTGGGTCACGGGCTGCTGTCTGAGGAGCTGTATATTCCAGAGTCCAAAATAACTTTCTCCGAACAGCGATGCGTTACTAACATTACTGACACCAGGCTGGATTTTGCCACATCTGCCTCCACAGACTGAGGGCTCAAATAAACAGCACTGAATGCCAGGGGAAACCACTCGCTTGTTCACATGCAACTGGATCTGACTATGACTATTTACTATTAGTGCAGATTACCTGATTATCAGTGTTAACCAGGCTTGCAGACACACAGCTCTTTGTAACTGGGTGCTTGTAGTAAAACCTTCCAGGAGTGTTCAAGTGAAGAAGGAGGATCACAGGTACCCACTACGAGAAATCTTCCTGTAACTTTCCTTATGCCTCCCTGAACATCACCCTCTTTATAAGCATGTTTCACTTACTTGTTATTAAAAACAAGAAAAACAAACCCACTCCAGCTGATTACATAAAAAATATATTTGTCACTTGTTGCCCTCCAACATTTGGAGCATATGTTCTCCAGAACCTACCTTTGCTATGATTTGCAGGAAAATCCAGCTTGTCAGGCTTGCTAAAAGGAATACGAACACCTTTCACTTGGGTGTTACTGTTTTATAGAAAGGCTGATCTGTAAAAGAGTATCTACCTTTAAATTTATGACCTCTGTATGTTTGAGAAATTGAGCCATGTAAACACATCCATTTCCTGGGGAGGCTGTGGTGCTGTCTGAGCACAGACACCCAGGCAAGCCAAGGAGACAGATTCCAGTTTTGCACTGTCTTGCAGGTTGGCAGAGCAGGCAGGACCACATCAAAATCGCAGACCGTTGCAGATCATCATCTCTCCTTTACTCACCTCACTGCTGATATTTCCTTGGAACAAAAGAAGTCATAAAGTTCTTATTATCCCCTTATCCTTCCACACATTCAAGTCCCTGGGAAGATACCAAAACCTGCTTATATCTGATAATATCAGACCTAAGGAACTGGTTTCTGACATTCCTGTTCAGGGGCCTGGAACATCTGCCCTTACTCAGAAGTTGTGCCCTTCCTCTCTCACTCCCAAGCCTTGCTGGGATGCTCACACCCCTCTGGGGACAGGCAATTGTCTTCTCCAGCTTCAGACACACAGGGCAGAACCTGGGGAAGCTTCAGGAACACATCTTGTATTTTTAACACTCTGCAGAGCACTGGAACATCCCACCCAGATCCTTCTCATTATACCTATTACCATCCACCTTGCACCCTTTCCCCTGAGCACCTAGAGAATTACCCTGGAGCTCTTGTTCCCTGACTTGTTCATAGTTAATGTCAATCTAGTTTTTACTGACTTTTTCTGTGAGGGATCTGAAGAGGATGATCCCCTGAACAAGCACCATGGATTTGATATCTTAGGGTACAGAAGATTCCCTGCTGCAACCGTAAGCAACTTGGTGGGAGCTATCAGCCTTCAAAGCTACCAGCCTTCACTGAGGTGGCCACCCAGCTGTCACATTGCATTTGGGGTTTGCTTTGCCATCTGGCCATGCAGTGACCCAGCCAGGGCCTCCCAGCCTGAAGGGGAGCTGTGATGCCCATGCTGCCACAGCAGTGCAGGAGAGCACGCTCCCTACCAGATCCACGCTGAGGCTCGCAGTAGCTAGTGGAAGAAAAAAATCTCAGATTTCCATAACATAGGCTATCTCCTCTCTAAAATGGCTGGTAAGGAGACTGCAGTGGAGCACACACAAGGCTGCAGCACAGCACTGGGGAGAACAGTAACCTTTAAATACTCTAAAATCAAATCTTGTTTTACACAAAACCGCTGTGGTAAAGTCAATGTGAATGAAGCACCTTTGAGTGAAGGAACAGAGAGAAAGGCAGTGGACAGTTTTAGTGCCTCCTAGCAATTCTTTTTAATAAACTAGAGATAACAGACAGCCTTACCAACACATCTCTCATCTTCAAATACAACTTTCTTCAGACAGAACTCAGTGGAACTGAGTCAGCCTTTTTTCTTGGGCCTAGCTCTTGGCATTTTTCATATTAAAACAAAGTATAATGCAGAAATAATTCTAGACTGTAGTAATCTGATGGGATTTTAGTAACACAGGTCACAGATTTGCTCTGCAACAATTTTAGGCAAACAGAATAAAATGAAGATATCACACAAAAGACCTAGTGTTTGGGGTTTTTTTAAATACACTTATGGATCAAGTTACCCTTTATAGGCTTATGCCTGCCTGTGGAAGACTGCGAGCTTGTGTGGAAACTCCTGTCAGTGGGCAATACAGCTCCACTCATGCAGCAGCCAGCACTCACTGCTTGGCCTCTGAAGCTCCCAGACTGCAGCAAAGGTCCCCTTCCCCAGCTCCCCACAGCCCCTGCACCCCGTTTTCCTGAGTCAGCCAAGGACAAGCCAAGAAGAGATGGGATCACCTCATGGCAACAGCTAACAGTCTCATGCAGACAAGGCTTCTGAACAATCAGCTTTGCCTGACCTCTTAACTAGTAGTTCCTGCCAGCCAAAACTGAGCCCTGTAGTTATTTTTAGCCAAAACCCTTCATGAACTGCAGTTAACTTGCAATATGCAAACTAGTGACTAGTGCTAGAGGAATCCCTATGGGTGTCGTGGTTCCACTCCCTGCTCAAAAGTCCAATTATTCATTTTTCTTGGAGCTGCAATATTAATCTAAAAAAGTTGCACAAATCTTAAGAGATGTCATCCTCCCTCCCTCCATCCCCAATTCAGATAACCGAAATAAAGGAAGATAAGCATTTAGCCCAGGGCTTATTAGCTATACAAAGTGCAGCTGTAAACCTTTAGAGGCTGACCCTCCTCCAGGGATGCTTTTGACGAGATATTTGTCAGTACTTTCACCTCTGACTCAGGGCCAAACAAGCTAGTGCAGAGATAGAACGGGAGAACTAGCCACAGGAAAGTTTGGGTGAGTTACTATTTTATTTTAATTTAATTTTATTTTATTCTGTCCAAATCACTTGCCTCAATACCTGTAAGAGAAAATGCAGTAAAGTAAAAGGGCGGTTAAAGTAGCTGGAAGGGGTGACTGCTCTAAATCCTTTGGAAGGGAATGGAAATCTTTAAATGGATTTAGGCAGGCTTTGAATCAGACTTTATCACAGAAGGTGGGACCAAGACAGTTCAAAGCAGAAAGTCCTCCACACATTTCCACCTCTTTTTTTTAAGTTTTCATACCATTCACGCTTCCCCAGCTTTCCCCCGTGAATGCAACAGGGATAAAGCACTGAGATTGCATCAGCTATCACCATTTTAGACATCTTTGTTCCCAAGAAATTTAGTATTTGTTGAACATCCTTTGCCCTGGGACACTGATTATATATTATTTTTTAAGTGGGTACCAGGAAGATTCACGCTTCCTCTCCAAAAGAGCTATGACTGTACTTTCATTACTTCATGTCTATCAACAAATAAGGCAAGTTTGCTACTTCTATGTTTGTCCCTAAGGGATCTCTATCATTGTAAAATTGCCCAGCAAACTGGCTCAATTAAACAGTATTTGTTGTTTCTGCTCTTTTGAACTCCACACATGGAAGTGCAAGTCAGGGCAATGCATTTAACCAAAAGCATTGAAAGGACTGTGTAGGATTCACACTGAGACAGAGACTTCACCAGAGTGCACCTTTCCCTTTTGCCCATTGCAGGCTCCCCCTTCCTCTCTGAGGAACAAAGAACTAAGTAACAATAGGAAACTGTCGGAATGGAAGATTATTTTAATTTATGTTGCAAGTTGCTATGTAAAAAAACCCCTCTGAAAAAACAGCAAACCAACCCCAAAGAGCACTTCATCATAATATTATTACCAATTTATTAAACTGAGATTCCATAGACTGGAGAAATGAGTGTGACGCATCCCCGGGGGTTTTCTGGAGGTAGACCTCCAGCTGTTACATTCTCACATGCACTCCTGTTTACAGAGACATGGAAAAATATTTGCACTTCAGTTCAATGCAACACAATTTTACATGGTTTGCAGGTTTTCTTTAAGGAAGGGTAGGAGCATGCACAGCAAGCTGGAGATGTACACTATGGGGAGACAGGGCTACCATCTTCCAGGGAGACTGGGGGAAAACACATGGTGGTTGTTAATTTATATCCTGGACAATGCTATAAATCGAAGCACAGCTGACAATTCCTGCCCAGTAAACATGCTCAATTTCATCTCCCATAAAAAGGCAAGCAGGCACTAAATAGCAACACATTTTGATTTTCATTTAGCCACTTTAATGATAGGTGATGTTAGTGGAAAAGATCATTTATCTTCAGATTTATTTTATATGAGATAAAAGGCCTTGCCAATTTTTTAAAATTCATCTACACAAGTGAATAAATCTTCCCAAACAATAAGTAGGAAAGTCATATTTCTTTAACTTTGCTAAAATCTGAAAATGCTGATCTTGGAGTGAAATAGACAGCACTGGCATTTTAATCAAGAACAAAAAGACTCCTCTTCTAAATAAGAAGCACAGCTATACTTCAGAAAAAAAGTATCTCTGATTCAGAGGACACCCTTTTTAAATGCATTTTGTCAAAAAATCTCTGATAAATCAGGAGAGACACGTGCAATTTTTATGTCCCCTTCATTTTTAGATCAGTTCCAGTGTGAAGGCTACCTAAAAATAGACAGAACCTAACCTTTCAAATATCTATACTGCCGCATACCATGAACACAAGCTTTCAGTGCCTCTCATGGCTTTCAAGAGCCTTATGCTGTGCCTGTCTTCTCCTCTAGCACATTATCCCATGTTGCCCACTGCACCCAGGCACTAGACAAGCTGCAAGTTGCAACGTGCAGTGCACTGCAATACGTGGTATGTGTCCTTTTGAGACACGCAAACAGAAAGATCATGAAAACCAGCCTTTCCTTTTGGCTATTTGATTTTTGCCACTTAAAGGACACTGACAACATTGAACCTGGTGAGTGGAGATGTGAAAAACAAAGCTGTGCCGGCTGCCCCAGCAGCTCTGTTCAGAAAGCACAGGCTGTCTGGTTTGCAACATACCACTCTTAAAAGTATGAAGGAGAACAATAAGCTCTTTTATTGTTTTCTACAGTGCTTGCAGACACAGTTCTACCCATCTTAAGAAGAGACTTTGCAACAGTGCACTGAACTGAGTGACTGGTGTAGAATTACAAGACAGCAGAATACACGGTAACTATTTCTTTGCATTACACTTTCAAAACTGTGATTCTGCTTGGCCTTAACGGTATCAGTCAAATTCATCCCAAGCACAATCCCAGCAATTTCAGGTCAGTGGCACCTAAAAAATCAATAGCATTTAAGTTGATGAAGTTATAACAAGGGAGATTTTGGCCCAGGCTGTACAAATACTTACTTTTATTGTATATATTCTTCACTTGGTATTATGCTGTATTTCATTGCTCTCTAATGCTAAAAACTCTACTTAGCGGGTCCTAAAGCCCACATCGGGAGCTGGAATAGGAAAAATCTGTACTAAAATCAGGTTGTGGGGCTGCCCTGGAGGCTTTGAGTGACTGTGACTTTTGCTTACACGAAATAGAAAATCACCCCTGTACCAGTTGTTAGCTAGTTACTCCTAGCAGGAATGAGCTCGTAAGGACTTGCTTTTCTTTGTTTACTGTCATGCTCTGCTCTGACGAAGTCAGAAGTTTGTCAAGGCATTTTACTCTGTCAAAAAATGAATAAAATAACTTACACTGATAAAATAATGAAACAAAGCAGCATCAGACTAAATGAATTCCTTCAAAGAATTCTGGATGGAAAATGTCTTACCTACTGACAGGAAGGCAAGAATAGCAAACAAAGGCATAGGAATAAAAGCTATTCAATAAAATATCGATTTCATTATCACCACCTATTCAACTTAATTTTCCTGGCATCCATATCCCTAATGCAGGTTTGTGATAGATCGTACAATCACTTTTTAATTAAGCCCTACTGTGCCTTGTATTAAGAACAAGACAGTATACATTATGGCACAATATATCTACCAAAATATTTAATGCTTATCCTTTTCATTTTGGTATTTAAAAGTTGTTCTCTTAGGAGGTGGTATCAGTATTTAACAACATTCTTGACAGTAAGTATCAAAACAAAAAGCTTCATACTTAATCTAGCCATGTCAAAACTGAAACTCCTTAAAATAATTGCTTTCTGAATACACGGTATTTCTATTGCTTTATTTTATTATTACTCAGCTTTCAACATCTTAAGATGCAAAACTTGTTCCTTCTCCTACATACTGATGAGATAGGAAGTGGCACAAGGATAGAAAACCCACATCTGACCAGCTGAATGGTACATGAAACAGATGTTATCATGTTACAAGAGATATTTAATGAGAAGCTGTAGAAGACTGGCAGCTTCCTGGGTTGGTAGTATTTTCTTTGTGTTTCAGGTCTCTTGGTGTATTGCAGTTCTGCGGCTTGTGGTGGGGCAGATCCTCTATAAGAACAGCACTCTTCTTCCGCTGGAGTACTGGCACTTTTCAGAGGGCAACATTCACTTTAATTACTAAAATGTGCTCACCTTCTTCCAAATAAGAAAAGGCTGTTGTTGCATGTATAATGTGGTTTTAGTTTTTAATGCCAGAAATGAATCAGTAAACACAGTTACATTATGGTATACTATTTCTTACTCTGTACCCATAGTAACCAAATTAATCTCAAGGCACTGCTGGCATTAATTCAATCTGAAGCTCATATTTTGGATTTCACATAGGTGTCTTCATCCTATTCTTCTTCTCAACTAATAAAATGTTAATATATGGCAATATATTTATTTCTGGTTCAGTTCAAGTTGAGGTGTGCAGTACTTTGCAGAAACCTAATTAATATCAATCATACATCAGAACACTCTGTTTAGTATACAAAAAAAAAGTCGTGCTAGCACATGAGGATGAAATACAGGACCCAAGAATTCATTTCTAGCTGTAACTTCTCTGTCTCTAGGATAGGGAAGGCCAGTTTTCCCTTACCCTTCAATCTCCATTAAAAAAAGAAATCCATAACATAGAGCAAAGAGCTACACTAAATAAATCATAAAAAAAATAACAAGAGTAAGGTGATCTTGGAAGATGAGATACTGACATCTCCTCCTGTACCACCATGAGCTTGGTGCACAGTAGCAATGAACTAGTTCCCACAGTGATCCAGAAGTACTGTCTTCAGCAACACCAACTGATACGAGTTTTTCCACTGGAACAGCCTTCAGCCAAAAAAACCCCATCCAGCTGATAGTGAAAAACCATCTCCACATTCCAGGAATTGTGCCTGAACTGCTCAGGAGACTTAAGCAGCTCAACAGCTATGATGTTGACCAGATCTACTCTAGACCTCAGCAAAAAGAAATCCAGTTCTTTTGCCAGAACTTAATTTGGGCAATCTGATACCCCAGGCACACTACTATCCCAAAATCTGCTCTACTTCCCATAGTTAGGTTTTGCAGCAACGATTCACATTTCTTGGAGCCCTTTTTACCTAGCTGTCCCCAGTCCCATGGATACCCAAGGAGCACTAGTGTCCCCAAGTATTTCAGAGCTTTCAAAATGCCCAACTAAGAGAAATTACTGCACTGAATCCCAGCTTGATCCAACCACTGACAGAGCAACAGGGCCAGATTCTGTCACCCTTATTCACCACGTACAACAAGGAGTCCCATCAAAAGGGTGAGCTGATGTGAAGAGCAAAGGCAATACTTAGGGAGGAGAAGAGTATAGGTGATCTGTGGCTCACCAGGTGAAGATCCCCACTCTGAAAAGAATCACCATCATGCCAGTGCTGCTCTGCATGGAAGCTCAGGCCTCAACATGTATGTGGGTCACAGACCTGCAGCAAAGCTTGTATTTGCCTTACAAAGATCCCATCTGCTGGCAAAAGCCACAGGGATGTTTGAGCAAGCCCACAAACAGGTTGCACTGGCAGCCCCACACCCACCACTGCAGGACACAGGACACTCAGTGGGTCTCTCCATCAGGCACATCACTCAAGGCTGAATGAAGAGAAGCTCATGTCCACCCTTTGCAGAACGACCCACCTCAAACAAACCTCCGCACCACAGGACTGCATCAAACAACTGGAGTTCACAGAGCTCCCCTGATCATTTCAGGTTCTTGCCTCGGTAACCAAGCCAACAAAACTCTCAGGGGGGCCCTGGTGTGCCCCTGGGCACTCTCATAGGGCTCCCACTGGCCCTGAGCCCTGCCTACGTACTGCATTCAAGGGTACAATACAGTCCTTCACTTTCACCAACTGCTGTAGAATAAGAATTCCTAGAACGGCTCAAACACATACCAGTTCAAATATGGGTACTTTCAGACTTCTTTTCTATTCCAAATTATGTGCTTTGCCAGCTTCAAAAAAACAGATGGAAAATACGTCCCTAAATGTGCACCCTTGTGATCATTCCAAAAGGAAAGCAGCACCAAGTAGCTTAAAACGTTTGCTAGAAAAACTCTTTTCCATATCATGCAAATAGCAGACAAAAATAACTGCTAGGCAATTGATATACATACAAATATTGGTTATTTTAAACAGTAATTTGTTATTGAGGACATCTCACTGAAATATTATAATATTCAATTTCCTCTGCATTTGCATGGAAAAGGAGCTGGAGAGCGCATGATCATTCATTTAACTATTACATAAATACGTCTATCATAAGATCACATGGTTTTCAAGCCAGAGTTCAAATACATGTTTAATGCATTAGACTATGATGAAGAAACTTGTGAACTCACAGGTCTCGTAGTGCAATCTCAATCAGATACAAGCTTGGTGTAAATATGTACAGTATCGTGTGCTTTCCAACAGCACCATGTCTCCAGGCAGCAGTCTGACATCAGCAAAGGAGACAGGTGGTTCCCTTTCCAACCCCGGAGGGGTGAAAAAAGGAGTTAAGACACTGTGTAAATACAGCAATATTTTTTCCTCGGTGTTTTGCTACAGTTTTCAACCCTTAATGAAACTTCAGTGCATGAACAATTGTCATAACATCTTTGCTACAAATCAGTGAGTGGATGTCATGTCCTCAGATATTTATAACCTTAAAGGTAGTGGTAAGTGATACTGTTTGGCAGCCTTGGTTTAGAAGTGCTGAAGTTATTTGCCTTTTGGTTTCATAAGAAAGGAGCTCCAAAAAGCCACAAAACCCCAGTTTCCTTACTCTAAATGTATCCCTTTCCTATAGCAGATCACTGTTACTAATAATGCCTGTAAGAATGACAAACAACA
Source organism: Aleadryas rufinucha (assembly GCA_013397815.1). Lineage (NCBI taxonomy): Eukaryota > Metazoa > Chordata > Aves > Passeriformes > Aleadryas > Aleadryas rufinucha. The sequence goes on from VZTH01019684.1 coordinate 239,960, forward strand.
GTCAATCAGAGGCACAGAGCAGGTCACAACTGCTTTTAGCTAGCTCAACTTTGTAAACTCTAAGAGTGTGAGAGATGCTAAACCCTGCACAATCCACAGTACTTTCATTTTGAAGCCTACATTACAAGAGTTCACACGTATGCTAACCTGCATATACAATAACCCAGTACGGCCTTTCTTTCCTATCTGTACATAAATAGATACTTTTTTTTTTTTTTACACAGTGACAGCCACTGCCTCTTAAACCATTTTCTTTTGTTGCATTTCCTTAGAAACACAAATCTTGTTCCTTGGCAGCAGTTGCTGTAAGTGCTGTACCACATGCCCAAACTAGTTCTCACTCACAGCTTTAATTCACAGTAAGTGGCACGAAAGGAGGTCAACACTTCTCAGAAACCACTTTCAGTTCTTTGCTGCTTCAGTATCTATTCTATAAAGCCATCCGCCCTAACAGAAAGAAAGTTGTTTCTTATATTGTGTCCCTTGCTTTTTTATTATTGTCATCTTTATGGAATGGGCTGCAGAATATATCTGATGGAATAAAAGAAGATTATTCCCAAAACCACATTCCTTGTCTCCCTTTTGCAAGATGCTAAAAATATAAGTAAAAAGAAAATAAAAATTAATGCTTTCCTCAACAAAAACAGAATGGTTCTTTCTTTTTTCATGCAGAAAGACTTTATATTAATGGCATCTTGCAACTCAGTGTCAATGACTGTGTCTTACTTTCAGTTCAATTTACTTGCTTACAGAATGATTATTTTTTTTATCAATCCAACCAAGACATCATGGAGTTTGAAAATCAAGCACCCTTCTTTTTGCCATGATGCATCACTGGCAAGAGGAATGGCTTTGCTGACAATATTTTGCAGTCACATTTGCCTCTACAGTTTCACTGCCTTCTCTGTGATCAATGAAAACAGATTTTGACCTCATCTATTTCATTTCAGACCATATTCTGCCCTGAGGCACACGAGTACAACCCATCATAGTTATAGTGGCAATTGGGGCAGAATTTGTTCCTTTCCTGACAATTCAATATGTGATTCATGAACCAGAATTGAATCCAGTTCTCCTTTCCTAGAGCTCCTCTGGTTTTTTGGCATTAGCATCAGTAAAAAAAAAGCAGCAAAGATGAATTTATGTTGGTCATATCAGCAGAACTGGCTGGGTAGTCAATAATCAGACTGCTCAGCAAGATGCTACCTGACCAAAAGTTAGTTACTGTATTTTATTTACACAGCTTAATTCTGTAGTCTGCTTGCTTGCTTGCTTCACTTCTCGCTCTGTTGTTTAACTAATGGGATCATAAGACTTGGAAAAACACCTCCTAGTCTTGAACATTTCTAATTGGCTTAATAAAGCAAACCTAAAAAAAGATAATCCTCTCCACAACCATCACCTTAAAAACCACACCCATGCCACTAGACATGGAATACATGGTGCATTCACAGGGTATGCAGTTACAGGCAATAACCGGATGATCAAGTTTCTCATTAATCCCCAAGACAATGGACCACTTTTGAAAATACAGGCTCCATTTATATTCACACATGACTCTATGTGCCAACACCTGCAGGCACTCTTTCATACAACTCACGGTACAGCTGAGGTGAGTACACTTCAGCACACGCTGTCTCACATGGACACACACCAGTGCCATCTGAGATGTGCAGCACTCCAGCACACCTATGCTGTGGGGCACTCCCTCTGCACCACCTACAGAAGTAGGAGAGTCTGTTCAAGACCACCCTGAGAGTGCTGGCACTCCAGAGCCAATACCAGGAGCTTTTTTTGGAAGTCCCTAGTGTCCCAGTGTCTCACTCAGGATGACAAGCATTGCATGCATAGATTGTATCGTGATTTTCTGGAGGACTCAGCTCTCAAGCAGAGGCAAGGTTGACATCACTTTGAAAACCACATCCAAGACATCTAATGAATTGCACACAGGAGCCTAATCTATAGTAAATTTGATGTACGGTAAAAATAAACTCCTTAATATAACAAAAGCACTAATCAACATATTGCATATTAGGCCTGCAAAGTGACAATTATCTGACAAAGAGGAGTTATTTAATTATTTATGTCAATGGAAATCAAAGAAAACAATGCCCACGGAACCACACATGAAAACACATATGAAGGATTTCAGCCAACATTTCAGTTTAGATTTAAATGTAAGGAGAAAAAAACTATTCAACAATGTAACAACAAAAACACAGCTCAGGACCTCCAAGTCCTGCTGCATACTGTATTGTACTGGTTATGAGAAAACAATTTTTGGAAGCAAATTATTCTAGTTTCCCTCACCATTTAAGAAAAATGCATTCAAAGCAAAACACAGAGCCTGATCCTGCCCTTCTGCAACCCCATCAATAGCAGCCTTAACACAAACTCCAGTGAAGCAGGATTTATCCTTTCCCGTGGGCCATGCTCTGAGTCCTTAATTCAACACCTTATTCACCAACTTGTTCCGTGAGATTAGCTGTGGTTTCAAGTGTTATTCATTCAAAGCAATGGGTCTACAAACAACCTCTTTCTCTGTACTGCCAGACCGAAGAAGATATGAACAATTTGGAGAACATTACCAAAGGCTCAGAGAGAACCTCAGTATCTTCTGGGGGGTTTTCTTTGGAGTGAGAGGGCTTTCTGAGTTTGAAAATCAGCCTTGTAACGAAATAAATAGAACTCCCTTCTCTTCCATTTTTTTTTAAGGTAACATGACCTAAAAAAGGATTTGCAAATACACTGGGAGAAGAGAGAGCACTCTTGTGTTTATTGGATTTTTGTTTATTTTCTGCAGTTATTTCAGAGAGTTTCTCAAAATCTTCAAACATCTGTCAATCTTAAAAGGTTCATCTTTTCCAATTGCAATGTGTTTAGCTTAATTTTCTTTTATTTCTTAGTATATTTATTACACATACTAACAACTATCTGAATGCCCACAGAGTGCTTTAAATGGGGCTGCAAATATCCCCTGGATCTCCATCAGCATAAAGGGAAGTAAAACCCAGCGCAACTTTCTGATCTACTATCTGCTGTTTTGTAAAACTGCAGGAAAACTTGTGCCTTCAGGGCCGAGCCCTGTTCCTTCGGCAGGGAAGCAGACCAAGAGGGGTCTCTGTGCCGCACCGGAGTCACGCTCGGAGGCAGAGCACGGGAGCGACGAGCGCGCCAGAAGTGCTGATTCACTGCAGCCACTGAGGAGGTTGCTTAGTAGCTAAGCTGGGGGG